>OX421498.1:26601080-27021080 GCA_949126835.1 Anisus vortex
TTGTGGCCGTATTTCAATGTAGAAACAAGAAGTATGTTGAGAAATCAGCTTAGCCTGATGAAATTATAATTTATTTAAATTTAGCAAAAGTAGGTAGATTCTTCGTCTTATGTTTTTATCGCTCCCCGTGGACCATAAAGCAGCACCAAAGTTCCGCCATGCTTCCCTACCCTGGGTGAGCCATCTGATTTCATGACATGTTTTATTGTTGACCTTTACTTCATTGTCCATCATTCTACTCCAAGTTCATATTGGTCTTCCACTTCTCCTTTTTCCTGAAGGTGTCCATTTCTAAGCAATGCTTGGAAGCCTTTTTTTTTATCCATACAACCATCTTCATCATAGTATTAAAATTAATGTATGTTCAAATTTCTTTTTTTACAAATATTTTGTGTGTTTGTTTAGCCACACTAGTCCCTTAGTATTCTTTGGCCAGCCGTATGGATCAATTTTGTCCAACGTGCTGCCTTTTACCTCACTAAGGGACTAGTGTGGCCAGTACAACGCCCAGCTATTTTTAATTTCCCCCATCTACTGTCAGGTAGACTAGCCATCAGAGCTGGGTCGACTCAGGGACACTTCCAGACCCGGAATAATTATAATCTTCTCCAGGATTCAAACCGAGGACCTCCAGTACACCAGCCGAACCTGACCTTGGTAAATGTAAAGTAAAGGCGGCTGTGGAAAGTGCTGGCCACACAATCAACTAGTATGCCGTCGTCAAAGAAACTGGTAAACTCTGCTTCATCGGACCTATGGATCAATTCGGTCCGACGGGCACTTTACTTTACTTATTCATGACACCAAACAGACAAATTGGTAGTTAATGCAATGTATACAATTGTTCATAACACCACACAGACAAGTTGGTAGTTAATGCAATGTATACAATTGTTCATAACACCACACAGACAAGTTGGTAGTTAATGCAATGTATACAATTGTTCATTTACAATCTTTTGATGTTATTTTTAAAAATTTTTAAATGTGTTTTATATTTGATAATAAAATGAATATTTCATGATTTAAAGTAACCCTCCCATACATAACAAATGGAAGTATTATGTATATTTATTGAGATACAAGAAAAGCTTATTGTGCAGTCAGAACATCTCATACACACTGATAGTTAACTGAAAGATTGTGCAGTCAGAACATCTCATACATACTGATAGTTAACTGAAAGATTGTGCAGTCAGAACATCTCATACATACTGATAGTTAACTGAAAGATTGTGCAGTCAGAACATCTCATACATACTGATAGTTAACTGAAAGATTGTGCAGTCAGAACATCTCATACATACTGATAGTTAACTGAAAGATTGTGCAGTCAGAACATCTCATACATACTGATAGTTAACTGAAAGATTTTGCAGTCAGAACATCTCATACATACTGATAGTTAACTGAAAGATTGTGCAGTCAGAACATCTCATACACACTGAGAGTTAACTGAAAGATTGTGCAGTCAGAACATCTCATACACACTGAGAGTTAACTGAAAGATTGTGCAGTCAGAACATCTCATACACACTGAGAGTTAACTGAAAGATTGTGCAGTCAGAACATCTCATACACACTGATAGTTAACTGAAAGATTGTGCAGTCAGAACATCTCATACACACTGATAGTTAACTGAAAGATTGTGCAGTCAGAACATCTCATACACACTGATAGTTAACTGAAAGATTGTGCAGTCAGAACATCTCATACACACTGATAGTTAACTGAAAGATTGTGCAGTCAGAACATCTCATACACACTGATAGTTAACTGACCCCTTTCCTCCATTGTGTTCTAACTTTTTATTGTTGATGTGTTGTGTTATTACTAGTTTTTAAAACAAAAGTTACATTTTAAAAGTCATATTGTTTGGGACACAAAAAAACAACAATTGAATTATAATGCATCATTACTAAAATATACAAACATAATATTAACTTTAATTAATGCCTATAATGCATCTTTCATAGAATGGGAAGAAGTAATATTAACCTACACATGATATTAAACTACAAATATGATTCTCTTAGTCTTACAGCTAAATATATCTTACAGATCGTTATTTCTACAACTAGTAGGCGAAAGGGGACAATAATACAAGAGGGAATAGTGAACGTACGGTGGAAATAGAAGGCTAATAATAACGAAGGGGGTGGGGGGGGAGCTGGGAGAAGTGCAACAAGATATTTCGATAGACTTCACCCCTGGTGGCCACATTTGTGACTTCTCATATCAGAGTTATAGTGAATTTAAATTTTATTAAACAAGTTATAAATTAAACATTATTATTAGGCTACATTAAATATGTATCATAGACTTTTCAATCTCTACTATATTTTAAACACAAGAGTCAGTGTATAAAATTGTGTTGTTTAGGCTATTGTGGAATAGAGGGGGGGGGGGGGGAGAGTCTCTCAAAGTTTAACAATTATTGACAGTAAATGGGGGGGGGGGGGGGTAGAAATTGTTGACTTAATTAATGGGCGACCCCTTTGAAAATCAAGTTAGGCCTATCCTTACAAATTACAAATGTAATAAGAATATAAAACTAAAATGCTATCTTCAATTAGTTAGACCTATAGCCTACTAGAATATGCATGATCTGTACGGGACCCATCAACTAAAGAAAACCTTAAAAAACTAAACCTAATTCAAAAAAGGGCCGCAAGGTTCATAAATAGTGAATATTAACAACTGACAAGAGTAACACCAATAGTTAAATCACTAAACCTAGAAACACTAGACTAGAGGACAGAAGGGCAAAGAGTAACATGCAATAAGCTTATTAATAATAGTAAGCCTACATAGAGGCCTAAGCCCGCCTAAGGCATTAAAATTAAATTCTAATTTAGAAATACAACACAATAGCAAACCGTTACAATGCTCAGATAAACATAAGGACAAAAATTCTTTCATAATCGCTTATGCGAGAACAATTGCTTTAATAGAGGACAATTTCTTCAATAATGAAGTCAAACCTTGTTTATAATTTTCATAACAAAATATAATAAAAAGTCTAGGCCTCGGCCTACTGTTTTTTTTTAAAGTACAAGTCCAACATTTATCAAAGACCTGGAGTACTAGACTACACTTTATTTACCGAGTCAACCATAGACCTAGGCTACTAATGAATCCATATTTTAAGAATTTAACCTTAATAAGGCTTACTTAGTAACATTAAAAATATCCGTGAAACTAAGTCTTCTATAAAAGCAACTTTAACCCGCAACATATAAGCCTTTACATAATACGACACAAGGGCAATTTAAAAAAATATAAATATCAAGATAAAAAATTAAGGAAGATTCGTAAACAATTGTGTGTGTGTGTGTGTGTGTGTGTGTACAATAAGAGTTTTTATTAGAAGATAACGCCGATATAGACTAGTTGCTTTATTTTGGCTTTAGGAATAATTCATGGAACCTAATTTCTTTCTTTGGATGTTTACCAATTATTTTTTTTTACCTCATGCTGTAGTGCCAAGTTAATCAAATGTTATTTAGGTCAGCGCTGTTATGTTGCAAGAAGCTTAAGACACTCTCCCCCTCCGCCCGCCACACACTTCAATTTACCTGCCAACTGTAAAAAAATCTTTTGAAAAAGCCAAGATACTAAGATACTTTCTATGTGTGTATCTTTATGTCTATCTTCATGCTTTTAGTTATAATGATTTCATAAATACTTTAAGCTATTTCAATACAATAGTGTATTGGTAAATTAAAATGATATTCGGTAGTTAAAGATAGAGAAATGCGAACTGTGTTGAACGCTTGCCATGTTGATTATGTTTTAGTGTGAACGAGATGAGTGTTATAGACTTGATAGAAGCTACACACATACACACATACAGTACACCTCAAATGAAGGCAATGATAATACATACAACGTAATAATCTAGCTCTGGGCTGAAGTCTAGGCTTTCTCTTTACATTTAAACTTCATGCGAAAATGTACTCTACATTCTTCTTAATACGCACTATTATTAATTTTAATAAGTAATTTTTGTTTTATGCCAAGTGAAATATTATTATTTCTACACGTGTAAAGTCATTTGATAACTCAAGCACTTGTATTTCATTATTAGAGATTCTGAAATTTTACACATTTATTGTTAAATTAATAAAGTCGACTATAGTGTGATATTTTAAATATAAGTAAACTATGATTTTATTAAAAGCATGGAGTACAGTACGTGCTATCTATTAAACTCAGGATAACGTACTTGATATCTATTAAATTCACCATTACAGTATTTGTTATCTATTCAACTTAGGATTACAGTACTTGATACAGAATTGCAGAAGGCCTATTTGCAATATATTAAACTCAGGTGTACAGTAGGCCTACTTAGGCCTACTATCTACTAAAGTGAGGAGTAAAGTACTTACTATCTACTAAAGTGAGGAGTAAAGTACTTACTATCTACTAAAGTGAGGAGTAAAGTACTTGCTATCTACTAAAATGAGGAGTAAAGTACTTACTATCTACTAAAGTGAAGAGTACAGTACTTGCTATCTACTAAAGTGAGAAGTAAAGTATTTACTATCTACTATAATGAGGAGTAAAGTACTTACTATCTACTAAAGTGAGGAGTAAATTACTTGCTATCTACTAAAATGAGGAGTAAAGTACTTACTATCTACTAAAGTGAAGAGTACAGTACTTGCTATCTACTAAAGTGAGAAGTAAAGTATTTACTATCTACTATAATGAGGAGTAAAGTACTTACTATCTACTAAAGTGAGGAGTAAAGTACTTGCTATCTACTAAAGTGAGGAGTAAAGTACTTACTATCTACTAAAGTGAAGAGTACAGTACTTGCTATCTACTAAATTGATGAGTACAGTACTTACTATCTACTAAAGTGAAGAGTACAGTACTTACTATCTAGTAAAGTGAGGAGTAAAGTACTAAATATCTACTAAAGTGAAGAGTACAGTACTTACTATCTAGTAAAGTGAGGAGTAAAGTACTTACTATCTACTAAAGTGAGGAGTAAAGTATTTAATATCTACTAAAGTGAGGAGTAAAGTATTTAATATCTACTAAAGTGAAGAGTACAGTACTTACTATCTAGTAAAATGAGGAGTAAAGTACTTACTATTTAGTAAAGTGAGGAGTACAGTACTTACTATCTACAACAGTGAGGAGTAAAGTACTTGCTATCTACTAAAGTGAGGAGTAAAGTACTTGCTATCTACTAAATTGATGAGTACAGTACTTACTTTCTACTAAAGTGAGGAGTAAAGTACTTACTATCTACTAAAGTGAAGAGTACAGTACTTACTTTCTACTAAAGTGAGGAGTAAAGTACTTACTATCTACTAAAGTGAGGAGTAAAGTACTTGCTATCTACTAAAGTGAGGAGTAAAGTACTTACTATTTACTAAAATGAGGAGTAAAGTACTTACTATCTACTAAAGTGAAGAGTACAGTACTTACTATCTAGTAAAGTGAGGAGTAAAGTACTTACTATCTACTAAAGTGAAGAGTACAGTACTTACTATCTAGTAAAGTGAGGAGTAAAGTACTTACTATCTACTAAAGTGAGGAGTAAAGTAGGCCTACTTACTATATAGTAAAGTGAGGAGTAAAGTATTTACTATCTATTAAATTGATGAGTACAGTACTTACTATCTACTAAAGTAAGGAGTAAAGTAATTACTATCTACTAAAGTGAGGAGTAAAGTACTTGCTATCTACTAAAGACAGGAGTACAGTACTTACATTCTACTAAATCCATTTGACAGACCGGATACATACGCACTGTTAGCTTTTCTAGTATTCGGGTAAAAATTAGCCTACTAAATATAGGATTCTTTTAACTTATCCACATATATATAGAGAAATAATCTTATTTCTTAGCAATTTCTCAATGTATTCAGCAATTTAAACGATTTCGATTGTGGAATGAGAATGAAGTAACTAAGTCGACTAAAAATGTGCTATTACAACTCATTATAGGCAACATAAATTTGAAAAAAATATTTCGTAAGGAAATTGCTGGAACAAAGCGGCAACCAGTATGTTGTCAAGATAATAATGATTATTTAAATAACCACTCATTAATCCACACTTCTACTGTTTCTGCCCTACATCTAAAGTAGTCATTATTCATTATGCTACAAATTTGTATATAAATATCAGACAATCAAACTATATTGTCAGCAAATCTATATGGATAGGCCTACATGCAGCAAATAAAAAAACAAACAACAACTGTTTTTAATGACTGTTAGTTCGTTTCGCAACATTTAGAATAAAATATTTCAATATACAAAATACAAAATAACACAATGTGTTTGAATAATAACATATGTCAATATAACCTAAAGTATGACAACTTCTTCTTCTTCTTCTTCATAGTACTGTGGAGACTCCATTAGGACCGAGGAAAGAGTCCATAATTTAACTACACATACAAATAAGAACATCACAAACAACAAATATAAACAGATGACACAGTGTCACTTGAGGTTTTTAGTCCAGTCCTTCAGTGAAGATTTGAAAGCCGGCACAGTAGGTGCAGTGGTGGAGGCCTTTCCAGGGTGTTCCACAGCCTAATGGCTGACGGAAAAAAAATGAATATTTGTAGACGTCGGTGCGTGCGTGTGGGACATGTAATTTGAGTTGATGACCTCGGGTAGAGCGGGACACCTGTTGGCTGCGACCTGGCTGCGTGCACATTTCCACGTGTACATAGTGGTGACCTTGCTTACCGCTCTGCGGTGTTGTAGGGGCTCGAGTTGGAGTTGATATAATTATGCAAGTCATAAAGTGAATAACTAATTGGCCTGAGATGAATAATTATTAGCCCACGCAATTCGTCACTTAACCCTTGAATAATTTTCTAATTTTAATCAATTATAACCTTAGCCGGGTGCGCGAAGAAATCAGTCAAGCGTAACGAGTTAGGTACGGAAGATAAATTAAATAACTTAGTAGCACTATGTGGTATGAAGGAAGTAAAGAGTATTCGATGTTTTCCTGCCAAACAGGAGACGAAAAGAAACTTATCCTGGTGATCTGGCGTTGACAGAGCTGAGACTATAATATGAGGGACCGCTTGCTCTATTTTTAGAGCATATATGTTCTCTTTCCGTGCGCATCCAATAACGCTATCGTAAATAACATCTACGCTCCTACGTTTGCATAAATGTTTCCGATGTATTCAACTTTCGATTTAAATTTAAATTTTTCATAGAGAAAATCATAGCGATTAAATTAAACGGAAGTGCACAGTACAAATGGAATCGGGAATTCCGAAAAGAAGTAATTCAAGTCATCAAGTAGCAGATAATATATTAAAGCAAGTGGTCTGTCTTTGAACAGAGCAAGTTCCAACTAATGGAGGATGCCATATGAGTGTGTTATGGAGATGTAATGGTCGCAAGAGAATAAATGGTTTACAAGATTTCATATTATTAGCTTGAGGCATTACCCCGACATTTGACGACTGTGTATAGGCTCTTACCAAACTTAATAACTTTTTTTTTAGAAAATGGCATGCTTCATAACTACATACACTTATTCTTCATGGAGTCCCATCTTCTTTTTTTTTTCATTTCTTGGATTAAATCGGTTTTAAATATTTTAAAATATTTTTTTCTGCATCAAATCTGTAGCCACCACATTCAGTATGTATAAATAGACTTTATGAATGTTTAGTAACGAAGGAAACGCATTACCGTTTGGCTGAAAAACCTGTTTCTGATCTACTGTTGTCTGCCTTTAGGATGAGACTGCGGTAAAAAAAAAAAAATGTGTCTGCCAAGTTACTCAAGTACAGCCAAGCGAAGATAGCTGTTTTTTTTTCTTTGCTCTCTCTCTCTTTCTCTCTCTCTCTCTCTCTCTCTCTCTCTCTCTTCTATTTTTTAAATCTTTTTTTTTTATGAAGAGAAGAGGAAAAACACTTGCAGTATTATGAAGGTAAGTGAGTTGTGATGATTGTTTCATTGCACTCAAAGTTGTAGTTACTATGTAAATATAAAACTTATTAAATTGAAGCTTGTGCAGGATTTCTTCTTTGTGTTCAATTCTAACAACGCCTTTACATAGGAAACGCATTATCATATTCAACGAAACATTGAAAATTTGTAAATAATACCAACTTTATTTAATTACAAAAATACAAGCTAAATATACATGTATAAAATAATACATTTTGATTAGTTCATTTTTATAATCTTGTACTAGGAGCGTAGCTGTATAACAATGAGGTAAACTAGTGATAGTAAAAGTATCCAACATATCATATTGGTTGTTTTAGACAGCAGCTAGTCAATTCATAAGGCTTACAGTTTAGTGTACTAG
The DNA here is from genome assembly GCA_949126835.1 of Anisus vortex. Classification (NCBI taxonomy): domain Eukaryota; kingdom Metazoa; phylum Mollusca; class Gastropoda; family Planorbidae; genus Anisus; species Anisus vortex. The sequence continues at coordinate 26,609,401 of OX421498.1, forward strand.
TTGAACTTTTTATCAGAAGAAGCTTTGTATTGAGCAAAAGAAACCTTTTTATTTCAACGTTTCTTTAGTGACTTAAACGTAAAAAGTGTTTACCGAAATTAGGATTAAACAGTTAAGTTATGGATACTTCAGACGGTGAAGGTCAAGGACATAAACCACATAAAATAAAACGATCGACAAGTTCCAAAAGCAGCATCAAATCTAAGAATAAAGAAATACGTAGTCAAAGTTTGGATCAAGTATCAAGTCACTCGGTAAGCTTTGAATCAAAATATCTCTTTACAAACTCCACATTTAAATCAAAATATCTCTTTACAAACTCCACATTTGAACCAAAATATCTCTTTACAAACTCCACATTTGAACCAAAATATCTCTTTACAAACTCCACATTTGAACCAAAATATCTCTTTACAAACTCCACATTTGAACCAAAATATCTCTTTACAAACTCCACATTTGAACCAAAATATCTCTTTACAAACTCCACATTTAAATCAAAATATGTCTTTACAAACTCCACATTTGAACCAAAATATCTCTTTACAAACTCCACATTTAAATCAAAATATGTCTTTACAAACTCCACATTTGAACCAAAATATGTCTTTACAAACTCCACATTTGAACCAAAATATCTCTTTACAAACTCCACATTTAAATCAAAATATGTCTTTACAAACTCCACATTTGAACCAAAATATCTCTTTACAAACTCCACATTTAAATCAAAATATGTCTTTACAAACTCCACATTTGAACCAAAATATCTCTTTACAAACTCCACATTTAAATCAAAATATCTCTTTACAAACTCCACATTTGAACCAAAATATGTCTTTACAAACTCCACATTTTAACCAAAATATATCTTTACAAACTCCACATTTGATTCAAAATATCTCTTTACAAACTCCACATTTGAACCAAAATATCTCCTTACAAACTCCACATTTTAACCAAAATATATCTTTACAAACTCCACATTTGATTCAAAATATCTCTTTACAAACTCCACATTTGAACCAAAATATCTCTTTACAAACTCCACATTTTAACCAAAATATATCTTTACAAACTCAATAGTTAAACCAAAATATCTTACAAACTCAACAGTTAAACCTAAATATTTGATTTTTTTCAAATATTTTATATTTATGGACTTCGTCTGTAAAGTTTGACCAGCAGATTTGTTGTTATGATGAATGGCGTAAAATTAATATTTTAAAAAAAGTCTAATTTGATTGGTCAATAAAAATAAATGACACATTCTTGAAAATTTAGACTCAGATTTGCAAGTAGGCCTACAAATGAGACATTAAATTTAGATAGAACGTGGTCAGATGTGGAAAAAAAAACTCGTAAATTTTTTTTTTTTATTTTTTTTTAGGGGGGGGGGGGGGTATAAATACTGAATTACCATGATTTGAGAACTGAGACATGTGGCAAAAAATAATAGAATTTTAGTCTATTTTATAAAATATGAGTAAAGCTTAGACAGTCTGTTTGGATTGGAACGTTTTAACGTCGGCTTAAAAACTGTTTTTCTTTTTGTCTCGATAACGTAGATCAAGACCATAACCGACGACATGCTTTAATTGTAACTTCACATTTAATGTTTATTATTGTTTTGGTACTTATTGCAAGTGATAGTCGTCATTTGAAATCAACAACATATATATCTAAGACTTATTGTTTCTAAGGTTTTCAATTAATTGCTGTGTCTGAATCCATCGTGGTTATTTAAAAATATTTTTTCTAGAACAGCAAAAATCGTGCGCTACCTCATGGTTTAGAGTTTAGAGGCACGTTTTCAAAACCAAAAAGTGTACATCTCTTAGATTCTATTAAACAATTCTACATCTTTTAGGTTCCTTTCAAAAGTTTACATCTCTTAGGTTCTACTCAAAAGTTAACATTTTGTATTCTATTCAAAAGTTTACATCTCTTAGGTTCTATTCAAAAGTTTACATCTCTTAGGTTCTACTCAAAAGTTTACATCTCTTAGGTTCCTTTCAAAAGTTTACATCTCTTAGGTTCCTTTCAAAAGTTTACATCTCTTAGGTTCTACTCAAAAGTTAACATTTTGTATTCTATTCAAAAGTTTACATCTCTTAGGTTCTATTCAAAAGTTTACATCTCTTAGGTTCTACTCAAAAGTTTACATCTCTTAGGTTCCTTTCAAAAGTTTACATCTCTTAGGTTCTATTCAACAATTCTACATCTCTTAGGTTCCTTTCAAAAGTTTACATCTCTTAGGTTCTACTGAAAAGTTAACATTTTGTATTCTATTCAAAAGTTTACATCTCTTAGGTTCTATTCAAAAGTTTACATCTCTTAGGTTCTACTCAAAAGTTTACATCTCTTAGGTTCCTTTCAAAAGTTTACATCTCTTAGGTTCCTTTCAAAAGTTTACATCTCTTAGGTTCTACTAAAAAGTTAACATTTTGTATTCTATTCAAAAGTTTACATCTCTTAGGTTCTATTCAAAAGTTTACATCTCTTAGGTTCTACTCAAAAGTTTACATCTCTTAGGTTCCTTTCAAAAGTTTACATCTCTTAGGTTCTATTCAACAATTCTACATCTCTTAGGTTCCTTTCAAAAGTTTACATCTCTTAGGTTCTACTCAAAAGTTAACATTTTGTATTCTATTCAAAAGTTTACATCTCTTAGGTTCTATTCAAAAGTTTACATCTCTTAGGTTCTACTCAAAAGTTTACATCTCTTAGGTTCCTTTCAAAAGTTTACATCTCTTAGGTTCCTTTCAAAAGTTTACATCTCTTAGGTTCTACTCAAAAGTTAACATTTTGTATTCTATTCAAAAGTTTACATCTCTTAGGTTCTATTCAAAAGTTTACATCTCTTAGGTTCTACTCAAAAGTTTACATCTCTTAGGTTCCTTTCAAAAGTTTACATCTCTTAGGTTCTACTCAAAAGTTTACATCTCTTAGGTTCCTTTCAAAAGTTTACATCTCTTAGGTTCCTTTCAAAAGTTTACATCTCTTAGGTTCTATTGAAAAAGTTTACATCTTCTATGTTCTATTAAAAAGGTTACATCTATTAGGTTTTATTGAAAAGGTTACATCTCTTAGGTTCTATACAATAGTTTACATCTATTAGGTTATATTGAACAGTTTACATCTCTTATGTTCTATTCAAAAGTTTACATCTATTAGGTTCTATTCAAAAGTTTACATCTCTTATGTTCTATTCAAAATTTACATCTATTAGGCTCTATTCAAAAGTTAACATTTCTTATGTTCTATTCAAAATTTACATCTCTTATGTTCTATTCAAAAGTTTACATCTTTATGTTCTATTCAAAAGTTTACATCTATTAGGTTCTATTCAAAAGTTTACATCTCTTATGTTCTATTCAAAAGTTTACATCTATTAGGTTCTATTCAAAAGTTTACATCTATTAGGTTCTATTCAAAAGTTTACATCTCTTATGTTCTATTCAAAAGTTTACATCTATTAGGTTATATTCAAAAGTTTACATCTCTTATGTTCTATTCAAAAGTGTACATCTATTAGGTTCTATTCAAAAGTTTACATCTATTAGGTTCTATTCAAAAGTTTACATCTCTTATGTTCTATTCAAAAGTTTACATCTCTTATGTTCTATTCAAAAGTTTACATCTCTTATGTTCTATTCAAAAGTTTACATCTCTTATGTTCTATTCAAAAGTTTACATCTCTTATGTTCTATTCAAAAGTTTACATCTTTATGTTCCGACACTATCAGTAACCAGTGGTGTAGCCAGGTTTTGATGCTAGATGGGAGCGAACTTTGAGAAAAAGGCCCCACTTTTCGCACTTTTTAAAGTTTAATAGAAGAACAAAGAATTCATTCCCAAAAACTCCAAATTGTTACAAGTATACCCCGTGTCTTAGCCAAATATATAACTGTGCAGTTTGTTTCAAATCAGACAGTTTTTTTTACAGAGAAATTATTAGTGCTGGGAAATTCTGCCAAATTGTTTGCACTTACTGTTTGCACTTACTGCTGATTTCTAGGATGGACATCTTTTATCGTAAAGATACGCGATATCTTTCTTTAGGAATGCATGCGATTTTTTTTTTTACAATTTTTTACATTCTCCTTTTAAAATACTAAACCCGAAGTGTAATAATTGAACGGAATTTCGCAAGAAAACATTCTTTTTCTTCTTTTCTTTTCAATTGTGTGAGTATCTTAAACTAAATTCTTGAAAACGTTTTACCAATAAGTAAAATGCCAGCATGCTAAAAATCTTATTATCAGCTTTTGTTTATTAATTCAGCCAATGCTTATCAATTTCAATATCATTTTTCATTACCCAATAAATATCATTGAGATGGCGCACAGTTTTATATGTAGATACATTTTCAAATGTATCATTCAGACCCGACTTCCAAGTAAGTGGCTCAGGTGTTACAGGTGTATATAGAAAATACTCATCTGTTGGGTATTCCATAGTTATATTTTTACTGGCTCAGTAGTTCTGGCTCAGGTCTTACGGGTGTATATTCAAGATAATCATCTGTTGGGTATACCATAGTTACAAGTATACTGGTTCAGGGGTTACAGGTGTGTATAGAAAATATTCATCTGTTGGGTATGCCAATGTCAATGATCGCGTGAAGACTTACTCTTACTTTATCCCCGTTACACTCCATATGAGAGTTTGTTGAAGTGATCAGATTTTCTTAGAAGACTCTTTTGAACCATATATTTTATTTTCTTTTTTACCATCCAGACAATTTGGACTTCTTTTTTTTTTCTTTGTCTGTAGCCTTTCTTCCCTCCCAGACCCAGAAACTGCTTTATCCGTGATACTCCGCCGTGATCAGTTCTGTCAAGAAATCTACAGCCAGGTAGAAGGACATCTCCACAAAAAGTCAATCAAGTCCTAGACTATATCATCAAAGCATTGTTCAATTCATACCCATTCTCCAACACTTGTTGTCTCTTAGCATTTAATACATTGTTTGATTATGTGTTGGGTGATTAAACCATTTGTTATTAAGACTAAGTACAGCGAAATCGTCTTACTTGGTTATGTAGTGCGTGCAAGGACGTTCATAATAATTTATTTTGAGTCCAAACAGATCTAGCCAGTTAGTCGAAGAGATGTAATTTTCAACATTCCGTCAGTGACGCCAAAGAGATCAGGTCATCTCTGGGTGACTCGGAACCAACACTATCAGTAGCCTCGCTTCAATAAGAACCAACACTATCAGTAGCCTCGCTTCAATCTGAACCAACACTATCAGTAGCCTCGCTTCAATAAGAAACAACACTATCAGTAGCCTCGCTTCAATCTGAACCAACACTATCAGTAGCCTCGTTTCAATCAGAACCAACACTATCAGTAGCCTCGCTTCAATCTGAAACAACACTATCAGTAGCCTCGCTTCAATCTGAACCAACACTATCAGTAGCCTCGCTTCAATCTGAAACAACACTATCAGTAGCCTCGCTTCAATCTGAACCAACACTATCAGTAGCCTCGCTTCAATCTGAACCAACACTATCAGTAGCCTCGCTTCAATATGAACCAACACTATCAGTAGCCTCGCTTCAATCGCTTTTATATAAAGTATAAAATGTAGGCTATATATCTATATATATAAAAAGACAGTGTTAAGCCCCGCGAGGATCCCCGTTGGTCAATTTGAAAACACGTGTGTCACTGACCTATCTAGGCCTAGCCCAATATACCGTCTAATAATTTTTCACATCGGACATGTGTCTTCGATAGCTCAGTGGTAAACGTAGTGGACTGCTATACGGGCGACCAGGGTTCGATTCACCAGTTAGACTATACTTTTTTTTTTCGACAATTAATTTTTCAAACTTTTAAAAACAAAAGACATTGTAAATCTACGGGCAATTTAGATTTTTGTTAAATAAAAATACTTGCCTATTTTTTTACCCGATTACAATTTTTATTTTAAATTACTTTCCTAAAAGTCTTCAGTGAAAAAAAATAATTTAATATAAGATTTATAGCTTTCTTTTAAGTGTAGTTTATACATTTTTTATCTGCACCTTATACAGTCCTTTTTGTTTTCCACCCGGGCAACGCCGGGCAATGTAGCTTGTATATATATATATATTCCTATAATAAACTTTATTGGATTGTTATTTTGTCTATAACAAACGTTGTTCTCAAATTAGATAACCTGATTGTTGTTCAGTATTCTTTGTAAAATATAGTCGCTCTAACAATACCACTATACAACAGAACATACTCTACATATTGGTATATAATACATGTATAAATGTATATATATAAAGTAGTCTGTGTGTGTTTGTGACCTTATTTTCTTATACTTTACTTTTGCAATCTCGCTTTCGAAAGGTGTCCCTCATAGATAAATGGTTAGCATATCTGACAGCCGTGCTGGCGGCCTGGGTTCGATTCCGCATTTCTTTTTTGTTCTGTAGCTTTCAGTTCATTGTCGTTTATGAAAGTTTTAACTGTAACTTAAACAGGACTAGTTAATTTATTACCCGTGCAACCCGGGGAATTTAGCTTATATATATATATGTATATTATATATACATAAACATAGAACACTGATCAATGCTAAGAATTTTGTTATTTTTTTTTGGAGACGTAAGAATGGATTGAGCGCAACTATAAAGTTTGAGAGGCAAGTCCTTTATATTAAAAGTTGTTCAAAGCACTTATCGATCTATTAAAATTATATATATTAAAAGCTATTACAAAAAATTACATTTAATATAATGAATATTTTCCTGAAAACATTAAGGAAAGTAATTTAAAATAAATATTGTAATCGGTTAAAAGAAAGCATGCTTTTTTTTATAATTTTAACAAAACGTTAGGAATATCCCTGGCTGAAAATCGAACATCCGTCTCTCGCATGCGTCAAAAAATATAATGATTAGATTTTACTTACTGAAAACTTTTTAGGATAAAATTTAAGTCCTCAAATTCCTCACAATCTTTATACAACAAAAGTAATAATAATAGAATTTTTTTTTAAAAAGAGAAAAAGATAAAAGTTATCAATGTAGAATTGAACCAAAGTCGCTCGCATGACAGTCGGATTCGCTTACCCCTCATCTACGGAGAACTCATGCCGGAAGCGGCGAGATAGCAAAAGTAAAATATGAGACAATAAGGTCTTTCAATTAGCCAGTCTACATTCTATATTTATATATTTATTTATAGGCCTATATTGATGTTGTTTTACATGTCTACAGTCTATATTTATTTATAGGCATATATTGATGTTGTTTTACATGTCTACAGTCGATATTTATTTATAGGCCTATATTGATGTTGTTTTACATGTCTACAGTCGATATTTATTTATAGGCATATATTGATGTTGTTTTACATGTCTATAGTCTAGATTTATTTATAGGCATATATTGATGTTGTTTTACATGTCTATGGTCTATATTTATTTATAGGCATATATTGATGTTGTTTTACATGTCTACAGTCTAAACTTCCACAATAATATGCTTTCACATCGTTTTCCTCTTTATATGAACAATCAAATAATCCTTTAATTTTTACAATAAGGCCAATACTTTGTCATGGTTTAATTGATGTGCACCTCTTAAAAGTCATCTGACTGACATTTTCCACCCATCTATAAAAAGAATGTTACCAGCCCTTTTTTAAATACAGTTGTTTGTACCTATTGAAGGAAAAGAAATTATATAGCCACCATTTTACAACATGAATTCTAAGCAAAGACGATATTAAAATTCATTAAGCTCAAAGAATCATAAATGATAACTTCTGCAATATTAATTATATAAACACTATATTTTAGTTTATATTAACTCTTTATTGAACGTAGGCCTATCTGAAAAACGTATTTTCTTATTTCTTTAAATCCTTTATTTATTTATTTCACAAAGGACTAAATCTATGAAATGATAAGCCATAACAAAAATGCCTGTAAAGAAAACTCTGTTTTTAGGGACTACTAAAGCAGGCAAATTGAGATCATTAGAATAGAAAGAATTAGCCTTAACCTGTCGTTATTACTTTAGAACTTAAGAATCGTAAGTCGGTCTACCATGCCCCGCAATTAAAGAATTATCATCTTATTTTAGAAACACATTAGGCCTGTGATGCCTTCCTTGTGCTATTAAAAATTTCAGTCTATACTAATAATACTAAGTTTATTTTTACAGCTCTTCCAACAAACATAATAGAAGTTCAGAGCGCATTTTTTTAACACTTAACATGCCAAATTCGACTAAAGTCGAATTTACAAAACTCTTTCTGTATGCCAAATTCGACTTTAGTCGAAAATCATAGTGGTCTTAAGAAATGGATCAAAATCATAACCGAATAATCAATGGTATACAGTTAGGACAGTGTATCATGACTGGCATGACTATCTTAACCTCAATCACCAGTATTTTCGGTTTTATTATTTGTATGCGTCACATATCCAACCGTCGGTTATAGCTGTACTCAATAATAACTAAACAGTAATGAAGGAATAACTTTGACTCGAACCAAACGTTATTCACACTATTTACATGGGAGTCTAACATAAACAGTATGATAGATAACGTAAGATAACGCTATTCTTCAACTGAGTAATTATGTGACGTCACAGGCACCTATGACGCGTTTTGACTTTGACGCTCAAAACCGAACCACGTGGATGTTGCATGTACAATCTTGTGTATGTTTATCTTAGTACTGAAGCCGATTTATGTGTCCTTTTATGTTTATAGCTTGTTCTTGTGTGAATTTCAAACATTTTAGTATTATTAGTATTTACTTTTATTACAAATATACTTGAAATAGATCTATGGATGATTCTATTGTTTATCGAGCTGATTCTGATTCCGGTGAGGAATATAATTATGACAGTTGTGAATTAGATGATAATTTGGATTTAGAAAGTAATTCAGGTGATAACATTGATTTAGCCGGTGAAACCAATGGACCACTATCACCTGCTCGCATTGATGCTAGATCGGCTTTGAGTTGTGATAGGGAGCAATGCAACGAATCAGTTCATTCTAACTGGGAAATGTTGGAGAGGAATGATTTCGTTGACCTAAATAGCGAATGGCTGCCCCCATTCATTAGTAGACAAGGTGTTCTTGTCGACACCAACAATTTTGAGGCTGTTGATTATTTCAAATTGTTTTTCCCTGATACTTTAGTGGAGCACATAATGCATGAGACTAATCGTTATGGTGACAAGGTAAAAAGTAAAAAATGTGTTGGGAATGATGGATCCCACCGTGTGAAAAGCTGGAAGCCATGCGATTTGGATGAGCTATCTGCCTTTCTTGGCATTCAGATTGCGATGGGCTTATGTAGCAAATCATCAATAGATGATTATTGGGCAACAGGAGCTTGGCTCACATACACCCTTTTTACTCAAGTAATGGGAAGAAATAGATTTCAAATTCTCAACTCATTTTTTCATTTCAACAATAACGAAAACAGACTAGAAAGGGGGCAGGATGGATATGATCCACTCTTCAAACTGCGACCGTTATTGGACATTACGGCACCTCTATACCGACAAGTCTATGGACCAGGACAAGCTCTTTCAATAGATGAGTCTATGGTGGCATTCAAAGGACGTTGTTTTTTCAAACAGTACATGCCATCTAAACCAACTAAATGGGGCATAAAGGCATTCATGCTGGCTGATTCAATGTCTTTCTATTGTTTGAAGTTTATAATATACACAGGAAAAAAGACATTTGTGATAGAAGAAGGCAACACTTTGCGTTCACAGATTGTATTTGATCTGGTTGACGGATTAGAGGGAAAAGGCCATATAATATACACAGACAATTACTATACAAGTATTTATACATATTCTAGTTTGAAAGTGAAAAATCTAGGTGCGTGTGGCACAATTCTGGAAAACTCAAAGGGTTATCCAAAAGAACTGAAGAAAAAAAAATTAAGAATGAAAAGAGGTGATCCTCCCATTTTTGCTAAATCAAAGGACTTGATCGTAACAACGTTTCAAGATAGCAAACGTCTCAGTATTCTATCAACTGTGGGAAACAACACAACTACAGTGAAGAGCATACGAGACAGAAAACAGCCAGAAGGTTATAGAACAGTAGAAAAACCTACCATCTGCCAGCATTACAATGACCATATGGGTAGAGTGGATCATTTTGACCAGATGAAGGTTAGCTATAGCTATCCGTACAAATCAGTCAAGTGGTACCACTCAGTATTTCATTATATCAAAGAAGTAGCTTTGATAAATGGACTTATTTGTTACAGGCTAAACAAGGACGCTTCCATGACAGCTAAAAATTTTAGGGAACTAGTGCTTGAATCCCTTATCCAGAACCAAGTGAATAGGAAAAGACAAAAAAGAAATACTATCGCTCCGACCCCAAACATTGATGACAGATTAACTGGACGTCACTTTCCCAATACGTACACAGTCAAATCGTACAAACCAAACTGTCTTGTCTGTAAATCCTGCCAAAAAAGAGCCCAAACAAGATATTACTGCCCTGTTTGTAACGTCCCTCTCTGCATTGTGCCATGTTTTGAGCTGTATCATACAGCTGTGAATTATAGCACTGTTCGCCAGCGCCAGCCACAGCAGTAAACTTTTTATAATGTGTGGTCTCAAAAATGTATAGTATAGTTCTGTACATTAATTTTCATTTATATTGGTATTTTTTTTTTATTCCGTTATTTGGTTGCAAAATAGTCAATTAATCTTTTGTTGATGATGAAATTAAATTGTATAAATGTAAAATTTATTATGTACAGTTCTTTAATTGATTTATGGCTTAACTTATGCATTGAAATTATTAATTAAAAGTCATTGTTTAATATTAACTTTAGAAGACAAGTTCTTTCTATTTTTCTTAAGTTTATTACCATACTGCTAAGAAGCTGCACAAGGAAAATAAAAGCTACCTAAAAAAATATGTTTCCTATAGATATCACAAATATTCAAGGAAAGGTGGCACGATTTGGCACAAAAATCAATTTTTGAATATGGCTTAATGTAGATGTAGATCTATATAGTAGAAATGTAATCCGTCAACATTGACCAATTACATATTTGTAAATTTTACAGTTTTAGTAGACTGACAGAAAATTGAATAAAATCGTTTCACATTTCACGGACCAAACAAATGGCAAACGGACATAAAAACTACTTTTTATTGCTAAATTTGTTGTTTTTTTTAAAATTAGTTTGGTCTTCTAGCTTTGTTATATGTGCAACAATAACATAATAATTGTCGACGGCTCTCAAAAAAATAAAAATGGACACAAATACATATTTTCCTATAAATGACACAAATTCAAGATGGCCGCCATGGTCACATGACATAAATTTGCATGAAAACTGTATTTTCAAGTATGGTATTCTGTTTTACATATATGGTAGAGATTTCACAATTCGATATTGAAGTGTTACAGATTTGTACATGTTCAAAGATACTAACCAGTTTTGGTAAACTAGCAGAAAATTGAGCAAAATCGTTTCAAAATTCACGGGCAAAGCAAGGGGCAAATCGGAATAAAAACTACTTTTTTATTGTTGAAGTTGGTTTTTTTACTTAGTGTGGTCTACTAGCTATGTTTTTATACTGTAATAGTGCACTCATATTTTCCGATGGTTCTCAAAGAAGAAAAAAAGTGGACACAAGTACATATTTTTCTATAAGTGTCACAAATTCAAGATGGCCGCCATGATCACGTGACACTAATTTACATGAAAACTTTATTTTTAAGTATGGTATTATGTTTTACATATATGGTAAAAATTTCATGCTTCCACAATAGTCCATTAATTTTTTATTAATTTTTTAACTCCAGACATTAATTTTGTGACATTACCACTGAAATTGGCAGTGCAGCACATTTTGCGTAAAAAACCTTTGGCATGTTAAGTCATTATGCAAGAACTCCTGGCTAAAAAAAGTCTATATTATAATTTATTTATTACATCAAAGGATAGAGAGCTAATTGATAATCCCAAAACTTCACGTATGAATATAAGGCAAAGCAAATAAATGTAGTGTTTCCTACTTCATATAAAATAGTAGTCTCTCAGTATATCAATATCCCTTTCTCTCGGCCTCTCTCTCTCTCTCTTTCAGTATCCATTTCTCTCTGTCTCTCAGTATCTCAATACTCTTTCTCCGTCTCTCTTTCTCTAAGTATCCCTTTCTCTCGTTCTCTCTTTCTTACTGTCTCTCAGTATCCCTTTCTCTTGGTCTCTTTTTATTTACTGTCTCTCATTATACCTTTCTTTCTCTCAGTATCCCTTTCTCTCTCAATATACCTTTCTCTCAGTATCTCAGTATCTCTGTCTCTCTGTATTTCAGTAACCTTTTCTCTCTTTCTCTCAGTATTTTATTTCTCTCTCTCTCTCCCTCTCTCTTCCTCTGTCTCATTCTCTCGTACACACACACTTAGAATCACACTCACAATCATGTACAAAAACACTTTGTTAAATTTTTGTATTCTCTTCTCTTTAAATTCTACACTATTACACAAACATACACTCATTATAAGTATTTCGCCTTTAGGTGTGTGTATCTACCCAAAATATCAATTAAATATATAGACCTACTAAACAATCACGTTCTATCAATATTTCATATTTAATATTTTAAATTGCCGTCATGACTTGATAACTGGATCGGATAATGAATCAACTTCTAGTTTAACTAAACATTAATAATATTTGAATCTAGCGTGTGTCATTAACTCTGACTTCTTTCTTATAGTGACTCACACATGTCAACTTAGAAAGCTAGCTGGATAGATGAATATATAACAAGTCATGTATTTATCTCATTTTGTGAATAGAAAAAAAACACACAAACACTATTAATGTAAAGTAGGGAATCTTATATTGAAACATGTAGCGACATAAAGCGAACACTTGACGTGTGGATGTGTTTACCTTTTGCTCAGATGTCTACGCTAAATATAGAAACATGGATAATGGTGCTGACAAGGGCTATAACCCAAGTCAGGTAGATATATACCAGATTATTGGGACTATTTCAGCCATTTTACTGACTCTGTGAAAAGTGGTATAAACATGTCTGAAGTTTCTTGTGTACACTTACATAGAAGACAAGACATTTTTAAATTGTACTTATACTTGGCGTAAACAGAAACAATACAGATGTTACTTATACCTAGGTTAAAAGAAAAATAATACAAATGTTACTTAAGCCTATAAAATGAACAGAAATAATATACATTTCAATTTCAACGTCTATTTCTATAAAACATGTAAGCGTCTACCTTTATGAACCATGCGACCATCTGTCTGTGTCCACTTTGCGACCATCTATCTGTGTGCAACTTGCGACCATCTATCTGTGTGCCACTTGCGACCAGCTTTCTGTGTGCCACTTGCGACCAGCTATCTGTGTGCCACTTGCGACCATCTATCTGTGTGCCACTTGAGACCAGCTATCTGTGTGCCACTTGCGACCAGCTATCTGTGTGCCACTTGCGACCATCTATCTGTGTGCCACTTGCGACCAGCTATCTGTGTGCCACTTGCGACCATCTATCTGTGTGCCACTTGCGACCAGCTATCTGTGTGCCACTTGCGACCATCAATCTGTGTGCCACTTGCGACCATCTATCTGTGTGCCACTTGCGACCATCTATCTGTGTGCCACTTGCGACCAGCTATCTGTGTGCAACTTGCGACCATCTATCTGTGTGCAACTTGCGACCGGCTATCTGTGTGCCACTTGCGACCAGCTATCTGTGTGCCACTTGCGACCATCTATCTGTGTGCCACTTGCGACCAGCTATCTGTGTGCCACTTGCGACCAGCTATCTGTGTGCCACTTGCGACCAGCTATCTGTGTGCCACTTGCGACCATCTATCTGTGTGCCACTTGCGACCAGTCATCTGTGTGCCACTTGTGACCATCTATCTGTGTGCCACTTGCGACCAGCTATCTGTGTGCAACTTGCGACCAGCTATCTGTGTGCAACTTGCGACCAGCTATCTGTGTGCCACTTGCGACCAGCTATCTGTGTGCCACTTGCGACCAGCTATCTGTGTGCAACTTGCGACCATCTATCTGTGTACCACTTGTGACCAGCTATCTGTGTGCCACTTGCGACCAGCTATATGTGTGCAACTTGCGACCAGCTATCTGTGTGCAACTTGCGACCATCTATCTGTGTGCAACTTGCGACCATCTATCTGTGTGCAACTTGCGACCATCTATCTGTGTGCCACTTGCGACCAGCTATCTGTGTGCCACTTGCGACCATCTATCTGTGTGCCACTTGCGACCAGCTATCTGTGTGCCACTTGCGACCAGCTATCTGTGTGCGACTTGCGACCATCTATCTGTGTGCCACTTGCGACCAGCTTTCTGTGTGCAACTTGCGACCATATATCTGGGTGCAACTTGCGACCACTTATCTGTGTGCAACATGCAGTCATCTATATGGGTGCAACTTGTGAGCGTCTATATCTATGACACATGCAATCGTGCATCTCTGTGTAACATGCGAACGTCTATCTGTGTGTAACATGCGACCATCTATCTGTGTGCGACTTGCGATCATCTATAATGTGTGTAACAAGCGACCATATATATGGGTGCAACTTGCGACCACTTATCTGTGTGCAACATGCAATCATCTATATGGGTGCAACTTGTGAGCGTCTATATCTATGACACATGCAATCGTGCATCTCTGTGTAACAATCGAACGTCTATCTGTGTGTAACATGCAACCATCTATCTGTGTGCGACTTGCGACCATCCATCTGTGTGCAACGTACAATCTTCTATCTGTGTGCGACTTGCGACCATCTATCTGTGTGCCACTTGCGACCATCTATCTGCGTGCCACTTGCGACCAGCTATCTGTGTGCCACTTGCGACCATCTATCTGTGTGCCACTTGCGACCAGCTATCTGTGTGCCACTTGCGACCATCTATCTGTGTGCCACTTGCGACCAGCTATCTGTGTGCAACTTGCGACCATATATCTGGGTGTAACTTGCGACCATATATCAGTGTACGACTTGCGATCATCTATAATGTGTGTAACAAGCGACCATATATATGGGTGCAACTTGCGACCACTTATCTGTGTGCAACATGCAATCATCTATATGGGTGCAACTTGTGAGCGTCTATATCTATGACACATGCAATCGTGCATCTCTGTGTAACATGCGAACGTCTATCTGTGTGCGACTTGCGACCATCTATCTGTGTGCCACTTGCGACCATCTATCTGTGTGTAACATGCGACCATCTATCTGTGTGTAACATGCGACCATCTATCTGTGTGCAACATGCGACCATCTATCTGTGTGTAACGTACAATCATCTATCTGTGTGCGACTTGCGACCATCTATCTGTGTGCGACTTGCGACCATCTATCTGTGTGCGACTTGTGAGCGTCTATCTCCATGACACATGCAACCGTTAATCTCTGTGTAACATGCGACAGTCTTATTCTATTCTACATGCGACCGTCTATCTCTATTCTACATGCGACCGTCTATCTCTATTCTACATGCGACCGTCTATCTCTATTCTAAATGCAACCGTCTATGTGGTCTATATATGTGCAGCTTTTGACCGTCTATCTCATAGGTTCTCAACCTTTTTCGGCTTACCGCCCCCTTTTACAATTTTTTCCGCTCACCGCCCCCCCCCCCCCCAACTTGTTTTTAGCGCCCCCCCCCCCAGACCTAGAGAAGCTGATAGACTTTCTCCCAAAGAATCGCATTTGCTTTTCAAAAACTCGAGCACCGGATCCAAGTCTCATACTTTGTGTTTAAACCGTCATCGTTTGCTAACCAAAGCACCACTGTGTACAGTAGCCATCGCTTGTAGTCCTCGTCAATGAACAATGAACAATATTTATTTTGTCATATAGTACATAAGAACAATAAAGGCATAGTCAAAGACATAACAAAAAAAAATATAAAATTGGCAAACAATAAAAAAATCATATCGAGACAATAATAGTAATACAGATATGAATAATAATAATACAAATTAAATAATAATAAATTAATTTAAAGTTTCAATGCAAAGCTGTAAAAAAAAAAATCATTGAATGTATTACTTATTTGTGAACTGCTTTAATATTGAAGTGAGCGATACTGAGAATATCTTTTTTGTTACTCAAATTAACTTAAGCTGAAAGTAAAGCTTGATTGTCTGGTAGCGTGGACGCATCCAGTTATAAAGAAAATTGTGATGTCTTTAGGTAATCTCACAATGTACTCTAAATCAGGGGTCGGCAACCAAAGGTATGCGTTCCACACTTGGCACACAAAGCGATTTTCCATGGCACGCGAAAGACCCACAAGAGGTGTTTATTTATTTAAAAAAAAAACAACAACATTTTCCGGTTCTGAATGATGAAAACTGACTGTTGAAGCCGATGTTTCTGACACATTTTAGTCAGTTGAACTTGCATTTACAAGGACCACTGCAATGGATTTGCATTGAAATCGGACCTATCTTGTCGTGAAATCAATTTCAAAACGTTTTAACTATATGTACATTCATATGTTAAAGAAAATAATAAGATATATAGTTAGGCTTTTTCAGAAGTAAATCGAAGCACTCAAATTGGAGTTTTCTAATCAAAGGCAAGTCTTTCAAATTGATGGACATATTTTTTTTATACCACATCAATCCTAACTGGTTTGAACTTACTACAAACTTCTTAGATGTAGATATCTTTTTAAGTGGAGGAATATTGGCGATTTTAAAATGGTAAGTTTAATTGTAAACTTTTAAAAAATGGGCATCCAAATGTGCCCATTTGCGGAAAAAAACTGTAAGGATGTTGCTTAGGAAAGTCAACTGCTATTCTTAACTGCTTGGCATTCGCTCCTTTACTTTCAGCTTTCGATTCAACTTACACTTGTGAACATATTTGATCGCACATGAAAGCTGTTTGTAAGCATACAAAGAGGTCACCTACACTTGACCACTCATTAATTGATACTGACTAATTACATTTAAAAGAGTTTTTATTTTCATCTTCTATAATTAATTCTATAACAAATTTATTAGTATAATTAATTTAGAAATATAAGAGACTTATTTAAAAGCACTATATTAATCATTTCTGTACTTATTAATGTATAAAATATAAACTCTTTCAATTGAGAAACAAATAAAGCAGTTAATGTTTATTTGCAACTGTTTAATGTAAATTATTTTGATCCGCTAATAATTAAATCTTGTTATGAATACCATAATGTTGAATGTATATAACGAAATAATAATAATAAGTAATCTTTGTTATATTACAAAACAGAACTTGTTCGGCATCACTATTGAATCAAATGTGGAAACATTTTTTAATTGAAGGGAGATAATTAGCCCGTTTCATTTGAGCTAATATTTCTAATGTTTTTTCTTCTTTTATAAGAAAATAAATGGCTTACAATTTATAACTTTGAAATGATCAAACTGTAAAAAGTATTTGAAAATTATATAAATATTATATGACTAAATAATTTATATGTGTATTTTCAAGCATTACAATAAACACCTAGTTTTTATGATTACTACGTATCTATACCGCTTTACGATAGTCGTATGACAATCTAATCATACTAAAACACACCAAGGACATCTCGGTAAAACTGAGATCAAAATATCACTAACATTAGCAGATGTCAGGGCGACAGTGATCGGTCAGCAGGGTGACAGTCCAGCCGGTTGCACACCATATTTGCCAAATACTGACCCCTACTTCATCCAAAAGGCATTGCGATTCCCATTTGTTATTAGTTTAATAATATGTAGGCCTACTGTTGAGGGATATCAGATATTTAGCAGCACTTGCGTTTACATCACATTTCATCCAAAAACTACTCGATTCAAATAGCTGAGATGTTCAAATTATATCAGTTACTTTTATACCGCCCACTTGTCCTTCACCGCCCCCCATTCGCCCCCGGGAATGTCAGCGCCCCCCTCAAGCTTCTCACCGCCCCCCGGGGGGCGATATCGCCCCCGTTGAGAACCTATGGTCTATCTCCATTTTACATGCGCCCGTCCGTCTATGTGTAACATGCGAGCGTCTTTCTCTATTCTACATGCGACCTTCTTACTCTACATGTATACTGTCTGTGTATACAAGATATGTGAACATTATTCAATGTCTTCCTTGTCAGATATGAAGTATTCTACGTGTACACCCTGTTCTTCTGTACAAGATATGTGTCTATTATGTAATGTTCTATTACTATTAATGAAGGCTGATCATTATTGAAGCTTTTCACTAGACAACACGAAGGTCTACCATCTAGTCACTATATCTGCATTAAAATTGGTTACATAGTTTTCTGTAATAAAGGTGATTTTTATTGGCGTCTATGTTATTATTTTGGTTGTTACAACTCTCTTCTCCTTCAACACAAGCTTAGCTCTACACACTAATGCAGGTAACTGTCTTTTTGTTTTCTTTTCCATATGTTCTTTAAACCACTCAACTAAGTTTTAGCTGTTGTTGTTTGTGTGTTCTTTATTTATTGTTGCTTGGAGGAAGTCAGGTAAATTTTAATTTAGATTTTCATGACTCTAAAAGTCTGTTTACATTTACAATGATTTTATGTGGATGAAAAACACAGAAATAAATTGGATTATTGTGTTATGAATTGAATATAATTAGTTTTGTTAACAAAGCTCGGATAAATAGTTGTAGTCGTGAAAATTCTTGAATAGACAACTAAGACAACTATTTACTTAAGTTCTACCCAGCTCTCAAAAACCTATACAATCATTATGTGCACGATCAATCAATTTAAGTCGGATTTTCTTACTGACATCTGATGTCTGGTCTGTCTAAGTTCCGAAACATCTTTTTATTTTTGTCAAACAATTTTCGAGATTAGTATGTGCTTTGTGCACACGTATACCATAGAGATGGTGTTTTACATTTTACAGAAGTAAAAGTATATATTGTGTGATTTATTTATTCCTACTGGTATTCATAATTAGTCCCCATTGGTACACATACTTTGTCTCCCATCGGTATTCATACTTTATCTTCCATCGGTATTCATACTTTATCTCCCATCGGTACTTATACTTTATCTCCCATCGGTATTCATACTTTATCTCCCATCGGTACTTATACTTTATCTCCCATCGGTATTCATACTTTGTCTCCCATCGGTACTTATACTTTATCTCCCATCGGTATTCATACTTTGTCTCCCATCGGTACTTATACTTTATCTCCCATCGGTATTCATACTTTGTCTCCCATCGGTACTTATACTTTATCTCCCATCGGTATTCATACTTTGTCTCCCTATGGTATTCATACTGTGTCTCCCATCGGTACTCATACTTTGTCTCCCATTGTTACTTATACTTATTGTCCCATCGGTATTCATACTTTGTCTCCCTTTGGTATTCATACTTTGTCTCCCATTGGTACTCATACTTTGTCTCCCATCGGTATTCATACTTTATCTCCCATCGGTACTTATACTTTATCTCCCATCGGTACTCATACTTTGTCTCCCATCGGTATTCATATTTTGTCTCCCATTGGTACTCATACTTTATCTCCCATCGGTATTCATACTTTGTCTCCCTATGGTATTCATACTGTGTCTCCCATCGGTACTCATACTTTGTCTCCCATTGATACTTATACTTATTGTCCCATCGGTATTTATACTTTGTCTCCCTTTGGTATTCATACTTTGTCTCCCATCGGTACTCATACTTTGTCTCCCATTGGTACTTATACTTATCGTCCCATCGGTATTCATTCTTTGTCTCCCATCGGTATTCATACTTTGTCTTCCATTGCTATTCATACTTTGTCTCCCATCGTTATTCATACTTTGTCTCCATCGGTACTCATATTTGTCTCCCATTGGTATTCATACTTTGTCTCCCATCGGTACTCATATTTGTCTTCCATTGGTATTCATGCTTTGTCTCCCATCGGTATTCATACTTTGTCTCCCATCGGTATTCATACTTTGTCTCCCATCGGTATTCATACTTTGTCTCCCATCGGTACTCATATTTGTCTCCCATCGGTATTCATACTTTGTCTCCCATCGGTACTCATATTTGTCTCCCATCGGTATTCATACTTTGTCTTCCATTGGTATTCATACTTTGTCTCCCATCGGTATTCATACTTTGTCTCCATCGGTACTCATATTTGTCTCCCATTGGTATTCATACTTTGTCTCCCATCGGTACTCATATTTGTCTTCCATTGGTATTCATGCTTTGTCTCCCATCGGTATTCATACTTTGTCTCCCATCGGTATTCATACTTTGTCTCCCATCGGTATTCATACTTTGTCTCCCATCGGTATTCATACTTTGTCTCCCATCGGTACTCATATTTGTCTCCCATCGGAACTCATATTTGTCTCCCATCGGTATTCATACTTTGTCTTCCATTGGTATTCATACTTTGTCTCCCATCGGTATTCATACTTTGTCTCCCATCGGTACTCATATTTGTCCATATTTGTCTTCCATTGGTATTCATGCTTTGTCTCCCATCGGTATTCATACTTTGTCTCCCATTGGTATTCATACTTTGTATCCCATCGGTATTCATACTTTGTCTCCCATCGGTACTTATACTTTATCTCCCTATGGTATTCATACTTTATCTCCCATCGGTATTCATACTTTGTCTCCCATCGGTATTCATACTTTGTCTCCCATCGGTACTCATATTTGTCTCGCATTGGTATTCATACTTTGTCTCCCATTGGTATTCATACTTTGTATCCCATCGGTATTCATACTTTGTCTCCCATCGGTACTTATACTTTATCTCCCTATGGTATTCATACTTTATCTCCCATCGGTATTCATACTTTGTCTCCCATCGGTATTCATACTTTGTCTCCCATCGGTATTCATACTTTGTCTCCCATCGGTATTCATACTTTGTCTCCCATCGGTACTCATATTTGTCTCGCACTGGTATTCATAATTTTTCTCCCATCGGTATTCATACTTTGTCTCCCATCGGTATTCATACTTTGTCTCCCATCGGTATTCATACTTTGTCTCCCATCGGTACTCATATTTGTCTCCCATCGGTATTCATACTTTGTCTCCCATTGGTATTCATACTTTGTCTCCCATCGGTACTCATACTTTATCTCCCATCGGTATTCATACTTTGTCTCCCATCGGTACTCATACTTTGTCTCCCATCGGTATTCATACTTTGTCTCCCATCGGTATTCATACTTTGTCTCCCATCGGTATTCATATTTGTCTCCCATCGGTACTCATATTTGTCTCCCATCGGTATTCATACTTTGTCTTCCATTGGTATTCATACTTTGTCTCCCATCGGTATTCATACTTTGTCTCCATCGGTACTCATATTTGTCTCCCATTGGTATTCATACTTTGTCTCCCATCGGTACTCATATTTGTCTTCCATTGGTATTCATGCTTTGTCTCCCATCGGTATTCATACTTTGTCTCCCATCGGTATTCATACTTTGTCTCCCATCGGTACTCATATTTGTCTCCCATCGGAACTCATATTTGTCTCCCATCGGTATTCATACTTTGTCTTCCATTGGTATTCATACTTTGTCTCCCATCGGTATTCATACTTTGTCTCCCATCGGTACTCATATTTGTCCATATTTGTCTTCCATTGGTATTTATGCTTTGTCTCCCATCGGTATTCATACTTTGTATCCCATCGGTATTCATACTTTGTCTCCCATCGGTACTTATACTTTATCTCCCTATGGTATTCATACTTTATCTCCCATCGGTATTCATACTATGTCTCCCATCGGTATTCATACTTTGTCTCCCATCGGTATTCATACTTTGTCTCCCATCGGTATTCATACTTTGTCTCCCATCGGTACTCATATTTGTCTCGCATTGGTATTCATACTTTGTCTCCCATCGGTATTCATACTTTGTCTCCCATCGGTATTCATACTTTGTCTCCCATCGGTATTCATACTTTGTCTCCCATCGGTACTCATATTTGTCTCCCATCGGTATTCATACTTTGTCTCCCATTGGTATTCATACTTTGTCTCCCATCGGTACTCATACTTTATCTCCCATCGGTATTCATACTTTGTCTCCCATCGGTACTCATACTTTGTCTCCCATCGGTATTCATACTTTGTCTCCCATCGGTATTCATACTTTGTCTCCCATCGGTATTCATATTTGTCTCCCATCGGTACTCATATTTGTCTCCCATCGGTATTCATACTTTGTCTTCCATTGGTATTCATACTTTGTCTCCCATCGGTATTCATACTTTGTCTCCATCGGTACTCATATTTGTCTCCCATTGGTATTCATACTTTGTCTCCCATCGGTACTCATATTTGTCTTCCATTGGTATTCATGCTTTGTCTCCCATCGGTATTCATACTTTGTCTCCCATCGGTATTCATACTTTGTCTCCCATCGGTATTCATACTTTGTCTCCC
Organism: Anisus vortex; assembly: GCA_949126835.1. Taxonomy (NCBI): domain Eukaryota; kingdom Metazoa; phylum Mollusca; class Gastropoda; family Planorbidae; genus Anisus; species Anisus vortex. The sequence continues at coordinate 26,631,867 of OX421498.1, forward strand.
ATCGGTATTCATACTTTGTCTCCCATCGGTACTCATATTTGTCTCCCATCGGAACTCATATTTGTCTCCCATCGGTATTCATACTTTGTCTTCCATTGGTATTCATACTTTATCTCCCATCGGTATTCATACTTTGTCTCCCATCGGTACTCATATTTGTCCATATTTGTCTTCCATTGGTATTCATGCTTTGTCTCCCATCGGTATTCATACTTTGTCTCCCATCGGTATTCATACTTTGTCTCCCATCGGTACTCATATTTGTCTCCCATCGGTTTTGATACTTTGTCTCCCATCGGTACTCATATTTGTCTCGCATTGGTATTCATACTTTGTCTCCCATCGGTATTCATACCTTGTCTCCCATCGGTATTCATACTTTGTCTCCCATCGGTACTTATACTTTATCTCCCTATGGTATTCATACTTTATCTCCCATCGGTATTCATACTTTGTCTCTCATCGGTATTCATACTTTGTCTCCCATCGGTATTCATACTTTGTCTCCCATCGGTATTCATACTTTGTCTCCCATCGGTACTCATATTTGTCTCGCATTGGTATTCATACTTTGTCTCCCATCGGTATTCATACTTTGTCTCCCATCGGTATTCATACGTTGTCTCCCATCGGTATTCATACTTTGTCTCTCATCGGTACTCATATTTGTCTCGCATTGGTATTCATACTTTGTCTCCCATCGGTATTCATACTTTGTCTCCCATCGGTATTCATACGTTGTCTCCCATCGGTATTCATACTTTGTCTCCCATCGGTACTCATATTTGTCTCCCATCGGTATTCATACTTTGTCTCCCATTGGTATTCATACTTTGTCTCCCATCGGTATTCATACTTTGTCTCCCATTGGTATTCATACTTTGTCCCCCATCGGTACTCATATTTGTCTCCCATTGGTATTCATACTTTGTCCCCCATCGGTACTCATATTTGTCTCCCATCGGTATTCATACTTTGTCTCCCATTGGTATTCATACTTTGTCTCCCATTGGTATTCATACTTTGTCCCCCATCGGTACTCATATTTGTCTCCCATTGGTATTCATACTTTGTCTCCCATCGGTACTCATATTTGTCTCCCATCGGTATTCATACTTTGTCTCCCATTGGTATTCATACTTTGTCTCCCATCGGTATTCATACTTTGTCTCCCATTGGTATTCATACTTTGTCCCCCATCGGTACTCATATTTGTCTCCCATTGGTATTCATACTTTGTCCCCCATCGGTACTCATATTTGTCTCCCATCGGTATTCATACTTTGTCCCCCATCGGTATTCATACTTAGTCTCCCATCGGTACTCATACTTAGTCTCCCATCGGTATTCATACTTAGTCTCCCATCGGTAACTTGCTTGACAAGATGGTCAGAAGGTCGACGCGTAACATTGCTCCGCCTACTTTTTTTTTATATTGACCCAGACACGGATTTGGGGCTGGGAATTGTCGATTTATACTGATTGACTAGTCATATTATTATATAAACTGACTAAAACTGGTTTTGGTCATTTTTACGACTTGGGACATTTAGTCTGCAACGCGCACTTCGACACGTTGATTTCTGGACCTGCATTTCATACTTGAACTCTGTTGGATACCTATCAAATTATATGTTTGCATTATATTCAAGTAAACCGTGTTCTAGGACTTTTCTTAATCGTATTCGAGGAAGTTTATTGGCCGGGGAGAAACTGAGGCGCGCTATTGAGTCAGACTGCTTTTCTGGAGGTCCAGGGCGTCGCGTCAATAAATAACCATGCGCTATAACCCCTGTGCAGTTGCATTGCTATTTCAGAACTCTATATTGTTGTTCCATGTTTTTGGTAGTTGCCATTAAGGTGCTCATGCTATTACCCAGGTGCTCCACAGGTCTCTTGTTAAATGAACAGCTTTAAAATTCAAAACCTGCTCACCAGCACACATCAGTGTACTAGTGAGAACCCTTTTAATTTGATTAGTAAAGCATAGAAAATGACTCTTTTTTTTAAAATACATTTTATATAATGTACACACTGTACGGTAATAAAGACTTTGTTTGCTAACCTATTTTGTGTTATTTAATCTTATCCACCACAGATGGATGTGCTAACAACTAAAGCTAATGGTTTCGTTGATGATCCAACAACAGAAGAAACAAGCAGACATACTGCATCAATTAAAGGCATGTGGAAAAAAGCATTTAAGTCTTTAAAATCAAACGATAAACAAACCTGGTTGGTAAGTTATATTGTTACGTCTTGTTTTTTAAAGCTATTTATATTGCTATGTCAAAGCTATGTCACACTTTAACTTTTGTAAACTGTTTTTGTAAATAATAAAAATGTGAAAATAATTGTATTTGTTAAGTTTAGGGTTGTCATTAACAACACTTTTTTAAAATGATAAACTTACTTACATGTGGACAGTGAGGTAGTCAAGAAGCTAGGGTTGTCCAAAGACTATAATAAGATAGACCGCTTGCTCTATTTTTAGATCTTATGTGTTGTGTTTTCCGTGCGCAGCTAATAACTCTGCCCTAAACTTGCTTGAAGACTTCCGCTGTATACAAAACTTGCCTGAAAACTTCCGCTGTATACAACTTTCGATTTTAATCTCAATTTGAGTTTTTATTTTCTATAATTATATTACCAAAGACTATAATAAGATGGACCGCTTGATTAGGATCTCCTTGGCAACGTCTTTGGGTGAGCCGTGCTTAACGGAAAGTGTCTATCGCCTGATTCGTGAATGGTAAACAGACCAGTGGTACAGTAGCTGGGACAAGGTGTGTGGCAACATCTGAAACGGCCCATTCACCATTTCGTGGTGAAAGCCCACCTGAAGGGAATCATCTACAATAGCCCATTTCCGTACAAGGCATTGTCCGATAGGGGCCTAGTTCAGCAGGTATCACGTGCTTGCAGAGTGCCCCGCCTCACAGGAGTGGATGGGGACTGCCAGCACTTTATGGCAGTGTATCACAGATGCGTGATGTAGTAGAATTATTTCTCTGATCACTAAGAGAGTAATATCGGCTCGCATTCTCGTTGAGAAGTGGAGTTCAAGTCTGGACCGCTTGCTTTTTTATATTTCTGCTATTTGATATTTTAACATAGAATCTACTCTGTTTCGGAATTTCTGATCGCACCCTGTCCTCTTGACTTCCGCTATGATTTTTTCATTGGAAAATTAAGATTAAAATCGAATGGTGTATACAGCGGAAAATTTTTGGTACGTTTAGGAGTCACTTAGGACATCGTTATTGGCTGCGCACGGATAAAACAACACTTAAGCTCTAAAAATAGAGCAAGCGGTCCATCTTATTTTACCCTTTGATATTATAGACGCTTCTACCATAAATGCAGTGTACTAGAATTCTTCCTGAAAAGCAATGAAACGATGAAATTAAAAAAAATGAAAACCTTTACTTTTACAAATTACATTATTTAAAAGTTTTAATTTAGCCTACTTCTAATATTCCTTTGAATTTTCCGACAGCCACTGTTAACTAGGATAGTTTATAGTTTTCCATTGATAAAATCATAACAAATTACTACACCGGAAGTCTAAATCCAGTTTGTGATCGAAATTCCAAAACAAAAGATTTCGAGTCTTCAAATAGCAGAAATATTAATGCAAGCGGTCCATCTTATTATAGTCTTTGCCATATATCTTTTTAAAAAATACCTGAACTCCCCATTCATCCTATTCTTCAGTATTCCACCCGTGGAAAAAATTAGCTGGATAGTCCGCTGAATTACCGGACTTTCCAGCACAAAACAGTATTACTGGTTACCCTACGCTAAGTCGTTATATTTTTACTAGTAACTATTAGTTGTGCTCCTTTGTAAGCCTTTTAGCTAAAACCTAACATGTAAAATAGGCCTAACTGTTTCAAGGGAAAAAAAAACATTTCAACTACTTGATTCAAATAAAAACGTATAATATAATTTACTTAATTTAAGGGATAAAATAACATTTCAACTAGTGGATTCAACTAAAAAACTTAACATTTAAAATACTTGATTCAATGAAAAATTAATATTTAAACTATTTGATTCAATTTTAAACTTAACATTTAAACTACTTGATTCAACTAAAAACTAAAAAGTTAACATTTCAATTACTTCATTCAACTGTATGGTGTTTATTTATAGTGGCATGGAACTATTGATTCAGTTGTCTAAAATTATGCTGTCAAATTCTCACGTTTTGTATTGACATAGATTGTGTAACTCATAAAACTGAATTTAATTTAATTAAGTCCCGATAAATAAATTAAACCAACCTAAAAGCAAAGTTTTGACATAAAGCCTCTTTATTATTTCTGTATATACCACAAAACTATTTCTTCATTTTGTCACGTTTTGGGGGGTTGCCCAAGAGGTTGAGGCTGGAAATATATTAGAATGTGTTGTTATTGGCAATAAGTTTATGTGCCAAGTTTCAGCTTGATAAGATCATCAGAAGTGGGTCAATTAGCTCAAGAGGGATTCTGTTGTAATAAAAAAAAAAACCTTTAAATAACACCTAGTGTAATACAGTGTTTTCAGACAAAAAAAACTTTAAACGTTTAATGTGAGTAACAAACAAATAAGATTTTACTGCAATTTAAAGTTAACTCATTGAGCACCAAACCTGGCATATTAAAATCAATATGGGCTGATCTGATTTATGAAAAGTGTTTGCTGGTACTTTTCTTCACATTCTTCTTTCAGCACAATACAAGCCATAATCATTAGAAGATTGATAGGGCACTGTCATGCAGACCATAGGGCACTGTCATGCAGACCATAGGGCAATGTCATGCAGACCATAGGGCACTGTCATGCAGACCATAGGGCAATGTCATGCAGACCATAGGGCACTGTCATGCAGACCATAGGGCAATGTCATGCAGACCATAGGGCACTGTCATGCAGACCATAGGGCACTGTCATGCAGACCATAGGGCACTGTCATGCAGACCATAGGGCACTGTCATGCAGACCATAGGGCACTGTCATGCAGACCATAGGGCAATGTCATGCAGACCATAGGGCACTGTCATGCAGACCATAGGGCAATGTCATGCAGACCATAGGGCACTGTCATGCAGACCATAGGGCACTGTCTTCTTAGAACATTATTAATAGTCAAATAGTCAAAGACTTTCAAAAAGTTAACATTCCACACTTTGTTTGGTCTTGTATACACCCAGTAAATATGAGCTGGATCATTTAGAAGCCAGCCCAATGCGAGAGCATTTTTTTTTAAAGTGGAAACTTTAGAGGTCTAAATGTGGAAGAACTAAGTCTCAGTCTGCAAGAAAAAGGAATCACTGTACAAATGACAACGTAAAGAATGATAACAAACAATCTGAAACGGCGAAAATTGTCGTTAGGTGGAAAAATTCATCACGCACGAAACAAAAGCGCCAAATGCGTCCCAATCAACAAAAACTGTTTTCTTGGAATCTTTGCTGATACGAAAGAGGACACCTTAATGAGTGTTTTTAAGAGTAGAATATAGAAGGCTAAATGGTTTGACCGTTTATTGCTTTGCGATGCACCCGTGGGGAGATCACATCGCAGCATTTCTTTATGATAAAACTTGACCATAAGCCTGGTCAAAACACATTGACGACACCGCCTACTTTGCTATGTATAGGCCTACGTCTCTCCTTTTACGTGTATTGGACGAGAGAGTCGCTCGGAGACCCACACCATAGCCAGAAACATATATATGGCGGAAGACCACTCCTCCAAAAATAAGTTATAATAAGTTATAATATGATTTAAGTAGGAAAATTAGGACTAGTGTCCGCCTGGGAATTGAACACCCACATTCCATTGGCTATCCTGGAATTCAAAGGAAAACGAGGCACTATTACCTACAGGCATTTGGATTTGTACATTGTGAAGAGTAACCTTGAAATTCGATATAATAACAGCAGACATTTGTACATTGTGAAGAGTAACCTCGAAATTCAATATATTAACAGCAGACATTTGAAGATTTTGAAGGGTAACCTCGAAATTCGATATATTAACAGCAGACATTTGTACATTTTGAAGGGTAACCTCGAAATTCGATATATTAACAGCAGACATTTGTACATTTTGAAGGAGTAACCTCGAAATTCGATATATTAACAGCAGACATTTGTACATTTTGAAGGGTAACCTCGAAATTCGATATATTAACAGCAGACATTTGTACATTTTGAAGGGTAACCTCGAAATTCGATATATTAACAGCAGACATTTGTACATTTTGAAGGGTAACCTCGAAATTCGATATATTAACAGCAGACATTTGTACATTTTGAAGGGTAACCTCGAAATTCGATATATTAACAGCAGACATTTGTACATTTTGAAGGGTAACCTCGAAATTCGATATATTAACAGCAGACATTTGTACATTTTGAAGAGTAACCTCGAAATTCGATATATTAACAGCAGACCTTTGTAAATTTTGAAGGGGAACCTCGAAATTCGATATATTAACAGCAGAAATTTGTACATTTTGAAGGGTAACCTCGAAATTCGATATATTAACAGCAGACATTTGTACATTTTGAAGGGTAACCTCGAAATTCGATATATTAACAGCAGACATTTGTACATTTTGAAGGGTAACCTCGAAATTCGATATATTAACAGCAGACATTTGTACATTTTGAAGAGTAACCTCGAAATTCGATATATTAACAGCAGACCTTTGTAAATTTTGAAGGGGAACCTCGAAATTCGATATATTAACAGCAGAAATGTGTACATTTTGAAGGGTAACCTCGAAATTCGATATATTAACAGCAGACATTTGTACATTTTGAAGGGTAACCTCGAAATTCGATATATTAACAGCAGACATTTGTACATTTTGAAGGGTAACCTCGAAATTCGATATATTAACAGCAGACATTTGTACATTTTGAAGGGTAACCTCGAAATTCGATATATTAACAGCAGACATTTGTACATTTTGAAGAGTAACCTCGAAATTCGATATATTAACAGCAGACCTTTGTAAATTTTGAAGGGGAACCTCGAAATTCGATATATTAACAGCAGAAATTTGTACATTTTGAAGGGTAACCTCGAAATTCGATATATTAACAGCAGACCTTTGTAAATTTTGAAGGGAAACCTCGAAATTCGATATATTAACAGCAGACATTTGTACATTTTGAAGGGTAACCTCGAAAGTCGATATATTAACAGCAGACATTTGTATATTTTGAAGACAAAATAAATACCCGGTAGGCTTTCACTTGACTTTCACTTATCTATGAAATTATATTTCCTAAACACTGACCTGTAAATACATTACAAGAGACGTAGACTTCCTTTTTATCGTATGGATTTGTTCTAATCATAAGTGGTTTATTCCTGTAACTCGCTTATGTAGATAAGTGAATATTGGGAAAGGGGAATTTGTTTAGGCTTCAATTTGCGCATACACATTTAATATGGAGGCGCTATAAATTCTTTTTATAGATCAGTGCTAGCGCCAGACGATATATTATTAACAGTAGACGTTTGTACATTTTGAAGAGAAACCTCGAACCAGACGATATATTAACAGTAGACATTTGTACATTTTGAAGAGAAACCTCGAACCAGACGATATATTAACAGTAGACATTGTACATTTGAAGAGAAACCTCGAACCAGACGATATATTAACAGTAGACATTTGTACATTTTCAAGAGAAACTTCAACACAGACGGCATTATATTTTCTATTTTTGGATTCTATGGCTGTCATAGTCTCTGGATCTATTCCTCATTTTAATGAATTCTAATGAATTTTGAAATTTACACTTTCAGTTTCTGAAACATTTGCTTACCCAAGTAATTAAACATTCAGTTTTTGACGACGTTGCTCATCCTTTTCCATACACATTTAGTTTCTGAGGACCTTGCTCACCCAATGCACTAGACATTCAATTTTCAAAGACTTTTCTCACCCAATTCTTTACACTTTTAGTTTATGTGGACTTTGCTCACCGATCATTCATTTTTTGTTGTCGAAACCCAGTTTTCGTTAGCGTTTAATTTTCATTAGAACCAAGATAAGCACGACTATCTCCATAATAAATGAAAGATGTTTCATTATTAAATTGTTACAATAATCAAACATTAGACAATCCTTTTTTTTCATTTTAAATTTAATTGATTTTTATCGTGCAGTTTTCTCACATAAATTATATTTTAAGTTTTCATACTTAAACCATAATTCAATTGTCATTAAAAACGACAATAGGCCATGCACGATGTAATAAAACAAATTACATTTACGTTTTTCTTTCACAGTTAAACAAAGACAAAATTTATCTTTAGTGTACAATATATTATAATAGATCTAATTTTATTTTTGTAAAGCTTACTAAAATAGAGCTAGTTGTACATATGTACAATCATAAAAAAATAATAATATTTATAATAATAATAATAATTTTGTCAAAAAATTCTTTTTATCTTTGCACAGTCAAAGAAAGGCAACAAAGTTCAAAGAAAAGATTCTCAGCCCGATGAAGAAGAAGTTGATGAAAGCTGTAAGTATAACGTTGTATCTTATGTAAAAAAAACTATGCATGTAAATACTCACCAAGTCATTCAGAAATTAAACATAACACTTTATACATGTTAACATACGTCATCAATTCAGTAGTGTTACTAGGGGGAGGGGGGCTGGCCAAACAGACACTTTTATTAACTTACCTTGCTAATAAAAAAATAAACAACACCTGAAAACCATATATTAAGAAAAAAAATCTACGAAGGTAATTTAAAGGAATTTAAAAGGCTTATAAAAGTAAATAGCATTAAAAATCAAATAAACGTCTTGACTTTGTTTGATAAAGAGAGAAACGCACAATTAAATCTTAAGTCAACAAAATTAGGCTGTTTATATTCAAGTATTTTATGCATTAAACCATCTGAAAACTTTGCTCCTTGTCACCCACAAAGTAAAACGTGTATTTTAAAACCGTTGACAGGATTTAGACGCGTAAACGTAACGTATAATTAGACTAGATAATGGGATTCAACGCGACTCTCTCTCTCTCTCTCTCTCTCTCTATATATATATATATATATATATATATATATATATATATATATATATATATATATAGTGTCATGTATATTGTTTTTCCAAGAATTGGAACACGCAATGTTTATTCTCCTCTCTCTCTCTCTTTTCTTACTACACGCGATATTAGGACGTTTAGTAGGAAAACGAAAGGTTCTAGGTAATGCTGGGATTCTGTGTTGATCTCAAATTCTCAGAGTCTGGGAACGACTCATTATTTAATAGGGGAAGTTCATATCGTTTTGTTATGAGTTTTGTAATGTTACCATGATTTTCACCCCTACTGGTAGTGGGTCTGTCCCTTGCACCACTCGGATAGTATTTAATGATTTGTTTTGTCTGAAAGACAGAGAGTTTCAAAATATGTTTCTTTGAGAACGTTTGTGTTTGCACTATTTTATTCTAACTGTACATAATAGATATATTGTATATATTGAACATACCACCTGAAATAAACTATCAACAACAGTTACACTGAAGCTTCTTTGTCAAGTTACTATCCTATTGTGTTGTATACATTACTATAAGATTTATCTACTACCATAATTTACAGGAAAGGAAATGTTGGAATACAAATACTGAATTTGTGCCCAGGACTATAAGAAGAGTTCGTGTAATACTGAAACAAATACTAATAATTAAAGTCTCCCCTAGGACTAACGAGAATTATCAGCAAGATCTACACAGCTCTGGCCACAAGGGGATTGTGGACGTAACAAAATTTGGTGGTCTCGCCCGGTATATTTGAGTTCTACTTTTCCTGACCTAGGATTGACAAGATTTGGTAGTCTCGTTCGGTAGATTTGAGTTCTACTTTTCTTGATCTAGCTGACCTATAAATATTTTGTGACATTAGTAGTACTGAGAGCGGCATATTTGTGTTTCGTTTTCAGGACTGTGAAACTATTCTTTTTAAAAAAGAGGAGAGAACTGGTTTGCGTTTTTATTCCTTGGGAAGTGTGAAGATTCCACGAAGTGTTTAATATTATATTGTGCAAATTTCTGGACAAATCGTAAGTTGGAACTTTATATTTTATTATACAATATATACTACTCTACTATAACAAATATTTCGAACGCTATACTATGGCTTCGAATATATCAAGTGAGGAACTTAATGCCATGTCATTTGCTGAACTAAAAGAATTAGCTGAGTCCTTTGGGATTGAGGCAGGACAGGCAAGACCTAATCGTAATCGTTTGACCAAAGAAATTATGACATGTTTGAACGGGCAGAATGCCATGAACACTGGTAGTGTAGTTGAAGTGGGACAGAACGATATCAATGAAGGTTATGTAGCTCCCAGTGGGGGCGAGGTAATTGCCCACGGAGACGAGGTAAGAAATATGTCATCTAGATCATCAAACAATGATGAAGATGAAGGGTTGAGTGAAAACCTAAAATTCCAATTAGCTATGAAGAGAATGGAATTGGAAAGAATTAGGATAGAAACTGAAAGGGAAAATGAAAGAATTAGGATTGAAAGCAGAGAAAGGATAGAGATGGCACGCATGAACAGACCTGACCATCGTAGGGACAGCAATGGTATGGATATTAGCGCAATGAAGCAACACTTGCCTATATTCAGAGAAGAAGATGTTCAAGATTTCTTTTTGCTTTTTGAGAGGATAGCTGTAGATTATCAGTTCCCTGATGATAAGATGGCTTTATTGTTAAGGTCAACTCTCAACAAAGGAAAAGCATTGGACGTAGTGTTGAGTTTAACACCCGAGGAAATAAATGACTATGAAGTGATCAAAGATAGGGTGCTGAAAAGTTATTCCCTGACACCAGAAAAATATAGAAAGCTATTTAGAGACAGAAAGAAGGCATATGATCAAACTCATGTAGACTTTTTGAGACAAAAGGAGAAAATGTTAGAACAGTGGCTAAGGTCACAGAATGTAAGTGAGTTTGATAAACTCAAGAACCTAATATTGTTTGAGGAATTCAATGATTGTATTCGAGTGGATATTAAAACCCACATCTCAGACCGAGGGGTTGAAGATGTGCATGAAGCTGCTAGATTGGCAGATAACTATGCCATAATTCACGCCAGCATAAAGCCATATTATGCTGACAAACCCAAAGTGCACAAACCAGAGCCCAAGGAGGCTAGTAAACCAAAAGAGACAAGTAAAAACAATAATAAGAACAGTGGTGTAAATAATAATAGTAACTTAGTTCATTTCAGGAAGCAGACAGATGTAAATAAAGCAAAGGTGGTATGTTTCAATTGCAAGAAAGAGGGCCACATGAAGAAAGATTGTTGGATCCTTACCAAGAAGCAAGGTGCTATTCTACACTGTGCCAGAGTGCAGAAAGATAGCAAGCAGACAGAAGAAGTGTGCAACACAGGGTCAAGAAACTCAAAAGAAATGCGGCCGGCATCGCCCATAGTTGTGGAGTCGATGGTTTTTGAGAACAGTCTATCTAAGGTAAAAGAGAATAGCTGTACTCAATCTATTATGCTTTCATAAGGCCGTGAGGAACAGATGGTTCCTGAAGTCCCGGAAGAGGACGACCTATCCGATTTTCGACCCTTTGTCTACGAGGGGACAGTGTCGACAGAAATCGATGTACTCAGCAAGAAGAAAATACAGATATTACGTGACACGGGCTCTGCTGTCAGCGTGATCCTGGAGGGCAGTGTGCCGTTAACGGATGCCACCAGTACCGGTGAGTCTGTTGTGCTGAGAGGTGCTAGTATGGAGGCTGTGGAAGCTCCACTGCACAGAATAAAACTCGAGTCGGATATTTTTACAGGTAACATCGTAGTGGGAGTGTGGCGCGCACTACCCGTCAAAGGCGTTTCCATGATATTAGGAAATGACATTATGGGCGGCAGAGTCACTGTCGAGCCCATGGTTAAAGTGTTGGAGACAAAGATGGCGGAGGACAAAAACCTACGTCCTGCCAATGAACGCCCAACATGTGCACTGACAAGAGCAATGCATAAAAAGAAGTCGGTAAAGACTCCTGCTACGCCGTGTAGTGCAACGAAAGATGTGTTTGTCTGTTCTGAAGACACACATGCGAATGAAACAGTGATAACAGAAACACCTGACATCGATTTAAGTGCTACGTTCTTTGCTGAACTAACAACTGGTGATGCAACCGAGAACGATAACATTTTGTCACCAAAGCAGAAATTGGTGAAAGAACAATTGAATGACGAAGTAATAATGCAACTCAGAATGAAAGCTGTTGATGAAAAGACTGCAGATGCAATGGCGGAATGTTTCTACATGAAAGATGAAGTGTTGATGAGAAAGTCGAAACCGCTCAACTCAGGTACAAACGAGTGGGACAGTATTCACCAGATTGTAATACCTAAGTGCTATCGTCAAGATATACTGCGTATGGCGCATGATCTTCCTTTCGCTGGTCACATGGGAGTCCGAAAAACGCACCACCGTATCCTCCCTTACTTCTACTGGCCAGGACTGAGAAGAGATGTCGAACAATACTGCAAGACTTGCCACGTATGCCAAATGGTAGGACGTCCTAACCAACGAATTCCTGTCGCTCCACTCCAGCCGATACCAGCGTTCGACGAACCATTCAGTCATATACTCATTGATTGCGTGGGCCCGTTGCCGAAAACAAAAGCCGGTTTTCAATACCTGCTCACAGTCATGTGTTCATCCACTCGCTTCCCGGAAGCCATTCCGTTGCGGAACATAACAACAGTGAAGGTGGTAGACGCCCTGACAAATTTCTTCACACGTTATGGCCTACCGAAGACAGTACAGTCCGACCAGGGGACTAACTTTACTTCGAACATTTTCAAACAAGTCATGGAACAATTAGGGATAAGCCATAGGCTATCAAGTGCCTATCATCCTGAGAGCCAGGGAGCTCTGGAAAGGTTTCATCAGACATTAAAATCGATGCTTAAAAAGTACTGTTATGAAAACGAGAAAGACTGGGATAAGGGTGTGCCTTATGTACTGTTCGCTGCAAGGGAGGCCACTCAGGAATCCCTGGGGTTTAGCCCATTCGAACTTGTGTATGGACACTCAGTCAGAGGTCCGTTGAAACTTCTACATGAAACTTGGCTAACGGACAGTGAACCGATTGGACTTTTGTCATATGTAGATAAATTTAAAAATAGGCTTTATCATGCTTTTAACCATGTGAAGATTCATTTTCCACAGATGCAGGAGCGTATGAGACAGAACTATGACCGTAAAGCTACAGCTAGAACTTTTGCACCAGGTGACAAAGTTCTTGTGTTTCTACCTTTGCAAAATCAGCCTTTAAGTGCAAAGTTTAGTGGACCCTATGAGATAGAGTCAAAGCTTGGCGAGGTCAATTATTTGATAAAGACTCCTGACCGGAGACAAAAACAGAGGGTATGCCATATTAATTTACTTAAGCCCTATGTTTCCAGGGAAAAGAGTAAACCACGGGAGGTCCCCATGATTTCATTAGCTAGAGTCCCGACGGATTTATCTAGGATAGAATATAAGTTTGCAGAAAGTAAACTTAATAATACAGATGCCCTTAAGAGTTTAGATACAAGGCTAGAACATCTTCCGGTAGAAGATAAGGAGAAGATTATTGAGCTGGTACATGAAAATAAGTCAATGTTTACAAATGTTCCCAGGAGGACACATGTAATAGAGCACGATGTAGTGTTAATCAATAGTGCCAGGTCTATTAAACAGCATCCATTTGACCCCATCAGACCTGAGCATATTAAATTAGATGTAAAGAATATGTTAGAAGATGACATAGGAGAAAAATGTGATAGCAAATGGTCTACACCCTGTGTGATGGTACCAAAAGCCGACCACACACTGCAGTTTTATAGAGACTTTGGGAAATTAAGTAATTTGACAGAGACCGACTGGTATCCCATTCCCCGTATCATCGACAAGATAGAGACAAGGTCATAGCTGATAATCTATCTCGGGTGCTACATGATTGACTGAATAACCCTATACTTCTTTTTCAGATCATCTCACTTATTCATTAAGAATGTATCATGATAACCTATCATTCGTTTGAATTTTGATTATGGAATACCTATAGAATACTTGTATCATACAGAAGTCAAGTCTTTTGAAAGTATTAATAATTCTTATAATCATGTATAATATTGATGTTCTGATATATTTTAAATTCATTTGATTATGGAAAAGAAATTCCATTTAAATGTTGATGCATGATGCAATAAATATATAATATGCACGTATTTACTTGATATGGATGGATAAAAGTAATTGTCATCACATGCAATTAAGTGGGAAAACTTTGAGATGGTTGATTTATTATCTTGTTTTATTTTAGTTAATGAATGGAACTAAATAATAATATGTACAATTTTTATCTTAGAAAGAGATGTAATCTTAATTGGTATAAATTAATAGATAATATTGGAAATCTATTGCTAAATTGTTATATCATGGTAATAGAATGGGAAAAACTAGTGGATATTCACTATGTTGTATAGGTTGTTATATATTCCATATATCCGGGAATGGAGGGAAACAAAGGTACCTAAAGGTGTGCACTCATTCAACCCTGAACAATCTTTTATATTAAACTTTTAAATTTGCCAAAAACGCATAATAGTGGATTACATTTTAATATTTAGATTACTGTAGTAATCGTAACTAGAGTGTATTTTCTCCTCGTATTTGAGAAAAGGGGAAGTATCATCATCTTAGGTATGAACCCTGTTAATGTCAAGTTGACACTGTAATTTAAAGGGGAAGTAACCTATAGTTTGATTCGAGTTACGTATTACTTATCTTTTGGTTTGTATATTAGAAGTAAACTGTTGAAAATTGACAGAGTTTGAGCAATGTTATATTTGTTTAAATAGATTAAGACTTTTTGCAAATTTTTGGTGGAAATCCACACAACTGTACATAGTTAAAATAAGAATGACTAGAATATTTTTGAATTATTTGTACTTGTTGAGACATTAGTTAATATTAATACTAACGGTGAAATATTTGTCCATCACGTTATAATCACAATTACCATTGGGTAGTGACACTTTTTATAATTTAGTTGTGCCAGTGAGCCATGTTTGCTTAAATTGTCTAATAATCTTCCATTGATTGTTGGTTATTAAAACGATAGTGTTAAGTACGAAAAATGTACCATGTTGAGTATTACTTGGGTAATTATGGTACATTATTTCTTTCATTGGGTGGGGGCGTGTCATGTATATTGTTTTTCCAAGAATTGGAACACGCAATGTTTATTCTCCTCTCTCTCTCTCTTTTCTTACTACACGCGATATTAGGACGTTTAGTAGGAAAACGAAAGGTTCTAGGTAATGCTGGGATTCTGTGTTGATCTCAAATTCTCAGAGTCTGGGAACGACTCATTATTTAATAGGGGAAGTTCATATGGTTTTGTTATGAGTTTTGTAATGTTACCATGATTTTCACCCCTACTGGTAGTGGGTCTGTCCCTTGCACCACTCGGATAGTATTTAATGATTTGTTTTGTCTGAAAGACAGAGAGTTTCAAAATATGTTTCTTTGAGAACGTTTGTGTTTGCACTATTTTATTCTAACTGTACATAATAGATATATTGTATATATTGAACATACCACCTGAAATAAACTATCAACAACAGTTACACTGAAGCTTCTTTGTCAAGTTACTATCCTATTGTGTTGTATACATTACTATAAGATTTATCTACTACCATAATTTACAGGAAAGGAAATGTTGGAATACAAATACTGAATTTGTGCCCAGGACTATAAGAAGAGTTCGTGTAATACTGAAACAAATACTAATAATTAAAGTCTCCCCTAGGACTAACGAGAATTATCAGCAAGATCTACACAGCTCTGGCCACAAGGGGATTGTGGACGTAACAATAGTCCTATATATAAGCTTATACAAATGCGGCGTGAAGCCAGATTTCTCCTTGTCCGTATTTTTTTGTATATTGTGCGTAACACCATACTGAGGGACTCAAAACGTATGGACAGGTACACAGGCTTAGTTTTAGTCAGAGAGATTTAGGTTGAGATAATTGCAGTCTATTTAGTCGTAATTCGGTCGTCAGTTCAGTGGACGTAGTTCTCTTGTTGTATGGCAGCCGTCGGTTCAGTGGACGTAGTTCTCTTGTTGCATGGCAGCCGTCGGTTCAGTGGACGTAGTTCTCTTGTTGTATGGCAGCCGTCGGTTCAGTGGACGTAGTTCTCTTGTTGTATGGCAGCCGTCGGTTCAGTGGATGTAGTTCTCTTGTTGCATGGCAGCCGTCGGTTCAGTGGACGTAGTTCTCTTGTTGTATGGCAGCCGTCGGTTCAGTGGACGAAGTTCTCTTGTTGTATGGCAGCCGTTGGTTCAGTGGACGTAGTTCTCTTGTTGTATGGCAGCCGTAGGTTTAGTGGACGTATTTCTCTTGTTGTATGGGTAGATTTTGAGGAAAGCTATTCAAGTCTCAATAAGTGGAAGGAAAGTTATTGTGTGCTGATATGTGCAGCTCTATTTTATCATCAATATATTATAGTTGCATTTGATTTCATATGAATGAATTATATATATCAGATAGAGTAATCAAATGAGTACATTAGTGGATGATGTGGCTAACGTGACTAATACAGAACATGTTACATAAGTCTTTTAAATTTAAATAATCTTTTATTTTTTTAAACATTTAGATATGACTACCTTTTCTCCTAATTAGATATGACTACCTTTTCTCCTAATTAGATATGACTATCTTTTCTCCTAATTAGATATGACTACCTTTTCTCCTAATTAGATATGACTACCTTTTCTCCTAATTAGTCCTCTTATTAATTTATTTCCTACCCATTTTTTAAATAGCATCAAACAATTAAAGACACAATCCCATCATGACGCAAACTAACATGGTTCGGTCATGTGTTGCGGCATAAAAACCTGCCAAAAACAATCCTCCAAGGCAATGTAGAACGTTGGAGAGGCCGTCAGCGGAGATGCTGTTTCGGCAACATATAATATTGGACAGGGCTGCTGTTGACTCAACTATTGACAACCACTAAAGACAGGCAAAAGTGTAGAAGGGTATCTGCTGAGGTGTCCATTCGCTCCCCCCTCTCCCCAACGACAAAAAACGGTGAAGGGATTCATGATGACGATGAATGTGACAGTTCATTCATTGAGCTTAATGTGGTATTTCATTAATTAAACATAATGAAACATTAAATCCATTTCAGCTAAAGATATTGACCCTGTATACAGTCTACTCAAATGTGCGGCTGACCTACCAAAAGTTTCTGTAAAGATACAAAAGGAACCAGTGGGATGTCCTCATCAAGTCACCACTAGTGGTAAGACATCTCACACTTTAGTTTTAGTCCGTCTTTTCATTATTTAGACAACATGAATTGAATTTAGCTTGGTTTGGGTTTGTCTTTTAATAATATCCTAAATTGTATGATCAATGCTAGTAACATAACATAAAGATAAAAATTTCTCGGCAAAAGGATTTAGCTATCGGATTCTTATTGATTCTAGTTGTATATATGTATATATACTTATAATCTGTTAGGATAAAATTACAGAAGTATTTTACAAATACAGTGTAACATGTATAGTTTTAACTAATAGAAACGTAATATTGTTTAATACTAAGTTTAATGAACGGATTTTATCCCTACCCCCACCCCTCATTGTATATGTTTTGTCTAAATCAGTAACTTGGAGGTTAAAATAGAAATAATCAATAACAGAAAATATAAATCATATATAAATGACACAATTTACGAGTGTTAACTAAAATCTAAAACTAATAAAGTCATAACAAAGTAATATCTCTCAAATAGAACTAGTAGATATATTTTTATCCTCGCTTTGAAACCACACATTTATTTCCATTGTAATTTGTTTTTGTTCTAATATCTGAATGCTTAATATAATTGTATGTTCATTGTTTATGTTCAGGTTTGAGTCAGACTCCCTCCCCGTTACACCATGCTAGCCAGCAAAGTATTGAATCTGGTCTTGGCGGACAGAGAGCAACTTCCCCCATTAGTAACAGGGAGCATATGCATCATATTGTGGACGAAAGCCTGGGCTCAGAGTTTCGTACATTTTACAAGCTGACCAGTCCAGTCAGAAAACAGAGCACTGATGGAAATCCTAAAAAACACTCCCCCAACTCCAGTTTTGATCAGTATTGATCTCTACGAAGTTAATTTTTAAATAAGACAATGCTAAGATAAGAATTTTGAAGACAAATAAATATCCAAATTCATATTTAGGATTGTGCACATGCGCAGAAAGATTCAGTTTTCTGTTTTTTCTTTTTTTTTTTTTTGTAAATGGCAAAAAGTTACAAAACTTAAGTCGTAAAATAAAGCAATGTGTATTTTGACGACCTATATTTAATATAAAAGTGTATTATAATTTGCTCCAAGTAATTATTCATTACACAGCAAAATGTTACAACACTTAAGTCGTAAAATAAAGCAATGTGTATTTTGACGACCTATGTTTTGAAATAAAAGTGTATTATAATTTGCTCCAAATAAGTGTTTATTACACAGCAAATATTAACAAACCAAACCAAATGGTAAAATATAATTTTGTCCTCATTCGGTTGTGGTGTAGCCGAGACTGACAAATCACCACAGACATTTTCATCCATGCAATCATTTTCATATTTGTTTCATATTTGTTTTCTTTGTTTCGACCCTAATTTTAAAAAAAAATGAACGCTGACGCTCTTTTTTTTTTAATAAAGGGATACTATTTATAAATTACCCATTGAAATCACATAATGAAACTGTGTTATTATTTATTCTAAGACTTTGATTATGATTTGTGTGATCCAACATTGTTTTATATGTTATCAAATTATCATATTTGTACATTTGTATTCCCTGATCTATAAATCTGGAATGAAATCACATCGCATTAACTAATCAATAATGATAATGCTCACTTAAGTAATTCATGGCTATTCTTAGTTTTATCTTCACTTGAGATTCAACTGATAGTATTTCTGTCATTTTTAAAAGTGCTTCATCTTGTTCAATAATTTTACCAGATTTTTGCTTAGAATTAAATTATTAGTTTAAAATATGAAAACATATGAGTCTGAAATCTGTTTTATTTAGTTAATTATTTTTCGCGTTACATGTATTTTGTTTGTTATTTATATCCTTAAGATGTCGTAGTATAGCGATAATAAACCCGTATCCACATATCCTATTGACTGTGATATTTGCATTTTAAAGTGTATCATTTGTGTATGAAATGTCATTTTGTTTGAAAAAATCTAACATGTGTACACACACCTTTTGTTTGATTTTTTTTTTCATTTTCAAAAGAATATATAACATTGTCCGTTGTAGCAAATAATTGAATGTTTTTGTTCACACTAACGTCACGTCACAGAGAAGTCTGTTGAAAAAGGCTTTTAGCTTAGGTTTTATCATAGGACATTTTATCATAGGACATTTTATCATAGGACATTTTGTTAAAAGCTTTTTAACTTTTATTAAGTATTTTTTATTGCAGTTTGTATCTTAGGTTCCTTTTTTTTTCAAAAAGTTGTAATGATATCTTAGGTTTCTTTTTTTTTCCAAAAGGTTGTAATGATATCTTAGGTTTCTTTTTTCTTTCAAAAGGTTGTAATGATATCTTAGGTTTCTTTTTCTTTCAAAAGGTTGTAATGATATCTTAGGTTTCTTTTTTCTTTCAAAAGGTTGTAATGATTTTGTTTTAATGTTAGGGTGATTTTTGTTGTTTTTTGTTTTAGAATACTATTTTATTTTTTTTTCATACTTATCGTATTTTCCCCAAAGGGTTTAATTTTAGGGTTTCGATTATATTGGTTTAAATTTATTGTTTCAAATTCATGGTTTTGAAGTATCAGCTAAGTATTGAAGTATTAGCCAGGTATTGAAGTATTAGCCAGGTATTGAAATATTAGCCAAGTATTGAAGTATCAGCCAAGTATTGAAGTATTAGCCAAGTATTGAAGTATTAGTCAAGTCTTGAAGTATTAGCCGGTTATTGAAGTATCAGCTAAGTATTGAAATCTTAGCCAAGTATTGAAGTATCAGCCAAGTATTGAAGTATTAGTCAAGTATGAAGTATTAGCCAAGTATTGAAGTATCAGCCAAGTATTGAAGTACCAACCAAGTATTGAAGTATCAGCCAAGTATTGAAGTATTAGCCAAGTATTGAAGTATTAGCCAAGTATTGAAGTATCAACCAAGTATTGAAGTATCAGCCAAGTATTGAAGTATCAGCCAAGTATTGAAGTATCAACCAAGTATTGAAGTATCAGCCAAGTATTGAAGTATTAACCAAGTATTGAAGTATCAGCCAAGTATTGAAGTATTAACCAAGTATTGAAGTATCAACCAAGTATTGAAGTATCATCCAAGTATTGACGTATCAACCAAGTATTGAAGTATCAGCCAAGTATTGAAGTATCAGCCAAGTATTGAAGTATTAGTCAAGTATGAAGTATTAGCCAAGTATTGAAGTATCACCCAAGTATTGAAGTACCAACCAAGTATTGAAGTATCAGCCAAGTATTGAAGTATCAGCCAAGTATTGAAGTATCAGCCAAGCATAGAAGTATCAGCCAAGTATTGAAGTATCAGCCAAGTATTGAAGTATTAACCAAGTATTGAAGTATCAGCCAAGTATTGAAGTATTAACCAAGTATTGAAGTATCAGCCAAGTATTGAAGTATTAACCAAGTATTGAAGCATTAACCAAGTATTGAAGTATCAGCCAAGTATTGATGTATCAGCCAAGTAATGAAGTATCAGGGGTCATCCATTATTATGTCAATATAAAAGGGGGAAGGGGTTTTAAAACTCTGGATATTGTTAGATGCGTTGAAGGATTTTCAAGACAATTTGACGTCAACAATGTTATTTCATATAATATAATAAACTAACTAAAAATTGAAATGAGTCATTGTAAGACAGTGTCTTTGTATAATAACACAATCTCACTCGTCTGTCAACAACCTAAGAGTAAAATTTTATTAACTTCAAGCCTGTAGACTACTTTCAATTTCCAAATGTAATTGGCAGAAATAGGCAAGAAAAAAACTTTATAAGCCTCTTTTTGTTTTTTGTGTATGTCTAGTACTAAATTAACATTTTTTCTGTTAGACATTTTTAAATAAAAACTCATTATCTTGATTTAAACTAACCCATTTTAGCAACAATAAAGGCTATATTGAAACTGTCAGTAATCCAAATATGATTCATTCACATTATCCCCATCTGATAATAAATCCTCTACTTCAAAGTTGTCGGCCTATTCTAATATTGTCTTTAATAGAAACGATGCCATTGGGACTAAAGACATCATTTTCCTGTGTAGATTAAACTAAGTGGATATTATATGCCCTGTGTAGCCTAAGCCATGGATATAGTATGCCCTAAGAAACCTAAGCCACTTGGATATTGTATGCCCTAGGAAACCTTAGCCACTTGGATATTGTATGCCCTAGGAAACCTTAGCGACTTGGATATTGTATGTCATGTGTGTAGCCTAAGCAACATGGATTTGTATGATCTGTGTAGCCTAAGCCACATGGATTTTGTATGATCTGTGTAGCCTAAGCCACATGGATTTTGTATGATCTGTGTAGCCTAAACAACGTGGATTTTGTATGATCTGTGTAGCCTAAACAACGTAGATTTTGTATGATCTGTGTAGCCTAAACAACGTGGATTTTGTATGATCTGTGTAGCCTAAACCACTTGGATATTCAATTCCAAGTGTAGCCTAAGCAACTTGAATATTGTATGCCCTTTGTAGCCTAAGCCACTTGGATATTGTATGCCCCGTGTTGCCTAAGCCACATGGATAGTGTATGCCCTAGGCGGCTTAAGCGACTTGGATACTGCATGCCCTGTTTAGCCTAAACTTACTAAAGGGCTTGTCATTTTATTGATAACGTTCTAAAGCAGACTATGTGTTTTAAATTTAAAGTCGCGGAGCTCATTTCTGAAAATTTATTAATTACACGAAATGTTTTACAATACATATATATATATATATATATGGTCATAATACAATTTTGTATATTTTTAATAGCTGTATTATATATAATTTTGTGATAACTAAACAATTTTTGTTTAAATTAAGACTTTATATTGAATAGTGTAAATATTTTAGATGTGTAGGCCTAAGTTCATCACACTTCCTTTCTGCCTATGTGGAAGTTTTCACACATAACAAAACCTATACATAAAAGTCTGATTATTTGTACGAATCTGTACACGTTCTTGATAAAGATTAGAGTTTTTTTTTATTCAAAATAAATCATTGAAATCCCCGAATTGTTTCTAGTTTTTCATATAATAAACGTATTATTACAATAGTGAAAACTGTATTGGTCTCTATTATTAGTGTAGTCTACACCAGGTGTCGGCAACCCATTGCTATAATAGTGTGCCAAACTCTTGAGTCCTAAATCATTCAGCGTGCCAACAGTCTGAAAGTAAACCTGCTCTACAATTTTTATTTGATAAGACAATTCTTTAATCTCCGTAACTAGACCGAGGTCAAAAGCAAAAGAACTTGAGAGAAAACCAGTTAAGAGTTTTATATTTAGGCCTAATTAAAAAAATTAACATGGTTTTGATCATCATCTTCCTTTTTGCATTTATAGCTAATGCATCATTTTATTACTGAACTTTCACATACCCGGTAAATGGTTAATGTCTAAAACATTCATTTAGTGGTCAGGTTGATTTCTAGCACCTGCTAAATTAATCCTTTTTTTTCTTTATTATGAGACTCTTGGAGCTCCTCCGAACTCTTCGCCCCTTCTATGGGCCTTTCGGTGTTTAAATGGCGCATGGTATAGGCAATTTCACTAATACCCGTACTGACTTTCCGTCCCGAAAGGCGGGTCATCAGACGTGGATCAGCTAGTTCTGCCCTCTGCACAATCACTCCTACGTGAGAGCATGAGAGCCGAATGCAGACCAGCTGTAAGTCCAGGCCGACCATGAATGAGAGCCGATGCAAAAAAACAGGAAGCTCCTATTGTCCAGCTTCCTCCAGGTGCTAACCGCCTTCTGAGATTGAATTTATAAGTCTCTAAATAACCGGACGAGCCCGACGAGCTTTTTAGTCCAGGGCGTGAGTCTTGGAGGTGGGGGGGGGGGGGGTTAGGGTTAGGGTGATGGTTCGACCTCCAATGTCCCCCGGTATTACAAATCCGGCACCGGGTGGTTCTCGAGACGGGTTGCAACGTCCTTTCTACCTCCCCGCCGGGCCACTATAGCGAGACGCCCGGAGTAGCTGCGGGAGTTGTCCCCCATGCGTGCGCCCGCCGGTGTAATCTTAAGGTGGTCATATCGGCGGTTTTCACACTTCGCCAACTTTGAGGGCCATGGGTACAGAAGTGTCTTCAGATATCAGAATAATCTTTGATCACTTTGATCCTAGCCAGAAAGCCAAGAAGTAATCGCAGTGACAAGACTATCACAAGAAGTAATCGCAGTGACAAGACTATCACAAGACTATCACAAGACTATCACAAGACTATCACAAGACTATCACAAGACTCACCCACACTTTGAGTAGAGAAGCCAGAACCGAAACATTATAATTGTATCTCAGCTATAACTGAGTTGTTCGTTAATGTAAAAAAAATGTCATAACGTCTGTACAAAGATTAGAGACCGACCGAAACCAAATATTTGGTTTCGGCCGAAAACGAAACCATACCGAAAATTATAAATTGACTTTAAGCCGAAACCGAAGCTGACACCGGGAATTTTACTACACATTCGGCCGAAACCGTAACCGAAAAATAGAAATAGCCAAACAAAAGAATTTAAAAGACTGCACATTTTATTTAGTGTAATATTAAATAGTTTATGGTTACTCTATCTAAGTTAACAATAGAACTAGGGCTGTCAATATCAGCTTTTTTCTCCGAAACGTTTTCGTTCGAAGTCCAAGCATCGGACAAAGCTGCGTCTATCAGTCTCTTTGTCTGTTGGAGCGTTCAGGTTCAATGGGGAAATTCCAGTTTGTTTGCTTCTCGATTAAGATAAGATAAGAATGGGCATTTCTTATAGCTCTTCTATCCATGCTATTAAATTAGCATGCTCAGTGCGCTCTTGGTGTGATTTGCAGAGGCAGGTGTATTAGAAAAAGAGAAAGGTCTTTAAGTTCTTTTTGAAAGATTCTCTTGTCCCAGATTCTCTCAGTGTCTGAGATAAACTGTTCCATAGAGAAGGCGCCATTGACTCAAATGAGGGCACTCCCAGGTACTTCTTTTTGTGTCCATCCAAACTGGATCAAAGGCTATGCCGACGACTAGCGTTAGTTTTAACTTAATATGACTTTGTTATTGTCTGTGCTTGTATTGCAAACAATATTCGGGATTTGAAAAAGAAACTACAATAGGCCTATGAGTCGCCTTTGACTAATATAATTAGTGTTTGCAAGTATTTAATGTTAAAGAATTGTTTCGTATGAATCAAACATTGTTTTAAAATACGTCTCCAAGAAAAAAAATTGTGGGACACCCTATTGAAATGAGTTCCTCCCTAATTCCGATAAAACCGAAAATCGGAATCCGGTTTTCGTTTAACATCACTACATAGAAAATGTAAGCCTAATATACAGTTGTATATACATGTATTGTGTATAATGTTAATCAAAATTATCAATAAGAAGAGTAATAGAAGCAGCGCTATCGTTGCATTCTAAAAATTGAAACTTAAAATAGATATTCGGCAGTTGACCGAAATTCAATGTCACTTTCAGCCGAAACCGTAAGCAAACCGAAAGCTAACTTTTTTTCTTCGGCCAAAATCGAAACCACACCGAAAAAGACCATTTGCCTATTTTCGGCGCCGAAATTGAAACCGTAGCCGAATTTCGGTCGGTCTCTAACAAAGATAGCAGTTAAGCAGGATAGATACATAGTAATCAGACTGTGTGATTCATTAATATGTACTGCTTAAAATTTTTAAATGTACATATAATTTCTTCGCTTTTAATAGAGATCCTTATATTGTGTAGACCAGGGGTCAACAGCCTAAGGAAAGCGTGCCAGACTAGACACGCAGAGCGAATTTGAGTGGCAGAAAGGAGACTTTTTAAAATGCAAACTATAACATGAAAATCACGCTATACGTCGAGTGTTAAAGTTCAGTTACTACTTCTTAGATCTAGATATTGTTTTATTATTATTAATTTTTTTTGTGGCGGTATATTAGTATTAGCTATTATAAAATGCAGCAAGTTGGATTTAAAAAAAAATAGGCACCAAAATATGCTGATTGGCAAAAAAAAATAATCTGGACTGGAAGGAAGCCGCTTAGGAGAGTCGTCTGCTGTTCTCAACTGCTAGGCATTCACTCTAGTTTCCGCTTTTGGTTAAACTTAAGGTGTGAATAGATTCTATCACACATGAAAGCTGTTTTAACTTAGTTTTAAGCATAGGCAAAGAGGCAACTTACACTCTACCACTCAGAAGGGACTAAATATGTACCCGACATTGAACAAGGCGCTCATTAATGATAGGCTTCTCTATATGCTAATTATATTAAAATACTTTGTATACTTTTCTTCTTTAATTAATCATAAATAGTCTAGAATTAATTGTAAAAAGAAATTGTTTTGTTTTATTATTTTAATTAATGTAAGAGTCTTATATACAAGCATTATAGTAGGCTATGTAATTGTTGGAATTATTGTTAAAATTGAACTTAAACAATTAATGCATGATATGTTTATTTAGGCTATAACTGTTTAACTAAAATTAATTTTATTCCGTTAATTACTAGATGTAATAAGTACCATAATGCTAGAATTATATTAGGAAATAATAATTAATAAGTAATATTAGTTTTATTACAAAACATAACTTGTTAAGATACCCCCAGCATCACTATAGAATCAAATTGAAATGTGGAAACTTTCATTAAAGGGAAATAACTAATCCATTTTTATTTGCGTTAATATTTCTAAATGTTTTTGTTTTTTTCCTATATTAAAAAATACATGGCTTACAATTCTAGTTTTAAAATGATAAAACTATTTTTAAAAATACGTGGCTTAGGGCCTACAATTCTAGTTTTAAAATGATAAAACTATTTTTAAAAATAGTTGAAAATTATATAAATATATTGTTGGCTATATAAAGTTCTGTATAACTATATAGTCTAGAAAAAAAAAGGTTCTAATACTACAATTGTCTAGACGAAATAAAGATCTATTATTATAACAGCGTCTAGAGGTTACTTAAGGCTCTATATTACTGCAATAGTCTAGACCAGGGGTCTGCAACCTAAGGAACGCGAGCAAGACTTGGCAAACAGAGCGATATTCAATGGCACGCTAAAGAATAAGAATTTGTTTCAATTAACATACGTCAGCATTATTAATGGCTGGTGGGAATTTCACGAAAATCACATTAGACAGTGACAGTAAAAGTTCAGTAAAGTTTGTGTGCGAACATCTCATCATTGGGCTTCAGATCTGTAATGGAATCTATCGTAAAGATAGTCCACTTTATAGTTTGTCCCCCCTTTATTGATTTACTGGAAATTCAAGTCTCTCCTCTCTCCTACAAGAAAATGATACTGAATATAGAGACTCTCTGTTGCACACAGAGTTTGCTAGTCAACACGACGTTAAGTCTGAATATAGAGACTCTCTGTTGCACACAGAGTTTGCTAGTCAACACGACGTTAAGTCTGAATATAGAGACTCTCTGTTGCACACAAAGTTTGCTAGTCAACACGACGTTAAGTCTGAATATAGAGACTCTCTGTTGCACACAGAGTTTGCTAGTCAACACGACGTTAAGTCTGAATATAGAGACTCTCTGTTGCACACAGAGTTTGCTAGTCAACACGTTAAGTCTGAATATAGAGACTCTCTGTTGCACACAAAGTTTGCTAGTCAACACGACGTTAAGTCTGAATATAGAGACTCTCTGTTGCACACAAAGTTTGCTAGTCAACACGACGTTAAGTCTGAATATAGAGACTCTCTGTTGCACACAGAGTTTGCTAGTCAACACGACGTTAAGTCTGAATATAGAGACTCTCTGTTGCACACATAGTTTGCTAGTCAACACGACGTTAAGTCTGAATATAGAGACTCTCTGTTGCACACAAAGTTTGCTAGTTAACACGACGTTAATGTCTGTACTCGCGTAAGGTATAATTTCTTGATTAAAAAAACAACTACAACAGCCTTTCCCGGACTTGTATGACGAGAACTGGCTGTTGACCCTGATGTTTCTAAATGAATAGCAACACATTTCCATTAGTTGAATTTGCATTTAAAAATACGGGGTCAAATGGCACTTTGAATGTTTGGCTACTAGAAAGGATTTGCGTTGAAACTGGACAAATCTTTCCGTAAAATCAATTTCAAAACATTTATGTTTTTCCCAAATTTAAGGCATATTCAGGTCAATATACATTAAAGATAAAGGAGCTTTTTCAAATGTACATTGAAGCACTCAAATCGTAGAATGGAAGAATTTCAAATTCATGAACACATGTTTTCATGCTACTGACAGGGGTCTCCAAATTTTTTCATCCCGAGGGCCGCATTAACTATCAAACAGCAGTTCGGGGGCCGCCTACACACTCGAGTTCCGAACAAAAAATAATCAAAACATGGATGTTGTTTTTAATTATTTATTTAATATTATTTTATTCAGTTAATATTTAATAATAAATTGTTACACTACACATGAACACCTGTATCAATGGAAATGTAGATTAATTGTTTCCTGGATGCCAAAAAAGCAGACATCAACAGTGACCTGAGATTATCATCGGACAAGTTTGCTCTCAAATTGTTCCTCACGTAGGTATGTTGTTCCATAATTAAAAGGTACATTAATGCAAAACTTTTGACATTAGGGAATTGACATTGGGCAAAAACTGGTCAAAACCCACCAGTCCTTCTTTGAACTTATCCCTAAGGAGATCATTTACTTGCAACTCAATGACCTCCAACTGCAGTTTATCTAGGCAACTGGCCACATCTGTTTCAAATGGGTTTTGAAACAGTCTCACTTCTTCTGTCTTTGAAATTGAATCCTATTCAGAAAACCGCTCCTGATCTCGCATGCAAAAATGACGTGGGGAACTTGGCTGTTGTTTCAGCCATGAATACCTTGCACTGCTGAAAGTGCGTCAAGTTGTTGGCCTGTACATGTTCCGAAAACAATACAAGTTGGGATCTAAAGGTCCTTAGGTAGATGTGTAGTTTCAGGCTCAGAAAATGTAAATTACTAATAGGCCTAAAGACTAATTTCCATACCCATTCTTCATCAGACAGTAATGGCTGTGGCTTGCCATTACTTTCCATGAAATCACATGATTCCTATCTTAAACTTAAATACTCTACTCTGAACCTAGCCATCTAAGGGATGTGTAATATGGTGAAGCTTGCGATTCTGTGTCTGTATCTTTCAAAATGTCTCTGAACTGTCTATGGTTGAGTCCGTGTGACCTAATTAAGATCACCATCTTCACCACATGAATCAGTCAGGCAACTGAGGTTAGTCCAGTCCAAGTTATAATCAGCAAATGTTATTGAACAAGCTTATAATAATATCATGTCCAGTAACAGTGCCATACTCCGCCACTAGATAGCGTTATATCATCTCATTGAATGATGACGGAAGTTGAAAAAGTAAGCAGCGAGTAAAGCCTGTTCTTAACCGGGACGAACCTGGGATCGGCGATCTAGTTTGTATACCATAGTCACGTGTACGAATACAAACCCCGAACCCTTCTGCGAGATCGCAGATCGGGGTTTGCTATCTTAACAAGCCCGATCCTACATTTGACGTACTTCTATGTAAACAAATATGGCGACGTCTTACACGAAGCGACAGAAAATGATAAAACTTGGAGCTATCCTTATTCTCAAAGAAGAATTTGAATATGATGCAACAAGGCGCAAACGCAATACAACTTTACCATATGTTATACAGCGACAGCAACTTGGTGCATTTCACGCACTCGTGCAAGAATTGGCTGAACAGGTATCGTGCAGGCTGATTGATACTGATAGTGATACTAGTATATAGGCTACCATTTCAGCAATAACGCACTACTGCACGCCTATATTTTAATTCGGTAAAAACATAACGTCCACGTAGGCGCCGGCTAGAAACATTTCCCGTAATTTTTTTTCGTAGCTGAAAAGGTCTCCGCGGGCCGCAAGCGACCCGCGGGCGGCAGTTTGGAGACTCCTGTGCAGCTACACTGAGCCTGACAAATTTTTGTTAATAGGCCTACTACTCCCTACTTAGGTCCGGATAGTCTAACTAAACCATATACCACATAAGACTCCATATTACTACAATATAGTCTAGAATAAATAAGGCTCTATTATTATAAAGAATAGACTACATAAGAATCTGTATTACTTTAATAGTCTAGACCACATACGATTTTGTATTACCACAAGAGACCAGGGGTCGGCAACCATTTGCTAACAGTGTGCCAAACTAGGATTTCTAAATCATTCAGTCTGCAAGCAGCCCAAAAGTCAACCTGCTCTATAATACTTAAAAATAATAATTTTCTAGGACAATTAATTGAACTCCGTGGCAAGTCCAGGGCCAAAAGCAAAAGAGATTTATTTAGAAAATCGTTAAAGCGTTTTTTTATCTGATACAAATTTATGTGTTTGTGATTATTCACTGATTATCATCCTTTTTATTTGCATTTATAACAAATACAATATTTTATTACTTAACTTTCATATTTATGGCAAGTATTGTCAAAACTCTAAACATTACCATTGGTAAAACAAGAGGCGGATCTTAGACCTGCAAAAGTTAATTAAATTTTTATCTCAGTTGAGAAGTAACTTCTATGTTTAGATGCCAAAATAACGGTGCAAACTATTATTATTATCGTTAAGCGGAATTGATACGTAGTCAAATCATACAAACTGGATATTTAATGTAATGTTTGAAAATATACATGTATATTCTATAGTGTTATGATATTTATATACTTTTTCAAATATTTTTTACATTTTGATTATTTCTAAGTTATAAATTGTTAGCCATTTATTCTTTTGTAAAATAAAAAGAAAGCATATTAGAAATATTAGCTTAAATAAAATGGATTAATTATCTCCCTTTAAATTTTTTTTTTTAAAAAAAAAGGTCCAGCATTTTATTTAATTTAATATATGCCCTAAAGTAGGGATGTACATTTAGTTAAATGTTTTGAAATTGATTTCAATGCAAGAGATGTCCAGTTTCAATGCAAATCAATTTCAATGGTCCTTGTAAATGCAAATTCAACTCACTCAAATGTGTCGATATATCATTCAGAAACATTGGATTCAACATTCCTCATTCCTCATTCAGAACCGGAAAATGTTGTTATTGTTTTTTATCAATAAAAACACCGATTGGGGATCTCTCGCGTGCCATTGAAAATCGCTCTGCGTGCCAAGTTTGGCACGTGTGTCTTAGGTTGCTGATTCCTGGTCTAGACCACATACAATTATGTAGGCCCTATTACTTCAGTAGTCTAGACCACATAAGATTCTGTATTACTACATTAGTCTAGACCAAATAAAATTATGTATTACTACAATAGTCAAGACAACATAAGATTCTGTATTACTACAATAGTCTAGACAACATAAGATTCTGTATTACTACAATAGTCTAGACAACATAAGATTCTGTATTACTACATTAGTCTAGACCAAATAAGATTATGTATTACTACAATAGTCAAGACCGTATAAGTAGGTATAAGATTCTGTATTACTACAATAGTCTAGACCAAATAAGATTCTGTATTACTACATTAGTCTAGACCAAATAAGATTATGTATTACTACAATAGTCAAGACCGTATAAGTAGGTATAAGATTCTGTATTACTACAATAGTCTAGACCAAATAAGATTCTGTATTACTACATTAGTCTAGACCAAATAAGATTATGTATTACTACAATAGTCAAGACCGTATAAGTAGGTATAAGATTCTGTATTACTACAATAGTCTAGACAACATAAGATTCTGTATTACTACATTAGTCTAGACCAAATAAGATTATGTATTACTACAATAGTCAAGACCGTATAAGTAGGTATAAGATTCTGTATTACTACAATAGTCTAGACAACATAAGATTCTGTATTACTACATTAGTCTAGACCAAATAAGATTATGTATTACTACAATAGTCTAGACAACATAAGATTATGTATTACTACATTAGTCTAGACCAAATAAGATTATGTATTACTACAATAGTCTAGACAACATAAGATTATGTATTACTACATTAGTCTAGACCAAATAAGATTATGTATTACTACAATAGTCAAGACCGTATAAGTAGGTATAAGATTCTGTATTACTACAATAGTCTAGACAACATAAGATTCTGTATTACTACAGAAGTCTAGACCAGGGGTCGGGAACCCATGATATGGCTCGCGAGCCAGATGTGGCTCTTTTGATGGCTGCATCTAGCTCGCAGACAAATGTTCGATTATTGAAAAAATGTTTTTTTAGACTTTTTGATCTACATATTAATTGCATATCAATATTTCATTCTACAAATGAGCTAAAGTGTCCTGCAGCTCAGCATCAGAAGAATTCAGAGACATAATCATTGTACTTTTAGTGTTGAAATTACACAAAATGCACACATTTACTTGAATCGTTAGTTTTAAACATAATGTATGGCTCTCACAGAATTACTTTTTTCTAAATATGTGGTGTACATGGCTCTCTCAGAAAAAAGGTTCCCGACCCCTGGTCTAGAGTCTAGACCGTATAGCCGTATAAGATTCTCTATTACTACAATAGTCTAGACCACATAAAATTATGTATTACTTCAGTAGTCTAGACCACATAAATTCTGTATTACTACAATAGTCTATACTAAATAAGATTATGTATTTTTTTTTACTGTATTACTACAATTGTCTAGACCAAAAAAGATTCTATATTACTACAATAGTTTAGACTTTAGACCACATAAGAATCTGTGTTACTACAATAGTCTAGACTCTACACCACATAAGATTCTGTATTACTACAAAAGTCTAGACCACATAAGATTCTGTGTTACTACAACAGTTTAGACTTTAGACCACATAAGAATCTGTGTTACTACAATAGTCTAGACTCTACACCACATAAGATTCTGTATTACTACAAAAGTCTAGACCACATAAGATTCTGTGTTACTACAACAGTCTAGACTCTACACCACATAAGATTCTGTATTACTACAAAAGTCTAGACCACATAAGATTCTGTATTACTATAATTGTCTAGACCAAATAAGATTATGTATTACTACATTAGTTTAGACCATATAAAATTCTGTATTACTACAATAGTCTAGACCAAATAAGATTCTGTATTACCGGTTACTAAATTAGTCAACACCGTATAAGATTCTCTATTACTACAATATTCTAGACTGTATAGCCGTATAAGATTCTCTATTACTACAATAGTCTAGACCACATAAAATTATGTATTACTACAATAGTCTATACTAAATAAGATTATGTATTACACAATTGTCTAGACCAAATAAGATTCTATCTTACTACAACAGTTTAGACTTTAGACCACATAAGATTCTGTGTTACTACAACAGTTTAGACTTTACACCACATACGATTCTGTGTTACTACAATAGTCTAGACTCTACACCACATAAGATTCTGTATTACTACATTAGTTTAGACCAAATAAGATTATGTATTACTACAATAATCTAGACCATATAAAATTCTGTATTACTACGATTGTCTAGACCAAATAAGATTCTGTATTACTACAATAGTCTAGACAACATAAGATTCTGTATTACTAATTACTATATTAGTCTAGACCATAGGTTCTCAACTTTTTTCGGCTCACCGCCCCCTTTAAGAATTTTTTTTCGCTCACCGCCCCCTACCCTTCCCCCTTCACCGTAGTAAATGTTATAGAAAAAAATTATGTTTAGCAAAAAATTATTTATTGTTGCATATATTTCATTCTTATTTTATGAGTTTTAAAGTTTAAGCCAATTGTTAAAAATAGTTTATTTTAATGGTTAAATTTGTTTTTATAATAATATCCATATCTACCAAAACATACACAATAGGTTCTAAAACTCAGTATTAGTGTGAAGCTTGGGACTGGTGTGTTGACAGTAGGTTGTCAATGTTCGGTTCAATTTTGGTTAGCAAAAGCCTCAAGTCTCTACGCTCCACTACTCGCAACTTGCTTCTTTTTTTTTCTTTTTGAAAACAAA
This sequence comes from Anisus vortex, assembly GCA_949126835.1. Lineage (NCBI taxonomy): Eukaryota > Metazoa > Mollusca > Gastropoda > Planorbidae > Anisus > Anisus vortex. Next base: position 26,665,206 of record OX421498.1, read on the forward strand.
GTGGTAACAGCACTAAAACCTACTAAATAGGAAGATGGAAATGCAATAAAAAAAGCATTTGCCAAAGCCTGGAGAAACTGATGGTGTTTTTTGTAGCCAAAAGTCGTGATAGCCCTTTCTAACAAATTTTAATTTTATTTCTGTATTGTTTGTTCATTCAATCAATTCCTCATGCAGTTGTAAAGGTAGACCTGATTGTAATTCTTCACTAATATACTAATAGAAAAATGATATAAAACCCAATCAGGAATTTTCATGTTAATAAAGTCTTGAAATCGACTCTTAAAGTCGCCATTAAGTACTTCAATGTGTTCACTAAAAATGAGAATGTCTTCTACAGTTTTTTTCTACAGATGCAAGATTGGGAAACATAATAAATTATCCAAGTCCAAAGTTTTGTTTGTACAATTGAAGTTTCGACATAAATGTCGGAATGACACTTTTTGTTTTGATCAAATTGAGGTCATCTACCTGTAATTGAATGTTCATTTCATTAAACTTACCGGTATCAAATAAATCCGTTAAAGATGTGATATCGTTTTTTTTTTTTTAAGTTATTACATATTGAAGAGACTAATGCAGACGATCAACGAAATTTTGCCTGTGAATTACACAACGGACAGCCAATACATCTGGTACATGCTTCTTTAAATAGGAAATAAATCCACGATAGCGCCCTACCATCGCCGGTGCATCATCAGTAGCAGCTGATATAATATTTTTTAGTGGAATTTCTTTTCTTAAAAAAGTCTTCTAGTAGGCGCTTTTTGTGTCAGTTATTAATTTTTTAGTGAATAACATTTCTTGGCTAATTTGATCTCTCTAATAAATTGAACATAAGCTAACAATAAAGACTCATCCAGTTATAATGAAAATTGCGATGTTTTGTGACAATCAAATAATGTACTCTCTACATCACATGCCAATGGTATTTTCTTGATGATATCAGACGGTGGCTAGTGCAGTAGGCCCACTGTACCGGTATGCAACACTTCACTAACACTAACATCAGGTAGAACGAGCTCTTCGACAATAGTGTGTGGTTTTCCACATTTAGCGATTAACAGGGAAATGTTATAGGATGCAAGTGACCTATCGCTGTCAGGTTTAGATCCATCTACCGTCCACAATGTTTTCCGATCCAATAACACTTTTTATGCCCGAAAACCAGTGGCGTATTTAGGCATGTTCCATTGGAACAGGGGCCACCACACAAAAGGGGCCCCCACACATTACAAAAAAAATAAATTTATTAGTGACATCCCCATTCTTTCGTTGAAAATGTAAAATAAAATTCATTTAATTAAATTAAAATTTAATTTATTCCCCTACAATTTTAAGCAATCCAGTCCACCAAGCTGAGCGCAACATAACATTTATAATTGTACAGAATGTAGCAGGAATTAACGGCACTTTTTCCAGCTAGGCTACGTGGAAGGCAGGGCGAGGCCACGAGGGGCCCCCACACAAATTTGGAAACAGGGCCCCCACAATCCTAAATACTGCCCTGCCGAAAAAAAAGTCGGATTTTCACATACTTAACTAGGCCTAAAGAAAACCGTTGCAATCAAAGCCGACGTAGTCATTCAACGCCATCAATACAGCCACATCTGGCTGGCGAGTCATAGGTTCCCGACCCCTGATCTAGTGTTAGAAAAAAAAATGTGTGTGTGTGGGGGGGGGGATTATATAACTTGAATTTGTGTAGACGGGGAAAAAAGACAAATGTAATTTATTGGTCTGGTAAAAACGTATTTATAAATTGTATGCACCGTTGTTTTACATACACATTATGTTAAGGTACAAGCGCCTGCTCTTTATTACCGAACGAAGATTGGTCTACCTGGTACTGGTACAATAATATTACTCCTTCATCCAGGTTTAATCTATATACTATATAGAGACCTTACACCCACACTCAATGTTAAATTATGTAAACTATGAATAATGAATGACTATATTTTGTACAGGTACCCGGTATTGATGTATATAGTTAGCCACAAATGAAACTATGAATGACTATATTTTGTACAGGTATTGAAGTATATAGCCACAAATGAAACTATGAATGACTATAATTTGTACAGGTATTGATGTATAGAGCCACAAATGAAACTATGAATGACTATATTTTGTACAGGTATTGATGTATAGAGCCACAAATGAAACTATGAATGACTATATTTTGTACAGGTATTAATGTATAGAGCCACAAATGAAACTATGAATGACTATATTTTGTACAGGTATTGATGTATATAGCCACAAATGAAACTATGAATGACTATATTTTGTACAGGTATTGATGTATAGAGCCACAAATGAAACTATGAATGACTATATTTTGTACAGGTATTGATGTATATAGCCACAAATGAAACTATGAATGACTATATTTTGTACAGGTAGTGATGTATATAGCCACAAATTAAACTATGAATGACTATATTTTGTACAGGTTTTGATGTATAGAGCCACAAATTAAACTATGAATGACTATATTTTGTACAGGCAGACCTGCCTACCCCCCACTGGACCCATGAGGGAGACAGAGGCTAGTTATGTGGGAGATTTTCCAACTGATGAGGGAGATTTAGAGCAGCATAACAAAAATACATAAAAATATAATAATAATTATAATTATACACAAACTATTTTATCATAGTTACAAAGAAACACGGGTTTGCATTTGCAGCATAATATATACGATAATATTTAATCTACATGAAATAACATCATTCCAAATGCAATGGTCAGTGCAGGTCTTCCTGACCATTAAAAAAATACGCTCACAAGGCGCGCTAGAGTGGGGAATTGTGAGTATCCCCTTCATGACTAGAGAGTTGGGGATACTCGGAGGACAACTTAGTCCAGCTGTGATCAACCCGTTCATTTACTGGCAGATCCAAGTCAGTACTCTGCAGCTTGGCGAACTGCTCAAGGATAACATCCCTGTCAGCATCCCCCATCAGCATTGGAAACCTATCTAAGAAGTAATTTAGATGGGAAGACGTTATGTTCTTTCTTTCATGAAGGTTGACTATAACTGAATTGGCAAGGACTTGGTCATCCAAGGAGAGGTTTTGCACCAAGTATTCACAGACTTTACAAAAATAAAGTCTTACAGACTTGTAAAACTCAGAAATTGTCTCCTCTCTAAGTTTATAGAAGGAGGGACAGAAAAAGTCGTTTTAATTTTTGATTAGGCCCTAACCCCAAACCGTGAGTGCCACTCACTTGAAGCAGTGAACCCTGAAATCCTTTTCTTAAAATTTCTTGAACCCTGAAACCTACTTTCCATATTTTTACAAACCACAAACCTGAAATTTATCGCAACTCCTAAAATGTATTATTTTTACCATATTGTATATAGTAGGCCTACCGGTATATATATATATATAATTTAATATAATATAGGCTACACCAATAAGCAATGTTGTTTTTACAATATGTTTCTGCATATTATGATAGGAAAATTATGTCTTTAAACTGTTTTATATGATTGTGTTATTGCTAGGCCTAAGCTTACTTTGGTTATTGATAAATGGCTTGAAAAATCTTTTTAAAAAATGGACAAATCTAAAATCATAGTTAAACATACAAAGATGTGTTATTTTAACAATTTAATAACATCATTCCTATTGATCTTATCATAACCCTTTTGTTTTTTTCAAGTTAAGCTAGCCTACTTTAAAGATATAATTATGTGTTTCTTTATTCCCCATTTACTTTGTTATGTATTTTCTAGTTCAGTTACCAGTTACCAATAAATGTAATTAAAATATTGTATCCTAATCCTAGTGACTTTAACTCAGAGGCATATGAAACTTTAGTTTATTTAGGATAACATGCCAACTAGTATATTATTGAATCTAGTCTGTAACTTCAAATGCCTAATAACTGAAAAGAGGGAAAAAAATAAAAACTGAAGGATTAATACACATTTTTTTTTTACGGTAGGCTATATAGTTCAGTGAAATGACGTATTTTTATTTTGTTATGAAAATGAGCAAATTCGTGAATGCGCGACACTAACAATTTAAAACTTCGTTTTGAAATTAATTTAAATCAACATTATTTTATGATTTTCTTGTTATGTCCGATATTGTTAGAAAAAAATATGCACCAGCATAAGTGACTGCTAGGACTAGGCCTAGTTCTAAACATTACACCGACAGTTTTACTCCATTCATTAGGCCTAATAAATATGACTGCAACGTATATATGCTATATTAATATTAAACAGTAGACCTAACTGTGACATTGCTCCAATAGATTAATTTATTCATATTTCGTCGCCTTCATTTTAGCGGGCTGATAAAAAACGCATTTTTAATGGAGGAAAAAAAAGCAGTTTTAATCTTTCCATTGAAATGACAATAACCTTTCATATTACAAGCTTATAGTTAGGTCTAGCCTAATATAGGCCTACTAATAGTATAGCCTACACGGAGGTGTGAAACAGTCGCCGAGTCGGGAATTACCAATTACCGATATGACGATAAAAATCTAGGCGGCTATTTTCCGATCATTAAAATTTTGTTAGTGAATTAAAAAAAAATCCAACCACATAGCGTGACATTTCACTAAACTAAGCTTATAGGCTAATACTGTAGGCCTATCTAGGTAGGCCTATGGTTTAGAGTAGCCTAGGCCTACGCCTATTCATAGCGGATCCGATTATCACCGAACCGGGTTTCGTACCGCGATTTCGGACCCGTAGATTTTTGTTTGTTGGCTAACCCACGAATCTGGAACCAAAGTAAATTGAATCTCGCGAATCCGGAGCCGAAAAATATTTAGCCTCGCGAATCCGGATTTCCGGGATAATCCGGAAAAGTGGCACCCCTGCCCCAAACTCCACTTTTCAAAGGCACATATTAATTTTCATTTTAAAAAAATGATAATGGAATTTAATAATAGCCATTTTATATTTTATTTATCTTATAAAAAACTTACTATTTATTATTATATTTACATAGAGGTTTCAGTTATTTAGGGCTTTTGAAAAAAAAAAATCTCCCGTTATAGCCTAACTTAATGGCAAAATAACAGTGTTTGAGTATGACGTTATCAATGGCTGAAGCTTCGGATCAGCTTTCCCACTCAAAATCTAAACTTTAAACTACCAGTCTTTCATATGTAGATGCAAAATTATATTCTGAATCACATAGCATTAGCATGCCTTAAAAAGGTTCCTAACTGATTTATAACGTAAGCCAGATGACCTAGCTTATTCCATTTCAATACAATAGTAATAGCATTAGCCTAGGCCTAGACATTGCATTAAATATCTTATAAGTTTACAGACGTTCCTTCTGGATAGAAGATTATTACGTCCACTAGGCCCAAAACTCCTGCAGGGCGACAGGGATCCGTCGGTGGCAGAGCTAGAACCCGCGACCTGTCAGTTGGTTTTTGGTTGACAGGCCGGTGAACTAACCACTGGACCAGCCGGCTTGTTGCTAGCAACAAGTTTGACAACCAAAAAAAAAAAAAGAACAGAAGAGCGAAAAACGGAAGATTATTTATTAGTAAAAGGAAGTAACTATATTTATTATAAGACATTGGATTGGAAATCGCTATTTTATCGTAGTTTTTATCTGCCGATTTTTTTGGCCGGCACAGACCAGAAAGTGAAAGTACCGCCATTTTTTGGCCGATTCGATGGTAAAATAAAGGGAAATGTGTATACTGCGCATGTCCATGCAAATAAATTTTAGTTCCGACTTCCGATTTTCGACAGAAAAAGATTCGCATTTTTTGCAAGTGTCGGAAAAATATTGATCGGAAAAAAAAAATTAACAATTTTCGGAAAAAAAATTCATAGGCGGGGAACAAAAAAAGCGGAAGAATTTTAAAGGTGTGCGTAAAAGCGGAAAACAGGGTTCAAATGCGTAAAACTCCCGCACAATGCGGGAGAGTAGGCAGGTCTGGTACAGGTATTGATGTATATAGCCACAAATTAAACTTTGAATGACTATATTTTGTACAGGTATTGATGTATATAGCCACAAATTAAACTATGAATGACTATATTTTGTACAGGTATTGATGTATAGAGACACAAATTAAACTATGAATGACTATATTTTGTACAGGTATTGATGTATACAGCCACAAATTAAACTATGAATGACTATATTTTGTACAGGTATTGATGTATACAGCCACAAATTAACTGCTATAGAACAAGGAAAGATTTCTTCAATAGTTTTCTTGTACAAGTTTATTTTTAAGCTTCATTTACACATCCAAAAAAAACAACAACACCACATAATTGACCATAAAAAACTAGTTTTAAGTGTTAAAGTTCTATGTATGTTGAAATTGTATGTATTTGTACGATGTATGAATGTGTAAGATGTATGCATGTTGAAGTTGTATGGTAACTTGAAGATCAATTACTATCAACTTAGATAAGTATATTTTATTCAAATTATTGACAATGTTCTGGACTGTAACAAGTAGTAGTGTTATCTCTTCAGTTTTGTTTGACAATAAAATCTTCATAACACAAATCGAAGACATACTCATACATTTATACATGGCCTATTCAAAAATGCAGTCTAATTGATCATTTAAAAAATGAATAATGTAGGCATAATAGAAACCTGTACAAATTGCTGCCAAGTAGGAAGATGTGTTACAGTCACAACGTGTCTGCCCCTACCAATCAATGACACATTTTAGTTCAACTAACTAGTAGAAGCAGGGCAACCTTTATAAGTAGTTTAAATCAGCATTTGAAATTTGATTATTCTATACACACAGTGTTAATTTACATAATGAAATAAGGTTGTTGATGGAAAAATCATTGATCAAGGAAACTAAATACTTGTAATTAAATACCTCATTTTATTTTAATAATAAAAATATTACTTTACTTTTATTTGATTTGGCACTTGAGAGAAATATGTACACACCACACAATGTACCTGTACACACCACACAATGTACATGGGAGGGGGATAAAGCAATCCTAATTGGAATTTTTCATTTATAACTAGTTTTATAGAGAATATTCAAATAAGGCTTCTCTGAACTTCTCACTCTAAATTTATAAACTTTTACCAATTAAAAAAAATAATTCAGAATAATTTTCTACATTAAATCATCAGCAGGGGCAAAGCCAGAAATTTTTTATAAGGTGGGCTGAACTTTTGGGTGGCAAACATTGATCAAATTTTTCACTAATTCAGTATTTAAAAAAAAATTGAAAGAATTATTTCAGGGGGAGCTTACTGGTGATCACTAAGTTACGTCTAGCCTATAACTTCAACTTTATTGAAATGTTTTCTTTTTTAAAAAAGGTGCATTGGAAAAACAATATACATTCTATAAAACTTGTAAATATTAAACTGCAGATTTTAAAAATAAAAATGTTTCCTCTATTACTTTTAATCAAAACACTGTACATGATAAAACCATCACATCAACCTTGAACAATAACTAGTACAAAAATTGACATGACAAATGTTAAAATACCACAAATAAACAGCATATAAAAATTTTGGAGAAATACTCCGGTGTAAAACTTTAAAAAAAGATATTGAAAAATTTAAGTCAAATTAACAAAAGGTCATGGCTTATCATTCCATTATTCTGTTATCATTCTATCATTATCATTTATACACAGTCTACTGTCACAATATTGCAGCAGTTTTATTTCAAGACAAATAATAAACTTTCAAAGGCACAGGTCCATTATTATAATTAATAGTTTTATTCTGGAAAATAAAAAGCTGGAATGTATTAATGAGCATATCTAACATTCCAATCAAATAGATACAAGTTTAGTAGAAGAAGAAGGAATAATGCAAATTGGATGATGCAATAAAAGACAGGGCCATTGTTTGTAAAGTCTCTTGGAAATCAACCGAGTGCACATAGGTTAACCATTTCACAACCGGACATCTGTAAGTCTTAGTTTAGAACTTTTTTTCTTCAAATAACTGGTATAAAAAAGTTAAATAAATGTTAAAGCTATTGTAGTTTTGTATTTTTTTCAATGTGGGTTGAGATTTGAACCCACAACCTGTCATAATGGCAGATGAAGGCTCATTCTGTGTCATTACGGCCGGTAAAATCAGCTGTTAGGGTATTCAACAATATCCTCGTATCATTATTGATTAATAAAGGGTCTACTAGTAGTAGTTCTAATGACATTGACTCAAGTTACGACGATAGATTCAAACATATAACAAATCAAGGTTTAAATGGGAGAAGATTACTAGTTAACTAGTTAATAAACTTTAACTAAAAACTTATTTTGAATTAAAAATAAGCAAAAATAAACAGCAACTGTAGGTTTTATTTGTATATTGTCAGTTTTGTCTGACGCTGAAAATTTTTATAGATTGCCCGTTTATTTTTTTAATCACTTTTTTAAAAAGTTTTATGCTTACAAATGTTAGTATTTTATATCAGAACATAGTTTTATGTGTTTTAAAACATGTTTACATGGCTTTTAACACTAAGCTGTCAGTTTAAGAGCAAAAGGAGATTCTCAAAATAGTGCTCACTCCTTAAATGTCAAGGTCCTCTTACACAGCACACATTGGTTTCATATATTTAATTCCTTGTCCAATATGCTCAAGGAAAATATACACTTAACTTATACAGACTTTAAAATCAGTTTTCATATACTATTTAGAATTGTTCTGGGTTATATCAAACTGACCAAAATTGTCTTGACGCCAAAGAACAAATGCAATTAACAGTTCATGGGTTAAAATTAATTTCTAATTTTCCAAATGCATGACACATTTGTTTTTGGATCCCATTGATAGTCATGATTTGATTAGACCAAGTTTGATTTTGTGGCTACTGGGGAACAATGAACATTGTAAGAGTAACATTACTAACACAATGAGTCCTATTGGTGTATAGAGGGTTGTCACATTTTTTTCTGAAAAAATTCAAGGCTGTTTCTAGACTATTTCAATTTCAAGGCTGTAAGAGTAAGACCCAAATTCCAGGGGTTGTAATTTACTATATTACCATATGATATGTAATTGAATATTTCTTATTGTAACACCTCATCCCTATAAAGATTATAAGAGTCTGTTAATAAATAAAATGAGTTGATAGCCCTCTTCAAGTCTTCACCCCCCCCCCATCCTTTTTTTCTATCCATCTCCTACTTTTACTGATATAGTCTCCCTTCTCCCAACCTCCATTGGTCACCATCCCCCTTAAAATATTACAAGTTGAGTTGGTGAAGAAAACAAAGTGAGCCCCATCTCCCCCTTCCCATCATCTCTCTCTCCTGCTTTAATTGACAGCACATGAAAAAAAAAATGATGCCCTCCCATTTTTACTGTCAATAGTTCCTTTCTAACCCCCCCCCCCCCCCATTCCCCTTGGCCCTACAAGTATTACAAGTATTTATTACAAGTATTACAAGTCAATGAAGAAATAAATCCCCCTCCCCTTTCCTGCATTTGACTGATAATAGCTGAAGATCCCACCCCTCAACCTATCCCCCAATATTACCTATCCCCAGCTCCCTTAGACCTGTATCAATTTATTATAATTCTAGTCTAGACTTAATGAAATGTAAATTGCCCTAAGCCTTAATAATAGACGTATTTTATGTGAGATTTGAATTTAATAACTTAATTACTAAACTGTCTCTAAGCCCTACGATCGTCAGATTTACAATGACATAGGAATATAATAATAACAAAAAGTATACTGTACTTCATTGTTCTTTTAATAAAAAATTGTTTCTATAAAATTGCGAATATCAGCCAAGCTAGTTGGCTGATTTAACCAATCACGTATTTGGAAAATGGTCACAAAATAGTCACACACCTCCTCCCCCTAAGTGACCTAAAAATATGGTGTGAATGAGGTATTAATCTAAGGCTCAGTCAGTGTGCGTTTATGGCGTATAAAAATGGGATTGACGTTTTTTGTCTGACCTTGATTTTTATAATAATTTTTTGTTATCATACATTTCCAGGCTGACGGGCTATTTTTCCAGGCAAAAATTCCAAAATTCAAGTTTGTCCAGGCCTTGATTTGTTTTTTGTTTTTTAAATCCCAGACTTTTCCTGACTGTGTGAGAACCCTGTGTATATATTTCTTCAGTTGAATTGGGGTAATGAATGAATTCTATGTCTTTATACAATACTTCTCTCTATACACATGTGTACATATACAGGCAACAACATCAACATAGAATGAATGTTGCTCAAAAAGAATTTACAATACTTCAATTATTTACATGAACCAAAATAAGAAAACCATTTTGAGTTGTCAATGTTTAAACATGGCCGGGGAAATACTGAGCCTATTGAAAAATGTTACATGAAAAAAGTTCTTTTTTTTCTTTACACAACATTATAATTATAAGGTAATAAAAATGTAGCATTTTGTGTTGCACAAAACTATACAAGAACAAGTTTACTAATGAATTCCTAATGCTGTCTATCCTGACATTGAAGAGCTATTTTAAAGCTGCACTAACTAAAAAAAGCTACACTGTAAATCAATACATGCATGAATGTTTTCCACATAATTTTGATTGGAAGATTTTGATCTGTGGACCACTGTCAAATCGGTATTGTCATTGGTCTGCCAGTTAAATGAAGTAGTATAAGGGTAGCTGCCAAGAAAGCTTACATAAGAAGATACAATCTAAGCTGTAGAGGCATTCAAAGTTGTTTTTTTTCCTTTCAACATCAGTTTTTCTGTTTGTGTTCTATGTGTATAATGTTCTTCTTGTTGGAGTTGTAACACCAAACAAGTTGGTCCTTACAGTTGCTGGGGAAGGACTCATCATCTGGACAGGACTATTGCTAACAGTGTTGTATAACTGATGGACGGAAGGACTGTTGTAGTAGTCTGAAATAGATATGTTGAACAGTTTACTGATAATACTTCAATCCAAATAAATAGCTGAGTTCAAAAGCAATATTATGCTGCATCTTAAACTCTATCCAAACACTAGCAAATACATAAATCAATATTTGTGAGACACTAAACAATTCAAGGTGCCGGAAATAGCCGAGACATTGTCTCTCAGTCAAGTCACTCAATGCACTAAGAATTATTATTAGAAGATAAAAAAGTATTACTTCAGGACTTATTATGGCAGATATATATATAAAAAACCATTCTCTCTACTAGAGTCAAACCCAGGAGTGCATGATGGCAAAGAGCTCATTGGAAAAATGCATAGTGCAAGTATCAGATATATAGCATGATAATCAATTATTATAATTGTAAAAACTCATATAATCTTAAAAGCCAATAAAACTAGTCCCTCAAAATAACAGAAACAAATGAGGCACAAAACTTTCACATCCCATAAAGTAAACAAAAAAAATGTGGATGCTTGTCATTTTGAAACAAAGGATGCCTATGTTATTTAATAGCAACTAAATTTTTTTATTAGAGAACACTATATTTTATTATAATCATAGTGAGTCTTTCTTATTTGTAACAATAGAAATCGGAGCTATTTTATCTGTTATCAACTTTAACTTATTATGTTTATAGTATAGTTGACCATTAAGTCCTTAAGTTGCAATTATCACCCGTATCAGTGGTTGTAATGATCATTATGTAGATTTTGCATAAAGAAAGCTTTTGTAGGTCCAATGACCTATTGTTTTGCTTACGGAGCGAAAAAATTGGTCACTTTCAATTAGCATTCAGCATGTACACTTTCAATTAGCATTCAGCATGTACACACTTTCAATTAGCATTCAGCATGTACACACTTTCAATTAGCATTCAGCATGTACACACTTTCAATTAGCATTCAGCATGTACACTTTCAATTAGCATTCAGCATGTACACACTTTCAATTAGCATTCAGCATGTACACACTTTCAATTAGCATTCAGCATGTACACACTTTCAATTAGCATTCAGCATGTACACACTTTCAATTAGCATTCAGCATGTACACTTTCAATTAGCATTCAGCATGTACACTTTCAATTAGCATTCAGCATGTACACACTTTCAATTAGCATTCAGCATGTACACACTTTCAATTAGCATTCAGCATGTACACACTTTCAATTAGCATTCAGCATGTACACACTTTCAATTAGCATTCAGCATGTACACACTTTCAATTAGCATTCAGCATGTACACACTTTCAATTAGCATTCAGCATGTACACACTTTCAATTAGCATTCAGCATCTACACATCATATATATCTTTATATAATTGAAATGGAGAAACATTGTATGTTTGCAGACCCCCCACACCCTTTTCATTTGAAACTTTGCACATATTTTGTATTGCCAACAAGTAGCATAAGGCTTAGGCGTCACTTTTATTACTTGATCACAAATTACAATATTGGAAGAATGGTGAATGTGTAAAAGCGTAACTCAAACTTTTTTTTATCTCCAAATCTTAACAAAAACAATGCTTGAAATGTCAATTGTGTTTTTCATTTTTTTCCAAAATTAATAATTGTATGTTGAAAAAAAAAAAAACTTTGCAAGTTTATCGCTGTATTAATAAAAAAAAAAACAGTATAATAGGCGAATAGGGAAAACCCAGTGGGAGTGTGTATTCAACATAGTAAATAAAAGGATAAGACAATCTGTTGTGAATTTGCATGGTTGGGTTGAATATATTTTATAAAATCATCTCATTCATTATTATAGTATAGGTGATATATTTCCAATTAATATATTTAACTTTTGTCCAAATATGTTTAACGGCCTAGAAGCCTATAGAGCAGGCATGTCAAACGTGTGGCCCGCGGGCCGCATGCGGCACTTTGCAAGTGCGTGTGCTTACTGCAAGGATACTGCAATTGTCTCATTTATCACAAAAATTGCAGTTTTAATACTTTAAACTGGGTGTATAAAACAGAAATATGGCACGGTGCTACATATAAGTCAACAATACAGCTATTTTAAGCTAGTAAGGGTTATCTATCTATGAAAGTTAGGCAACATTGACCGGAAGTAGCAGACAGGTTGTTATTAACTTGTTATTGCCATGTTAAAAATTTAAAACAATAAAAATTGTATCATGTGGAATCGTGCTGGTAATTATATTATTTGTATTTATGAAGTACTGCCTAAACTTTTTAAACTGACACTGTTTAAAATGGCTACAGCACCTTCAGCTAAAAAGAAAAGGACAAATGATGAAAAAAGAAAAATGGGAACTTCATAATGTTTGTACAATGGTAAATGGAAAGATACATTGTTTAGTATGCAATAACAGCAATGCCACGCCAAAACAGTACGACTTAAAAAGACCATTATGAAACCAACTATCGATCCTTCAATAAATATGAGGGCCTAATGCGTGATTCAAGACTCAAGGAATTGAAAGCCAACTTAAGAGAAAGTTTTCAACTAGGATTATGGCAATGATCGGTTCCACTTAAGTTATTTTCCTTCATGAAATTAACAAAAACTTCTCAGAGAACAAGGCTGACCGATGAACACTTGTCATCCCTGATGAAAGTCGGAACTGCAAATACATTTCAGCCAGATATACGAAAAAAAAGTCAGGAAAAGGAGGCATCAAACCTCAGGACAGAACACTGATTAAAGTGTAAAAATAATTGAATGTTCTTAAATAAATTTTGCATTACAATTGTTATATTTGGCGTTGTGGGGCGTTAGCCTAGTAAAGCCGTTTTAGTAAGTAAGTGTGCAAATTAATTAAATATAATTCAATAAGATTACAGTGTTTCTCAGATTTGTTTGTGTGGCCCGCCGGTAAACTCAAAGTATCTTATGCGGCCCATGGTGCTTTTTTAGTTTGACACGCCTGCTATAGAGGACAAACATATATATAATACAAACAAACTCAAAGTATTTATTTACATTGATTTTTATGTTTTAAATGTATGAATTTTTAAAAATGTTTATATGAAAAAAGTGTAACTAACTCCTTAAAAGTAGGGGTGCGACCTATCTGCGAGTCAAAGTAACTAGCTGAATATAAAGTGCACATATTTTTGCACATATCTATCTTCCATTTATGCTTGACTGTAAGAATGAAACCAAGCAAAGATTTAACATTGCTAGGCATATACTACAAAGCTACAACCATATCTGTACCAATAAAACCAAAATGAACTCCTGGAGTAATCCTATATTTTGTTCAATGTTGTTATTGAGTAAATTCTGAGACAGATATGACTGAGACTAATGATGGTGGTATTCACCTATCTCCTGAATAAGCTAGGAAGGCTGTGAGCTACCTGTACTGTGGGGGAGAAAGATGGGAGAAGCTCTCACTGTCAACGGTGATTGTGTAGATAGGTGTGAATGGGCTGAAGGAGAATCACAGATAAGATCTATATCCAAATTATTTTCATAATCATCATCCCAGGTGGAATTCTGGAAACAAAATAAAAACAAAAAATAAGTACAAAGTAAATGAGAAGCTTTTTTTTAATGATAATGATCCAGTTTTACTGTAATAATAAGACTATCAATTCACAGCAGACTGTAGAAAATAAAAAAAATATTTCACTATACAATAGATCAAATAAAACAACTTTTTTTTAAACAACATTCTTTAAAAAGTGTTTTGTTGTAGCAGGAAATATATCACTAGACCACATTCCCTTATACCATATATTTTTGCATTAAAAAAAAATAATAAACCTAGCCCATAAGCTAAAAAGCAAAAAAATATAACAATCCAGTAGAAGATTGCTAAAAAAAATAAAGTAAATTTAATGTCTGTATATTTGATTTATGAAATTGTATCATTATAGTCATTTTTATAGATAATGTTATGGTAAAAAAAACATAGGTTCTCAGCGGGGCGCTGACGTTCTTGGGGGCGATAGGCGGGCGCTGAAGGGCCAGTGGGCGGTATGAACGTTCTTGAATTATTTTGTACACCTCTGTTATTAAGATTACCAAAATAGCAAAACTTAAATGTTCTTTAATTATAATAACGGTACTTTAACACAAAACAAATCCACTGTTCTACTGTTGACTGGTATGTCTACTGAGTGATTCTGATGTAAAAGACATTCAAAGCCTTCCCTATACTTAACATTGATCTATTGCTATATCAGATTATGAATGAAATCTGACAAAAATCGCAAGTGCTGCTGCTAAATATCTGCTCTCAACCAGAAATACAAAGTATGCAAATAAGAAATAGGACTCGCACTTATTTTTAGAAGAAATAATAGGGACTCTGGTTTAATTAAACATGTCTATCTGGTTAGAATCAGTTAAAAACAAAGTTCGATGTATTCGTTAGTTATCGCTATTTCAGATCAGTTTGGTTTTAAATATGATTTATAAAAACTAGCTTTGATATCGACTTGCATTTAAAAAATACATTTACCTATCATAGTACACCGAACTTGTGTATATGAGAAATATAAGTTGAGTTATAGCAGAGACAAATTGATGAAATGGCAGGGGATAAAAGGAATAGGCCTACATTGTGTAAAAAAAAGAGTACTCTTCGGACCAAACTGGTCAATTTTCTTGATAACTTGATGAGTCACAGAGTCCAAGCAACCAGACATTCAAGCTTTACTTTTAGCTTACGTTTATTTTATTGTAGAGGGGAACATTTGACAATTGGCTAAAAAATAAATAAAGGACACTTAAGGCAACAGGATCTCGGAAGCCACAACTTTAATCACTGTAATAGCGACCTTCCAAAGACTAACGTCTGAACCACAGATAATTGCCTCTGTTTTGTCATCATTTAATTTAAGTCTATATAAAATTTAAAAAGGGAGCGGTGAGCCGGAAATGGTTGAGAACCCATGATCTAAACAGTAACAGTAGGCAGCCCTGCCTATTGCTAGATATTTTTACCATCTTTGTAACTGGAACTTAAATATCAATGAAAATGGTATAAATGTGTCTGAAAAAACAGCCCATTCTTTTATCTATTTTACCAGTTATAACAGCTCTATAATAATATGTTCTTCTTCTATTAGCCAGTCTGCAGAGCAGTTTCCTATTGTTATTTTAGTTTTTCTTTGTGGCTTTTTTCAAACCCTGCAGTTTGAGAGAGGTTTCAGTTCTGTACCTAGCACCTCCGAGTGGTACCCCCAGATTGATTACGTTGGGTCAGGGCTGAGGTGGGGCCACTAAGTTTTTTTTTATTCTGGGAATAGTCTGTGGAATTTTCATATTGTGGATCCAGGACACTTCACGACTTTACACCCACCCATCTTCGTGCTACCACCATCACCAGAGCCTCTCCACAGCAGGAGGTGCGCAAAAACCTTTATCCATGGATGATTGTAGTGCAACCTGGACCTCTTTGAACAGCACCACAAAAGGAGTGTAAATACAAGTTTTACATGCCTGGGTTATACCACATGCACAACCCACTATCTGTCGCCTTTATTTACAAGCTGCAAGTGGGACTAGGCAGTGAGGTTATTCTTTCACTTTGTCATTTACAGGACCCTGATACCCACACTGGGGAATAATCTATAGATATAAAAAGACCCTGTTTGTGTCCCCGCAGACCCCCATTGGTCAATTTGAAAACATGTGATCTACAAGCCCAATGACTGACCTAAAGATTATTTTGTAATTAAATATATGTCTACTTATCTTATCTTATACATTACAGACGCTCTTTCTATAAAGCTCATATTTCCTAAAGAAGAAGCCAATACGACTTTAAAAGTTACTACATTGTAGTTTATGAAATGTTTATCTGTAGCGTAGGCCTATAGGCCTATTTAATTTTTCTCCGGGTTTATTTAACGTGACCTTATTATCTCATATCTTTCTTTTGTGCTCACTTATGTACATGAGGTTTCCCTAGCGTAGTGGTTAGCGTCTTCAACCGCCATGCGGGCGGCGTGGGTTCGATTCCCCGCTTGGGCTCTATTAATTCTACTTTTTTAAAATTTCCATTAATATAACTTTAAGATTGTAAGGATTTTTTTTACCTAAAAACTTTCCTAAAATGTTTTCAATAAATAAATAAATAAAATCTAATATATTAATTAGGCCTAGGCCTATATTTTTGACGCACGCGAAAGACGAGTGTTTGACTCTCATTAACAGGGATAGTCTAACGTTTTGTTAATTAAAAAGAGATGCCTTTTTTTTACCCGATTACATTATTTACTTTTAAATAGTTTCTTAAATGTTTTCTGTAAATAAATAATAATTATATCTATATTTTTTAAAGTAATTATAGCTTTTTGTTCATAGTAATTAATAAAAATTGTAAGCCTAAGCCTACCCCGGTATGTAAATGTATTTTTTCTCAGAGGGACGCCGGGAAATCAGACCTGTCTACCCTGGAAAAACGCTTGGAGTATTCTTGAGAAGGCTAAAGTGTACTTTTCCGAGGTCAAGTGTACTATGCAATAACAATTGTCATCTATCGCACCAATTATTCAAAATAATAGTCATTAAAATTAAAACAGTTGTTTCATTTAATGTTTAAAACAAGCAAAGAAAATCTGTTTTGTATTTTCAGCACACTTTAATAAATGTATGTTGAAAATGTTAACGAAACAGCTGGTGTGTGTTCAATAATTTTTCTGTCCTCCTCCCTTTGGTTACCTCAGTTAGTTGTTTGATCATGCTTCTTTAGACTCTGGTAGTATGCCCCTTTCAGCAGTTTTAAGTCTTTATCATTAAGAGCCTTTACAGACTGCAAAATGCCCACTGGCGGGGCTTGAGCACCAGAAGGCTCTCCATGGTCTGGTCAGACATTGAGGAATGGTGTGGTGTCCGGTTCTTCCTGACACAGCTGAAAACACGTTCGCATTGGGCACTGCTGTGTGGTATGGTGAGAAGCCCCAACATGACATTCGCCAAGTCTTCAAACATCAAGCTGTCAGTATCTTCATGCTTAATTTCAGCAATAGAAAACCAATTATGTCCTTGATGCACCCTGACACATCAGTAGATTGATATAGGCAGACCTGCTCAGCAACTTTGTCTAGTGAGGTGTTGGTGACCAGGACAGGAAATCTGTTGATGATGAATTCCAGATTGCTGAACCTGCAAGACTCCTGCTATTTGACGTCTGCCACTTCTGCATGCATCAACAAGTCAACATCCACGCCACAGCCTTTGTCAGCACATCAGAGCACGACAGCGACAAGTTATTGTCAACAATGATGTTGCAAATCATTGCTTCTGCACGGGTCACATTACGCTGAAGTTGCTCCTCCCCAGCGACGGGCTCAGGCTTCACAAGAAAATACCTAATACTAATATTTTGTGTAGGCCTAGACTTTTCTTTCTCAACAGCCAGTTTCTGGTGCGACTCCAATTCGTCATGTCTCTTACAGTCATAGAGCCCTCCATGTCCCACCAAGAAGTCGATATGACAAATAGTGCAGTGTGCCGATGTGTCACTTTTCAATGACACATGCAAGTACTTATATTTCATAGAATATTTATTTATAAACTTTTGCTTCCGAGCAGAATACACCTTCGCTTTTTTACTCGGAGCAGACTAGAAAGCTTCTGTCATCTGTTTCATGATTTCGTGCACGCTGTGTAAGTTTGCTGTCAGCCATACTTTTGATAGCCGAATTCGGACATTTGCGAGAGAAAAAAAAAGGATATCAGGTCAAGGTCGCCGCGCCGTGTAACAAGTTAGGTACTACTAACAATGTCTACAGCAAGCTCCGTGTTGTACAAAAACAAGTTTAGAGTGAAGATTTTACATCATTGAATCATTGATAGTAATAATTGAAACCCCGACGTTGAGCCGAGATCAAGTCTATTAATATTAATAAATAGTTGCTTTCGTTTTAATAGTAGGCTGATAAACAAACGTTTTATTGTAATGAAAACAACGAGTTTTAATCTATCCGTTAGTAAAATAAAACGTCAAGAATTTAAAAGAAAGCCGCGAGTAAAGCGTGCGTGATGTAGCCTACAGATTGACCTAAAAACAAATTCGCGTGAAGTAGGCTTATTACCGATTGCCGTGTCAGACCAAAAAAACGTTGACTTCTTGGAGATTTATTTAGATCTAGACTATAGCCTATGAAACTACAGGGTCCAAAAAAAAGCTACATTACGGGATTGCGCTAAAAAAAAGTTTTTAAAACTCAGTAGGCACGAATAGGCCACGAAAGCAAAAACTAGGGAAACCCTGACCTAAAAATAAATATAGAATCACACATGCGTTTTATTTCGCCTTTTAAATTTTCATGAAAGAAAAAAGTTGATCATTTATAGTTTCTCAAAACTTAAATTGGCCGATAGCCGGCACTCTAAACTCTTGCACCCAAGCAGAATAACCTACCCCTTCGCTTTTTTACTCAGAGCAGACTCGGAAGCTTCTTCGTCATCTGTTTCATGATTTCGTGCACGCTGTGTAAGTTTGCTGTCAAACATACTTTTGATCGCCGAATTTGGATATTTGCAAGAGGAAAAAAACGATATCAGGTCAAGGTCGCCGCGTCGTGTAACAAGTTAGGTATTGAAACAGACGATATTTATTTTCTACCAATCAAAACATTGGTTTTATGTAACTGTGGTTTAGTGATCGTCTAATTACCAAACAAAATAGAAATAAAAACGAAAAATTGCGAAATCATATTTTTTTTATTCAAGAAGTCGTATTTTTAAGACGCTCGGTGTAACAGCCGTATTTTGTATCCTAAAGCGTACGAAAATACGCCCAAAGCGTACGGGTAGGCAGGTCTGGGAAATTAAGCTTTTGGTTTAATAAAAATACTTTACGATATTTAACCAGATTGTAATATTTGTTATTACTTTCCAAAATGTTTTCAATATATAATTATTATATTTCTAATTATTTTTTTTTTAGATCTAGGCTAGATTATATTTTTTTGTTCATTGTAGTTTATTAAATGTTTATCTAGCTTAGCCGAAATACTATATTATATAGGCCTATTTAATTTTCCCCCGGACAACGCCGGGGAATTTAGCTTGTATATTATAAAAATGTGCAGGAAACACATTTAACATTGCTTAGTTGCTGTTAATTTTTTATAGAAGGCTTGCCATAAGGTGTGTGTGTTTGGGGGGGGGGGGGGGGGGGCCTATTCAAATTTACACTCCTTTAATGTATTGTTTAATCAGCAAATAAGTATTGATCAAAGCAGTTTTTTTTATTATTTTACATAGTCAAATGCATTAAAAAAATGTGGCATACCTGCAACACTAGATCTGTCAAGGCATCATTATTAAAAGAAACTGGAATTTCTAAACAGTTCAAGTCAGCGTTGTCTAATTTTAAATGGGTGTGAACTTTTGAAGCAGGAGAGCCATAATCTTGTCTCATTGGTGTAAAGTCTCTTTGTACACTGGTGGAATAGTCTCCTTTCACTGGAGTGTGTGCTTCAGACTTGTCTAACCTAATATTAGGATGAAACTTCTCAAATTTGATTTGTTGAAATTCAGCCTTGACTACAGTAGAATAATCTCCTTTCCTTGTTGTGGCGTCAGCTTGAAGTGGTGTACAAGGTGAAGAATCGGGGGACTTTTTTCTGGTGCAATGAAGTCCAGCTTGGCCTTTTTCAATGGCTTCCAAATTTTCTAGAATAAAAGGGTTAGGAGGATTACTACAAAGTTTGAACCTTGGACCATGTCAACACTAGTCACAAAAAAAAACTTATATATATTATATAGGTGTCAAATTTAGTAATGATATATATTTTGTTTTTACAAAGCTATTTGATTAGAAGAATGATTGATTACGGCTTAATGAAAAGAAACTATTGCATTTATATAAGTTATATTTATCATGGTAGAATATTAAAAAGTAGGCTCCGGAATTTACGTTTTCTGGCCCCAATTTTAGACCAAGTTATAAAATATCCAACCTACGATTTCTTTAACTTTTTTCTAGTTACTTAAGAGAGAGCACTTTTACTTATTATCCAGCACAGACATGCATAAAGATTTGATGGAATGTTTACTTCTACTGACCATGTTGTTAAAACAACAAAAATGTGAACGCAACAATCAAAATCTAAATACAGGCTTTATGCTTGTCTGAAAGAAATTTAAAGCACTTATTTTAGAAAAATTTCTTTGCCATATCCATTTCTTACAACAGATCAATACATTATTGGAGGGGTGTGGGAAAGGCAAGTGTGCAATAGAGACCACTGAATAGAGATTGCACAATTTCTCTTTCATATTTATATAAATTAGTCCTTAAGAACCAAAACTATTATCTTTTCATCTCAAGTGGCACCTGGGCATGAGCTTGCCTCAAAGCAAACTTGGAATACTAAAAACACGGAAATACATGCAGTAATCCTCAGTATATTAGATAATTAAAAAACACCTAAAATTGAGGCATATTTATTTATAATAACATTCACTTATTCAGACTTATTTTCAATTTCTTAATTGAAAAAGCTAACTTTAAATAGATCCTAATCACTAGTTTTTATATGAAAACCACTGGTATCAAATTTACAAACAGATAGTTCATTAATTTTTTGTTTTGAAATACACTGAGTAATGCAACAATAAAATTTACTCAAATAATATGACTGAATGACCAAAAAAAAACTTTATTTCCATATATACTCATGATTTAAAGGACATTGATCACAAAAAAATGTGATTCAATTATTTAACTTTGGATAAAAGTATTTAACTATTTGTTAAAATACTTACCAGGATAAGCCATGCTACTTAGTAAACCTGCAGGATCTTTCTTTCCCCACTTAGAAATTTCATCTTCCATTTTGGAGATTTTAGCTGGATTCAATGCCCATAGACATCCCTTTTTAGCACCCTGACTTAACTTAGGGTTGTCTACCTTGGCAAAGCATTTATTTAAGGATAAATTGTGTCTAACAGAATTCTGAAAAATATAAAATTGTAGAACGCATTATAGATATATATATATAAGAACTATCACATCTATTGTGTGTTTATTACGTTGAGTAAATTTGTAAAGGGATAAAAATTGAATGGGTCAAACAAAGATAAGGCTTCATTGCATTTGCCAATGGTCAGAGAGCCTGGTTTGAGACTTACAAAGACACTAATGTAATAAAAAGTTTTTTAAATTCACATTCAATGTTATAACTCTAAAAATCATTTCAAAATTCCCAAACCTTATAAAAATTAGCAAAACAAGTTTCAACAGTATGTTTTACATTTTAAAATTTGTTGTTCACTGGAAATGTTTAAAAGTAGTCCTAATAAAATAAAGGATGTTCTAGCTTCCGGTACTTTTCCAAACTTGAAAAATCAAGTAACTTATCCCAAACATTATGAAGCCTGAGTTGTACACAGCATTTTATACAAATCTATTAATTTACTATTATAGCCCATACGTAAATCTTTGAAAACAGATTGAAAAAAAAAATTTAACCACTTTATTATATCATTTGAAATAACATTTCATTTTTGTGGAAAAATTAAAAATATTTCTTTTGTCTCCACACAGGTAATCTTGTTAAAGTTGATGTACATAATATAATTCAGCTTCAATTTGTATGGGTGAAAAAAAAAATGTCAAACTTACTTTCCAACCATCAGGGGCAGTCTTAAAATATGGAAAATTTTCACTGTGAAAAAAAAACAAAAAAACATAAGTGTAATAGTAACTTTAAATCAGAAAAACATTTTAACAAAAGATTTTGGCGGTTAATGTTAAATAAATTTATTTAATTTAAATAAAATCTATAATTGAACAGATAGGGAATGTGTAAAATACCATCTTTTCTGAAACCTTTAACAATTTTAAAAATATATTTGACAATAAAAACTTTGAAAATTTTATATACGTTAGATCTAACCACTGATCTATAAAAAGAATGGAATTGGAACAATAACATTTTATTTATATATATAATTTTCTTTTTCAGTAGGCCTTAAATAAATGAGTGTTTACTGGTAGTGTAGGAGTATACAAAATTAATGTCTGGTAACACTGGTAGTGTTTATATTATAGGTAGTCCAAATTCTAGATAGAAATTTTTTATTTTTGCTAACTTTTATACTACTATACCTATTGAAATATAATTTAAAAAAGAAACATGATGCAACACCGGAATAGAGACCGACCGATATTCGGTTTCTGCGCCGAAAATAGGCAAAAACCCTTCTTCGTCATGCTTTCAGTTTCGGTCGATGCCAAAAGGTTAGTTTTCGGTTTGTTTCAGTCGAAACTGATATTGATTTTCGGTCATCTGCCGAATATCTATTTTAACTTTCAAAATGCTACGCTATTGCTGCATCTATTACTCTGCTTATTGATACTTTCATTTAGTTAAACTGTTGTGAATTAATCTGTGCAAAGTAGGGATGTTGAACGAAAATCGGATTTTGGAAGGAAATCATTCATAACTGTGTCCCACGATTTATTTATCTTTTTATCTGAAGAAATATTTGTAAACCCTGTTTGATTAGTACAAAACAATTCCATAACATTATACTCCTTGCAAACGCTCGTTTGACAGAGGCGACTTATAGTTGTTTTTTGTTAGAATTCCAAATCTTGCTTGTGAATTTGTGATACAGGCACATTCAATGCCAAATGCAGATGTTAACGCTAGTCGTCGGTACAGACATTTGATTTACATATTAAAAAAAAAAAAACTGTAAATGGTTGTGAGATACTTGGACTTCAAAAGGAGGACATACAGAGTAAAAAAGAATGACATATTTAGTGTTTCAAAATCCCCAATCGGTTCAGTTTTATTACATTAGCTCCTAATAATTGTATATTAGTAAAATTGACCCAACATTTTATTTAATGTTAACTTGGGCTATTAAAAAAACAACTTTGCAGAGCATGTAAGGTTCTTTTTAAAAACTGTTAATTTTCTTGCCTGAGGTCTGCCAACCCTAGATAGATGTGTCTGGGATTTTATTCATATTCTACAAATATTCTTTTAATTTGTGTAACATATATAGATCTAACATCCACTGATTTATATTATAATTATAAAGGTCTCAATTCATGACACTATTGCTTTTGACTTCTGCTAATCCAAAATCAACTTTTTTTTTTTACAAAGATTTCACAACGTTCTAAGGATCAATGGTCCTTTGTATTATTTTTTTTAGTATAATCAATGCAAATTAGTCTTTTCCAAACTATAACTTTAATTTGCCCGGAGGCGGAGAGGGGGAAAAGAAAATGGGTAAAAAATCGGATATGTAGAACCAAAAATAGGTTTTGAGAAAAAAAAGGATATTAACATCCCTAATGTGAAGTAGAAGACTGAAGATAATAATAACGGATTATTTAATCACTCCAAAGAATGGTTTACTCAAATAGAGTGCCCATTAACTAGTTAATATTACACATATATGTGCAGTCTTTTGAAATCATTTGTTTCGCATTTTTGGTTTCGGACGAAGTTGTAGTTAAACTTTTGGTTTCTGCTTTGGCCGAAAGCCAATGTATAATATTCGGTATTGTTTCGTTTTCGGCCGAAACTAAAAATTTGGTTTCAGTCGGTCTCTACACCGGAAAGCCTTTTCTTAAATCAGCCTTAACCACTCTTCTTCACTTTTTTTTATTTTTACTATTAGTAACAATAAAGCATACAACTTTGCACCTTGTTAACTTTTTTTTTCCTACTTTAAAATATTTCCGTATTTGGTGCTTAAATCCTTATTGAGCACAACTCAACATCTGTTCAAAGTTGATTCAACGAATAATTTCACTTTTTCTTTCTTTCCTTTCTATGAGTAATAAAGGGCATAATATAATCTCCACGAGGCTAAGAAATATAAAATAATGGGTAATAATGCCTTGTTATTAGAGGTTATATAATTAATACAGCACATGTTAGCATTTCTGATTCTTTAAGCTCATTGAATTTTAAAGACGCCTTAGAATTTGAGTAGCAAGACAATTTCAACTTACTTCAAAAGGAACTAATATATTTACAGAGGAGGCTATATCCATTCTATTTATAGTACAGTGAGGTATAACCACTGATCTATAAAAAGAATGGATTGCGCCTTCTTAATAAATTGGTTTGAGCAAAGTGAAAATATAAAAATTTAATCAGTTCCTCCGCACTTATCGCTATAAACAAAATTGTGTCTAAAACTTACTGATCTATAAATAGATCTGAACGGAATCTGTTTCTGCCATTTTACACAATATGCATATGAATTGTTACTGTCAAGCTTCTGACTTCTTATTAATAATATAAAACTAACAAGAATACTATCAAAAGGAAAAAAAGAAAACAAATACCAAACAATAAAAAAAAGTATACAGCAATATTTTGCAGTATGGGAAAACCCGATCCCGAAACACACTAAATTTGAAAGCATTTCAAAGGGACATCATTCGGAAATGTCGCCTGTTTTATAACCTTAACATACGGTGATTAGTAATAGGTCTAAGTTTATTTTTAAAAATAAATTAACGAATTAAGCAATATTGTTGATAAAATATAAATTTCTTTTGGAGGATGATTCCAATTTACCTTTTAACCCGATTATTCAAACGGCTTAGGAGATATAGAGCAGAAACAAACATCTAAATAAATAAACAAACTCACGGTAATTATATATATACTAGTGGTTATGCCCGTCAAAATGACGGAGAAACGAACGACTACAATATTACAATATTAGTTAAGTTAAGTTAATATTAATGTTAAGAGAGAAAGAAAAGAGACTATTAAAATGAACGTTTCTTTTCGGTATTTAGTTTTTGTTCTTTTTAAGTGTTTCTGACCCTGGCATATGCATAATAATTGTTACTGTCAAGCGTCTGATATTATAACGTAGCAAACAGTTGTGTTGACTTGACTTGTTATTAAAAATAGCCTATTAAATTAACAATAATATACTATCTAAAAGAAAAAAAAAAACCACAATACCAAACAATAAAAGGTAAATAATAAAAAAAGCGTAGAAAATAATATTTCAATACAATACAAACTAAAGTGATAACGATTTTTTCGGTATTTAATTTTTGTTCTTGCTTATTGTATTAATAAAACAGTGTTGAGAATGTTTCTTTCGGTATTTAGTTTTTGTTATTTTTTTTTTGTTTCTGGTCGACCTGAACCTGACATATGCATAAGAATTGTGGCCTCAAGGACTGGCGTAGTGTGTAAACCGCCGATACATTCCCATTAAGAATACACTGGCGGGCGAACGCATGGGGCACAGGGGGAGGAAGCAATGGACGCTGCAATCCCGTCTCGAGAACCACCCGGTGCCTGGATGCATGTACCTATAGTATAGGATTTGTGCTACCGGGTGACAGTGCAGGTATACGGGCGAGCCACTACGATAATGATCCTTAGGGGAACCGCAGTGAACGATCGCTGGGCTGCGGAAACCTTCCCCGTTACACGGCACGCCACGCCTTGGGCGTGTCGTTGGGTGGCTGGGGCCTGGACAGAGATTGCTCAATCCTAAGCGTTACGCCCTTGACACAAGAGCCGAAAGGCTAGTCCGGGTTTTTTAAAGAGACTTTTAAATTCGATATTAAAATGTAGCGAACAGTTGTGTTGACTTGACTTGTTATTAATTATATTAAATTAAAAATAATATACAATCTGAAAGAAAAAAAACATAAATACAAAACAATAAAAAAGGTAAAAAATATTTAAAAAAAATAGAAAATAATATTTCAATGAAATAAAAACTAAAGTGAGAAAGATTTTTTCGGTATTTAATTTTTGTTCTTGCTTATTGTATCAATAAAACAGTATTGATAATGTTTCTTTCGGTATTTAGTTTTTATTTTATATTGTTGCTGTCAATCTTATGGTACCCGGTATTCGTATCATTTAATTTATAGGGTGTATAAAGTCGCCTTTTAAAGGATATTCTCCAATAACAACGTAAATCCATTAAATAATTAAAACATTTGGTTACTTTTACTTAAAAGGATAATGCAAACATCAATAATGAAAAAATAATTTCATAGACATTACGTCATACGCTAGTATTTTGTTTAAAGTAAACCATTGAAACTCTCTAAGCCAAATTGCAGTGCGTAGCTTTTAAAAAAGGTCTCGCCACATTAAAAAAACAACAGTAGAATTGGGAAAACCCGGAAAGACCCTCGCGTTCAACATAGTGAATGTCGCGTTCAATATAGTAAATGAACGGAAATGGCCATTTGCTATGTACCGTTATATTTATTTGCATAGATGGATATGACATTTTGGATTTTTTAAATCAACACATTTATGATTATAAGTGATAAAATAAAATTATCTTTTGGAGGACGTTTCCAATTTATACATTTAATTTTTGGCCCGAATAGTCAAACGGCTTAGGAGCCTATAGCGAACAAACATATATATAAATATATATATATATATATATATAAACAAACATATAAACAAACTCACGGTAATTATATATGTTGATTGATCAGTGACAGTAGAAACAAAATGGCTGAAATTTCTTCAAGAATGTTACTTCCATACCCTATCCATTCTTTTTATAGATCAGTGGGTATAATGTATCACCTTATTTTGGGTATCAAAATTAACATTGGTCTTTTTATTAATTTTGCTGAAAAGTTATTTTATTTTGTATGTAGTGGCCCATGATTTTACAGGCTGTGTAGGAAATGTGTAAAAATAACCAAAACCCAACTATTGCTTGTAAAATGTTACAAATATGAATGTAAAATTAGAATCTATTGTGTGTATGACATTTTTATTTAGTTAATTCAATATATTGTAAATAAATGAACATACCACATAAAGTTGTAAATTTCACTAACAGGCAGACTGCCATTCTTGCTGTTTTTGAGGGCCAATGCTATAAGACAGCTGTAAGAAAAGACAGGTTTTGGATATGCTCTTTCCTCACAATTGGTTGTTGAAGTTACTGTGGCAGAATCAGAAATATTGCTGGTTGTTGTAGATGATGGTACTGCAGACAGATGAACATTCTGAAATACCTGCTGTAAGAACCATATAAACAGTCTTTAAGAATATGTGGAAGCTTCCTAAATAATATTTGTTTCTATTATAAGCTGTTATAAAACAATGGAGGAAAACAAGTTTTCTTTCACAAACAACAAAAAGTTTTATGAAAATTTTTAAGTAAAAAAATATGATTATTTAAACTACGGTAATATTTTATTTTGGTTTTGAAAATTACTGCAAAAAATGATCATAATAATAAATATATTGTTTAAAATGCTATAAGATTAAAATATATGATTAGGTGTACATATTTTTCCTGTTGGGAAAATTTATATTCTTAATGCTATTGCGTATATTAATTATATATTAAAATTATTGTTATCGTAACATGTGGTTTAAGTTTTAAAAGTTTAAAATGCAGGTTTAAGTGAGACTGTTGGCACATAGCCTATTAGATGACTACCGTTAAAATACAGAATGATTTTTATTGTAGGCCTCCCACTGTAGACCCTTCTGATTGTAATATATTGAACATTAAAAAAAAACGACATTTTTATATTAATAAGAATAAGATAAGATTATTTTATTGATCCAAACAAATGGAAATTTGACTTGATTACATAAATGCCATCTTTTTCAGCAAATTTTAAACAATATTAAAGAATTATTTATATGTAAACACAGAATGTCACAGTTAAATAAACTAAAAATGTTCATATTGATCTAATTTTATGAAGTTTTAAAATGAGCCTGAGAGAAGATGATATTAAAAACTTATCAACACATAATACAAGATATCTGAATGTTCAGAGAATTAGAAAGGTGAATTCTAGTCATGGAGGTTACCACAGTGGAAGGAAACAAAAGTGTTCATGTTTTGGAGAAATGTAAAAAAAAAAAGACTAATTTTGTAGAGCATAAAAATGTTATCTTACTTGTGTCTGAACTCCTGTTTGAAGTCTACCCAGCAGAACTGGTGAAGCCTGAGATGGTGACATAAGATTGTTTCCAGACTTTAATAATACTCTGCCATTTTTATCAGTTGTAATGGTATGAAGTTTTTGTGGTGAAGACAACAGAAACTGTTGCACACCTGCATTATTTGTCTGATGGTGTGAATTTGAGGTTGTAATTGTTAAACCTGTAGGCAAAGCTCCATTTGCAGTTGTTAAAACAAAAGTTTGTTGTTTAAGAGGTGAATTCCTAGACGATGTGATAAGATAGTTTTGTGTTTTACCAGGTGAATTATGGGGACTTCCCTGACTTGCTACTGACAAAATACGAATAGTCGGGTGGTCCTGTCTTAAAACATGTGAAGTAAGCTGAGAAACTTGATGTTGTTGCTGCAATGATTGAGCTTGATTCTCTGGTGAATTCAATAAATTACTACAGTTGGCATGGAGACGCATAGCAGCACTGTTAGCACTTTCGGAGGAGAGTAAATTTTCTGTTTTATCATTTTGAATTATTTGCATAGGTAGTACTGATTGTGGATTGACAGGTATCATAGTGGCAACATCCGATGTGTCATCATTGTCTAAATGGGTAAGTGTTGATAGAGAAGAGTTATGTAACCAAGTCATGTCCCCGAGATGACCATTTGCTTCCAATGAATCCAAGTCAAGACTGTTCTCCATTTTTACATCTGAAACATTGGCATGCATTTCATCGGACATATGTGCCATCTCTGCGCTAGTGCTCATAAGAAATGCATCAAGGTCACTTTTATCAGCATTTAAGAAAAGAAGGGGATCATGAGTTCTATCAGAGAAGGACTCCATCTTGCAAAGGTATATTTCAATGTTTTATTCACAGCCTTTTGATTTTAAAATAAATGAACTGTGGAAAATAAAAAAGAAGACTTGGTCAAAACAAATATGTTTAACTAGAAAATACATTGAAATTTTAAAGCAAAAACACTATGACATATTTTTAATTTCCAATAAAATGTTTTTATAATGAGGGTGGAATATTGTTATGATAATATTTGTATACCCAATAATTATGATACAGGTAATAGAATCAATATATAGGCTCTATTCATTCCAAGGGTGAACACATCTCATCAAAAATGTTTGAGGACGCTTTTTCTATAAAATGAGTATTGTGTCTTGTGATTATCTGTGGTTTGGTTAAGTCCTGAATTTTTACCAAGGTTTTAAATGTCTAAAAGACGTTAAGTCGGTTTTCCTGGTTTGTTTAGGCAACTTTTTTCCTGCCCTGGTGCCACTCCGGAAAAGAGTTTGTAATCCAGTAGGCTATACTATCATTAATTGAAAATTAAAATGGCAGGCGTTGACAGATGAGTGAGTGTGTGTCATTTTTTAAACTTATTAAATGGCAAATGTATTTTTTAGTTTTTATAAAAAGTAACATTGCCGTCAAATTATCCTGATCCCAGCACCCATGTCGATCTTTTTTAAAACCCCTCCCCTATTTTGTTGACACATACTGTATATAATCGCATACAAGGCGCTTTTTACTGAAAATTTCGACAAAAAAGTAGGGGTGCAACTTTGACCTATATTAAATACCCAACACTATTTTTGAAAAGTTCAAAAAACATCACTACTCTGTTATTAAAAAGTTTCCTACATAATCCATATAGTTGACTGTATAGTGATGTAGAGTTACAAGATATGCAAAGGTCTACATTTTACAATTAGAAAACTTTTGTAGTTGTAAATATACTATCTTTATATAAGTGAAATTGAAATGGACACACCCTTCCCACACCCGTTTCTTTTGAACCGATTTTGTATTGCCGAAACAAAGCTTAAAGCGGTATTGTTCACAGGCCCATTGAACGCAAATTACAGTAAGGTAAGCAACATAAATGTGTGCATGCCCATCTAGGCCTATAGGCTATAATGTAGAATGTAGATATTTATAAGCAAGTAGACTAGTAGCTTAAGATGCGTTTTATTTAGGACCTATGGCTATGGCCTAGGCCTAAAGGCAAAGGCTATCACCTACTAATAAAGCAATGTTTCCAAAACAACGATCGACCAATGGACACAGGAAATTTTTCAAAAATTCAGCACTTTTTTTTTACAAATCTGCCTATAGAAATAATGTGTGAAACGTCAATAGTGTGTTTCATTAGTTGCATGTAAGAGTTTTAAAAAAACAACAACACTGTACACAGCTTATTCAAAACTTATTGTCAGCTGCACAGTCGCATTTGTAATTATACCTGTCTAAATTTCATTATAAATTATAGTTAGGCCTATATTATTGCTATATTTTATAGGCTTTTATTACTTTTAACTTACTATTAAGACGCTATTACTATCTATTAATTATTAGGAGTAGTATTATAATAAAAAAATGTCTATTAATCTATAATCATGCATATGTCATCATATAGGCCTAACAGTCAAATTATATAATAATCTAACTACTATGAATATATATGTAGCTATGGCTAAACTTAGACTTAAAGGCATCTATTATCTATATCTAGGGCCTACTAGACCTATACTATATTGACTATAATTACTATAAACTATTTATTTAAAAGTGTCTAGTCTAGACTATCTGAACTATCTCCCTATAAAATATAGTTACTAACACTACTAAACTCTAAACTAACAGACTTACGATATACAGTAGGCCTATAGAGAAGTTTTCAGATGTTCTTTTAATAAATGAATTTTAAATGGTTAAAATAGTAGTTTAAAATAAGCCTTACACTGTACTAATCCTACTCATTAGTCATATAAACTCATACTAATCATAATGTGGCTAAAATATTTAGTAAAAATGTCATACAAAATTAATGATTAGGCCTATTCCTATTGACTATTGACCTATTCAATTCAGTCTATTGATGTTCGAATTATTTCTAGATCTAGACTCTAGATTAGATTTCTAAGAATGGTTAAAAGTGTTAAAAGTTAATATTCTATTTTAAGTTTTAAGTTCTTTTCAAGTAGAGACTTAGCCAGGTTACTGACTTAGCTTAGACTTAGAGGGTAACCTGTCTAGTAATAGTAGGCCTACTACTAGCAGTTCAACTTGAACTTGCGCGCCGACATCTTGAGATCTTGTTTTGACAATTCGGCGCCGAATTGTATCATGCATAAAATTCGATAAGAATATAATAATAACATACTTTTTTTTAAAAAATATACTCTTTATCATTAAAGCATTTTCTAAAAAAATGCATCGACACAGACTAAAAATGATGCTCAATTGAAGGGCCAGGCTGACAGACTTTTGAATATTTTCGAAAACATTGGACTCATTATTTCTATATTTTAGTAGTGGCAGTGGTGATACCGAACGAATCGGACTGAAAACTATAACTTAATCTAAAAGCTAAGGATTAACACACTTCAATTTAGCAGTTTGAGAATAAAATAAAACTTACCTTCACACAGACATTTTAAAATACATGTAAATGTCTGCTAATTTATTTAAT
The DNA here is from genome assembly GCA_949126835.1 of Anisus vortex. NCBI lineage: Eukaryota > Metazoa > Mollusca > Gastropoda > Planorbidae > Anisus > Anisus vortex. The sequence goes on from OX421498.1 coordinate 26,697,420, forward strand.
TAGTCAAATTTTAGTTGTAAACAATGAGCACATGTACCTATCCACTTTCGGAATAATGCGTAAAAGTTGTAAAATTCCGGTTGGTCGGTTTACCGAACAAAGAAAGGTGACACTTTCAAAATTAGGGTTTCTGATTGGTCGGATGTTTCCGTAAAATTTTTAAAAAGGTCTATTTTTATTGGTTAAACACGGTGCAATGAAATCAAAATCCATTCGTGACAGGTGTTAGTAACCGAGTAGTTGGGCCTACGTTTAAAGTACCGTAGTCTATAACGTTATTTACCAAATAGATATAGTCTAGGCCTATATTTTTTTAGTTTAGATCCTGGTCTAATATATTTTGCTTAAAAACTTTTAATTCTGACCAAACATTAGGTCTGTATATAGAAGACTGGAGCCCACTGACGAGTAGAGTGCTAAAACCTATCAATAACAGGCAGTGTGCCTATATCTATATCTAATATTGGTCCAATATTTTGGTCCAATATATAATAATATAGTCTAGTGTGTTGTTGGTTATAATAGGGGCCTATATTACGAAGGCATATGCGGCTCCTCCTCAGTTAAGTGTGGCTCCCAAAAGATCTAGACTTGTTTTTAGACTAATAATTTAAATCAGTTTAAACAAAAATATATATCCTATATCTAATTATTATGAATTTTCACTCTTTTAAATTTTCATTATAAGCCTATTGCCTATTGGTGACCAGTTGGACTATATAACAAACAAAAAATAATAACATTAAATAATTATGTAGCCTACTTTAAAAAAATACTTTTGTTAATACTTGTGTAAAACAGTTAATGAACGTTCATTTATTATGTCAACAAAATGAGGGAAGATGGGTTGCGAGTGAATTTGAAGAAATTTGACAATTAATTGTTCACATGGCGGGGAGAATCAAGATAATTTGACCTCAACAATGTTACTTTTTATTTATAATAAATTTAATTAATAAATGCCATTCGGAAAGAATGGAAGCGGCTATACTATAGTAAATAAGAAACGTTTGATTTGCACCCCCCCCCCTTCCGCATGCGTTTTTAAATATTGTTAGTGTAGAGTGTAGACGTTATATATATATATATATATATATATATATATATATATATATATATATATATATATATATATATTATATATATATATATATATATATATATATATATATATATATATATATATTATATATATATATTATATATTATATTTATATATATATATTATATATATATTATATATATATATATATCAGTGTAGGCACGAATGAGATCAATATAAAGGGCACTAAAGAGTCGATATAAATAAAGTATAATAATTTTAATAAAGATCCTAGGCTCACCCCTACACACACAAACATATATTATAAGATAAGGGGGCTATATATAGGCCTAGGCTTATATAGGCTATACTTATAGGTAGGCTATATGCCTTTTATTGCTAAATACACAAATTCAACATTTATTCTATTGACAATTGGCCAACACAAGTTGCCAACTCATATTCAAATATAATTAAGAGACAGCGAAGATAAATTTATTTAATAAAAATGATAAATGCCAGGGTTGTGCAGGACCGGCTCAAGAGACCGGCCTTACGTGGGGCTTTGCACGGGGCACCATAATAAAATGAACTTAGGGGTCGTCAGTGAGGTACTGCCAATTTAAGAAAATATAAAGTTCTTTTTGAAAGTGACGATAAAACTTGTTCGCCTGAGTTGGATAGGAAGTATAATTTAATAATTATAAAATATAGCTATTTTAGAACTTATTAATGAACAGAAATGGATTGGTGTTGAAAAAAGAACGGTGTGAATTACTCGGGAATTAGTGTAAACGTCTTGAAGATTTACTCTATAGCCTAGGCCTACTCCTTACGTTATGGCCTATCATTTATCTCAAAGATCCAGTTTTATACAAGTAGCCAAACATCTAAAATGTAAACATAAAATAGAAAACATTGCAATTGACGCTACGCAACCTCACAGCCACTATTCCCACCCTGGGATCCAAGTCCACCTCTAAAAATCAGAGACAACTTAAACAGCAAAGGGGGGAAATCTGAATATAGGCCTACACCTGAAAAACTAAAAGAAGCAACAGCATTAGAGAACAATAGGCCTACCCCAAAAATTTCTGGATGAGTCTACACTGATGGCTCATCTGAAAAAGCCGGCATTCTCGTAAAGTGGCCTAACGTAGAACACCTCATCTTCGCTGATGACAAAACATTGCTCCAGTCTCTCAAAAACTCAAACGCCCAGATCAACCAGTCACTCAGGTACAGAACTATCTGAAGAGAGCATAATAAAAAAGAAATGGATCACTGGGCATGAGCAAAATGAATGGAATGACACTGCCGACAACTTAGCTAAAATCTGGAGGCAGACAAAACGAGACAGGCCCATGTCCATCTCTACACCATGGAGAAATCAAGACAATAATCAATAGAAAAGAATCCGAAAGATGGTCCGAGCTGCAGCAAAACAAGAGTGATGCTTACCTCAAACTCACCTGCCAATTTCAACAAATCATCTTCAGGCTAAGGACAGGTGACAGTCAAAACAGACTGAAGCAACACATGTTCCACTAACTACAAATTGGAAAAAGTTTGATGTGCCTCTGTGTAAATGCTCCCGAATATGCGGAACATAACCTATTCTTCAAACTTGCCCCCCTGTATCATTCTACACAGTCAGCCATTTGGGCCCAGAAATTACAGCTACCTTCAATGACAAACTGTATGGTGGGCTGGAGCAACTGACAGCCACGGCGCAGTTCATCACAAGTATTTTAGACTTGCATATATCCTCAAAATCATGACACTTGAGAACGAAGAAGTATCTCATTTTTGTTACTTGTTCACAGTCAGAGCTTTTACAAGCTTATGTAGCGCCCCAGGGCAAAAGTTTCAGCGCCGCCCCCTTGCATACTGTAACTGCTTGTCTAGTGCTATATTTAAACTACATTTGCCGCCCCCCCCCCTGGAAGTGTCGCCCCAGGGCATATGCCCCCCCCCCTTCTGCTCTCCCCTATGTGAGGGCACTGTTCACAGTGGCGTATCCAGGTTTTAACGTTAGGGGGAGCGAACTTTTAAGAAAAGGGCTCCCCTTTTTGCACTTTTCCCCGGATTAATAGAAGACTAGGAATTGTTCGCATCAAGTCTTACGAGAATACCCTGTGCCTCGGGGTACACACACTGTGTAATAGTGCAGTGTTTATTTCACCAATTGACGATTCTTTTATGAGAGCAACTATTAGTGGTGTAAAATTCTGCAAAATTGATTGATACTGCTGATTTCCAGGATGCACTTCTAGTCTAGTATCGCAGAGTATTTATAGAATGTTTCTATAGGATTGCATTGATCTTTTTTAAATATCGAAAGACGAGATAAATCATCAGAAGAAATGTAGGCCTATAGAGAATTCTGCAAAGTTCTGGCAACCAATTTTTGGATCAATCCAGGTATCAGAATAAACAACAACAGCCTAATGCAATACAAATAGCCTTGAAATAACGCCAGCATTCATATTTTGGGAAAGATTAGCTCATGGATACTACATAGTTGTGTCAATGATTGCATTGGGTCTTACCAAAGACTAGTCTAGATCTATAATAAGATGGACCGCTTGCTTTTATATTTCTGCTATTTTATGACTGGAATACACTGATCTATAAAAGTCTTTTTATAGATCAGTGCTCGAATATCTTCTTCTCGGAATTTCCGATTGCACTACGACCTCTACAATTCCGGTTGAGTAATTCGCTAAGATTTTCTCAATGGAAAATTAAGATTAAAATCGAAAGTTGTATACAGCGGAAGTCTTTAGGGAAGTTTAGGAGTCATTAAAGACAGTGTGCTCACGAAAAACAAGAGTTAAGCTCTACAAATAGAGCAAGCGGTCCATCTCATTATAATCTTTGATGTGCACCGGAAAACTTGAGGACATATTAAAGGCCGCACATGTGCAAACTAACTGTTCAGCTCTTTGGTCTTACTATGTGTTCACTTCACGACAAGAGATTGTTGAAGTGATCCGATTTTTTGTAGAAGCATTCTCCATTTCCTGAGCAGTCTTATCTTATATGTTATAGAAGATTTGTGCGTACTACGCTTAACCGCTGTTTGAGGCTAGTCTTGCATTTTGATTTGTGCGTACTACGCTTAACCGCTGTTTGAGTCTAGTCTTGCATTTTGATTTGTGCGTACTACGCTTAACCGCTGTTTGAGTCTAGTCTTGCATTTTGATTTGTGCGTACTACGCTTAACCGCTGTTTGAGTCTAGTCTTGCATTTTGATTTGTGTTTGAAATGATGTTAATAAGTTAATTGTTTTCCTGATTTGTTCAAGCAATCCATTCCATGCCCGGATGCCACTAGGGAAGAAAAGCTTGGCAGATAGAGCAAGGGCGTGCGGAATGGAAATCAGCTCAGAAAAGAGTAAAATAATGATCAACACCACAGATGCCAGAATAAATTAAATTGGTTACTTATATAGCGCTTCTATCCATGCTATTTCAGCATGCTCAGTGCGCTCTGTAAACACACTGCTGCCTGCTGGCGCAAAATATGTTTACAGGCCCAAAACTCCTGCAGGGCGACAGGGATCCGTCGGTGGCCGGGCTAGAACCCGCGACGTGTCAGATGGTTTTTGGTTGACAGTTCGGTGAACTAACCGCTAGGCCAGCCGGAATGGGCCGTATTGCTGCTGAGAGTTAACACCCTTGCCCCTTATACAAGTCAATCTTATGTACCGTAATTGTAAAGATTGCTGCTGAGAGTTAACACCCTTGCCCCTTATACAAGTAAATCTTATATACCGTAATTGTAAAATGGAAGAAGTGAATAATTTCAAATGTCTGTAGACGGACGCTGTGAGTCAGAAATTCGAGCAAGGATTGGGACTGCAATGGCTCGTCTAAACAGAATCTAAACCAGCAAAAGTAGGCCTATTGGTCTCCCAACAAAGCTCAGACTTTACAGGGCCCTTGATGATGACAGAATGAAACGTTTTGTGTCCTATTATTGAAATTTATCTGAAAATTGTAATTGATTGTTATTGTATTACTCAGAAGTGAATGCCTTACGTATTATTACTACTTTACTCTTTGCCCTTCTGTTCTCTAGTGTTTCTAGGCCTAGTCATTTTACTTTTGGTGTTAGGCCCTACTCTTGTGAGTTGTGAATATTCACTAGTAATGAACCTTGCAACTCTTTTCTTTTTTTTTCGTTTATGATTATGGGTCCCATACGTAAAAGGTTTATTCTAGTAGAGGTCTGACTAATGTGAGATAGCATTTTAGTTTTATGTTATTACATTTATAAAAGTTCCTTTTTATGAGGTCTAATGTTTCGTTAGAATTGTTTAATTAGGCTACGTCACCAATATGTGGATTCCAAGATAATTTATCATTTATTATTATTTTTTTTTACAGAAAATTTTGACAAAAGTAGGGGTGCGACTTAGACCTATACACCCGACACTGAAAAGTTCGAAAAACATCACTACTCTGTCATAAAGTTTCCTACATAACCCCTATAGTTGATTGGAGTTATGTAGAATTATTAGGTTATGCCTTTATTCGATTATGTTTGCCTTATGCACGATTAAAACAATTTTTTAAGGAAAGTTTCCAAATTAGGGTGAATATTTAGTAACTTTTATGTTTAAAAGGTATGCATTTTTGAGATTTAAAATGCAGTGTAACCCTGGAAGTCGGGGTGCGACTATGCGCGGGTCAATGACAACGTATCAGGAAAAAAATCTTAAACTAGGGGTGCGACTTATACACCGGTGCGACTTATACGCGAGTATATACGGTACTTCTAATCTTAAGTACTTTGCATTTTTAGTTTGGGTTAGGTTTTTTACCACGAATAAAGTAGCCTAGTTATTTTCTTTTTCTTTGATAATCCAGTTAGATTCCCTTTTTTTTTGTAATTCATCTCGATCTGGGTCTCTTTGTAAGAGTTCACTATCTTTCTGTCTTTAAGTTTCCGTAAATTATACAATCATCTGCAAATAAATAACCTTACTTTTGTTCCTGATTTGATGCAATTGGAACCAGAGTTAAGTTTTTTTTTTAGTAAACTAGTAATCGAATGCTTTGGAAAAATCAAGTAATATAGCATCTATTTTGGTTATTATTAACTAATCCTTTGGACAAGTCATTTAGGGCCTATTGAACCTATTAAATGATTAAATGTGTTTCACATTATCTTTTTTTTTTTCTGAAGCCGCTAGTGCCGGGCTGTTGTTATTAGCTATTGGGTTATTAGAGAACTCTTTATCTGCCACAGCTGAAGTCGTGTTAAAGTTCAATGAATGCATCCTATTTCGCATGTTTTATGACTTGTTTTGTGCAATATTCAAATTTTTTTTTCTTTTTGTTTCGTATCCAGACGCTTCAGACCAACTTAATATTTGTATTTTTTTCTTTGTTTTTGTTCTTCAGCTTCATCATAGTTAATGGTTGCCTGAAACTTTTCTTCCCTCCCATGCCCAGTAACTGCCATATGCAAGACACTCCACCGTGAACAGGCCTGTCAAGAAATCCCCATCCTGTCAGCTAAGGCATCTCCACCAAGAGTCACCAACTGACCTTGTGATCCAAACAGTGTTAACTTCATGGCCATTTCACACCACCTGCTGTCTCCTGGAAGTTCACACCACCTGCTGTCTCCTGGCAGTTCACACCACCTGCTGTCTCCTGGCAGTTCACACCACCTACTGTCTCCTGGCAGTTCACACCACCTGCGGTCTCCTGGCAGTTCACACCACCTACTGTCTCCTGGCAGTTCACACCACCTACTGTCTCCTGGCAGTTCACACCACCTGCTGTCTCCTGGTAGTTCACACCACCTGCTGTCTCCTGGCAGTTCACACCACCTGCTGTCTCCTGGCAGTTCACACCACCTGCTGTCTCCTGGTAGTTCACAATAATTAATAATTTGATGGCTTTTTATGTAGCCATTTGATTTTAAGTCGGCAGAATCGTCACGTCAGTTCAAGGACTTTCATTATCATGTGTTAAGTCCAACACATTTAGCCAGCCAGCTGGGGTGTAGTTCTCGCCATTCTGTCAGTAGCGCGATTGGAGCGATCAGGTCGCTTTTAAATCAAGCAAACAGTGAGCTTTGAGAGACAATTAAAGCTTCTAAATTAGAAAGAGGCAGCTGCTCAGTAGAGAGTAGAGCCGGATTAGTGAAACCAAACATATTTTCTCTTTGCTCCAAAGAGGGGCCCAGTTTACTCCCAGATGAAGTCCAGTTATTCCGCTTAGCATTCGTTCGCACCAGAATGGATCTCTTTATTCTAAATAAATATAAATTATTAGGCTACATGAAAAACGCAAAAAATATCGTTTTCTGTTAGTCTAGAGTGAAACAAAACAGTTGATAGAGTAGCAAAATACGCCCTCTTAATTCTTAATGACAAAAAGAAGATTTCGATTCTTAATCGAGACATGAAACCCTTAGTAGCCTAATTAGACACACAAGACCAATTTGGATAAACAGTTTAGGAACCGTGCAATATAAATTGGAAAGCTCGAAAACCTAGTATGTTACATGTCTACTAATTCGAAAGGACGAAGTTATTCTCTGCAGACTAGGCCTACACACCGCACATACATTCCTTTCTCTTGAAAGGAGAAACGGTCCCAATGTGCGCTTTCTGTAGGCCTAATGTCACCTAAACAGTTTCGCACATTTTGTTGAATTGCAGTAGGCCTGCATTGTGTAAAATTCGACATAAATACTAGTTCTGTAGGACACCCCATGAACTTTTCAGCAAAATTAAAATAAATTATATAATAAACTATATTAAAAAACATTGAACTGTACTACAAAATACTACTACAAAATTGAAAGAAAATGGATAGGCCCTACAAGAAAAACATAACAAAAACGTTAACCACTTAACATCATTCAAAACATTAATAAGAAATGCAAGAATAGACTCGGACCACGGATGAGCGTAGGACGCAATAATCTTCTTTATAGAAGGAGCATCTGTAATGTATAAGATAAGAAGATAGGCCTAAGAGACCACAAGGCCTATTATAATCTTCACTGTTGATGGGCCGGAAATGCGAAAATTCAGAAAAACGTACATAATATAGCCTACATGAAGGTGCCCATTCAGACACACTTACTTAGGAGAGGCTATATTTCAGAATTATTCAGGAATGCTATAGGTGAGGCAGCTGTTGACACATCCGGGCGGTCACTACAAGCTGGAGAGGCTTTACTTTGCTTTACTGCTACTCACCTCTCCTTGTTTGTTTTTTCTTAAAAAGGCCCCATCGTTTCTTGAAAGGACCACACTGAAAAAGTCCCATTTTTTATCATTTGAAATTTCTCACTTTAATTAAATACTTGTATAGGTCACACATTTCATGCCCTACGTTTTTGTTCTTGATAAGGTAGGCCTACCTCTTTTTTTTTTGTTGAAAGTATGTAACTTTTTTATTCTTAATTATTATTAAAAAAAGGCATCATTTTCTATCATTGGAAAAACAAAAATGTTTATTCCTAGAAAAGGCTCCATTTATTGGGAAATGGATGCAGCCCCTGGCTACTCGACTGCTTGTTTTGCCATGACCACTGGGTATGTTATGGTATTATCAATATACATAATTACCGTGAGTTGGTTTATATAAATAATATATGTTTGTACATTTATTTATATGTTTGTGCTCTAAGGGCTCATAAGCTGTTTTACTAATCGGGCCAACACTTAAATGTATAAATTGGAAACGTCCTCCAAAAGAAATTTGTATTATATAAACAATATTGCTTAATTTGTTAATTTATTTTAAAAAATAAACTTAGACCTATTGATAATCACTGTATGTTAAAGTTCTAAACTGAGCGCCATTTCAGAATGATCTCCTTTTGAACGTTCATTTACAGCATTTTTACTAACTTCAGTATTATTAGTAGATCTACTAACATTTATTAGAACATAATAAAATAATAAACTTGAGGAAAAAATTGTTGCTGAATAAATGTTCTAATTGTTTAGTTCAACATAAATTAGGATAAAAACAAAATATTTGATAGTGTTTTGAAAGTAAAACTATGTGTAAATAAAAATGGTGAACTGAAAATACCAAAGTGAAGTCACTGAACTGTATCTATCACACCGACACTTTGTTTATAGTTTATACTTATACACTACTGGTTTTTATAATTGTACAACAAAAACACACAAACTACAATGGGTTTTACAACCACTTTAAAGGTCATAGATAATGGCACAAATTGTAAATGTTGATAATAATATACAACCAACCAGGCTTCCATGTCAACATTGTAGGATATCTTTCTCCCTGTAGAATATCTTATTCTCCCCGTAGGATATCTCATTCTCCCCTGTAGGATATCTCATTCTCCCCTGGGGATATCTCATTCTCCCCTGAGGGATATCTCATTCTCCCCTGTAGGATATCTCTGTCTCCCTGTAGGATATCTCATTCTCTCCTGTAGGATATCTCATTCTCCCCTGTAGGATATCTCATTCTTCCATGTAGGATATCTCATTCTCCCCTGCAGGATATCTCATTCTCCCTTGTAGGATATCTCATTCTCCCCTGGGGATATCTCATTCTCCCCTGAGGGATATCTCATTCTCCCCTGTAGGATATCTCTGTCTCCCTGTAGGATATCTCATTCTCTCCTGTAGGATATCTCATTCTCCCCTGTAGGATATCTCCTTCTCCCTGTGGGATATCTCCTCCCCTGTAGGATATCTCATTCTTCCCTGTGGGATATCTCATTCTCCCCTGTGGGATATCTCATTTTCCCGTGTAGGATATCTCTGTCTCCCTGTAGGATATCTCATTCTCCCCTGTAGGATATCTCATTCTCCCCTGTAGGATATCTCTGTCTCCCTGTAGGATATCTCATTCTCCCTGTAGGATATCTCATTCTCCCTGTAGGATATCTCATTCTCCCTGTAGGATATCGCATTCTTCCCTGTAGGATATCTCCTTCTCCCTGTAGGATATCTCATTCTCCCCTGTAGGATATCTCATTCTTCCCTGTAGGATATCTCGTTTTCCCTGTAGGATAGCTCGTTCTCCCTGTAGGATATCTCATTCTCCCCTGTAGGATATCTCATTCTTCCATGTAGGATATCTCATTCTCCCCTGCAGGATATCTCCTTCTCCCTGTAGGATATCTCATTCTCCCCTGTAGGATATCTCATTCTCCCCTGGGGACATCTCATTCTCCCCTGTAGGATATCTCTGTCTCCCTGTAGGATATATCAATCTCTCCTGTAGGATATCTCATTCTCCCCTGTAGGATATATCGTTCTCCCCTGTAGGATATCTCCTTCTCCCTGTGGGATATCTCCTCCCCTGTAGGATATCTCATTCTTCCCTGTGGGATATCTCATTCTCCCCTGTGGATATCTCATTCTCCCCTGTGGGATATCTCATTTTCCCCTGTAGGATATCTCATTCTCCCCTGTAGGATATCTCTGTCTCCCTGTAGGATATCTCATTCTCCCTGTAGGATATCTCATTCTCCCCTGTAGGATATCTCATTCTTCCCTGTAGGATATCTCCTTCTCCCTGTAGGATATCTCATTCTTCCCTGTAGGATATCTCCTTCTCCCTGTAGGATATCTCGTTCTCCCTGTAGGATATCTCATTCTCCCCTGTAGGATATCTCATTCTTCCATGTAGGATATCTCCTTCTCCCTGTAGGATATCTCATTCTCCCCTGGGGATATCTCATTCTCCCCTGTGGGATATCTCATTCTCCCCTTTAGGATATCTCTGTCTCCCTGTAGGATATCTCATTCTCCCCTGTAGGATATCTCATTCTCCCCTGTAGGATATCTCATTGTCCCCTGTAGGATATCTCCTTCTCCCTGTGGGATATCTCCTCCCCTGTAGGATATCTCATTCTCCCCTGGGAGTATCTCATTCTCCCCTGTGGGATATCTCATTTTCCCCTGTAGGATATCTCTGTCTCCCTGTAGGATATCTCTGTCTCCCTGTAGAATATCTCTGTCTCCCTGTAGGATATCTCATTCTCCCCTGTAGGATATCTCATTTTCCCCTGTAGGATATCTCTGTCTCCCTGTAGGATATCTCATTCTCCCCTGTAGGATATCTCATTATTTCTTTAGGAATTAAGTTCACAGGTTTGCTATGAACACAGACAGTACATGTATTCAGCAATACTATTATTTCTTTTGACTTTATTGTAAAAAAAAGAAGTAACAAAATGTATAGATCAATAAACTAGTCTTGGTTTCATCTTGCTTGGGGTCTTTATTGTAGCTTGTTCATGGGTGATGTACTTGTAGACTTCATTTGCCTGTGTGCAATATATACAAATAGGAAATATAAACAGTTTGAAGCAAAATAACCTGGTGCTCCTTGCAAAAAAAAAAAAAAAAAGAAATATTGTAAATTGTTAAATATATAATATTAATATTATAAATCATATTTAGTGAATAGGACTCTAAAAAAAACTTTCAATTCGAGTTGGCTATGTCAAAGTACAAGTGATAACCTAGTTGTAAAGAATTTTTCAAGGACTTAAAGATAAGAATGGCTTACAATAGAATTATAATCAATAGAAAAGATGTGCAAATGGGGAAAAAAATATTATTTTTTTTTACTAAGAATGTTGTGCAATTGCAAACTACTCATGCAAAGTAAATTGTATCTAGTGGAATAATACTTTGCCACAAAAAGAATAAGTAAGATTATATCTTTAATAAAAAATAAATAAATGTGCATATTTAAATAAATGTTTAATCACACTATATTTTAAGTTAGAAGCAATGTAACAATTACTAACAATGCATAATTTCATTGAGACCAGATTTTATGAGATGCATTTAATTGGAAATAAAAAGAATGCTTTGAATTAAATTGAATATAATCCTTCATGGCTAGATTCATGCAAAGCCTTAAATTCAAATGCTATCTTAATAACATCAATTCTCAGCAATAATAAATTTACCCTATTTCAAGAGACAGGGAAAAAATATCAGTTTACCTAGCCATGGTGACGTTCTTGAGAAAAAGTGAATTTGTACTTACAAGATTTGTTATACTTATACAGTGAACCCTCGCTACTTTGTGGTTTGACATTTGCATATTCACGACTTTGCAGATTTTGTTCATTTTATTATATGAGAAAATTTATTGCTGATTTTCCGGAAATTTCAAATATAGTCGCAATATATGAAAACCCAATATATTTAGTAAGTTCCACAAAATATTTAGTTCATTCCATTAAAACCTTAAAAAAAATGTTCATTCCTAGTCTACGAACAACCAAACAAGCGTCTTTTGTTAACAGTACGTAAAGGGAGGGTTTTAAAAGTCCGAAACCACGTTAAATAAATACTGTAAATATTGTGTCCCTACTTTGTGGATTTTCAGCTATCGAGCCGGTCTCGGAAACCTATCTACCGCGATAAACTAGGGCTCACTGTAGTTATAGTTAACTATGAATGGCCAAAGCAAATAAAAATGACAGCAACTTGTGAAACAAATTATGTGTAACTATAAAAAGACCTAAATAAGTTTTGCTAGTTATATTGTGATATTATTTTAAGCTGCCTATACAAAGCCCAGTTAGCAATGTCTCTAAAGCATACAAGATAAGGTAAAATACAGAGAGGTAACCAGATCTAAAGATTTTATAAAGGGAAAAACCTACATGAGAATCATCAGGAAAGTAAGGATTTAGGGTGATGATTTGTTCCTAATGACCTACTTCTGGCTACACATCAAAATCAAATTCTGTACAGCTGTGACAGTAGACTGTGTGTTCTGGCCAGTAATCAAAAACCTATCTATAACAACATGAACGCCATCAGGCTCTGTAGCTATACATAGAAGAGAAGAGAAAAAACAAAGGTTTCATAAAATACATTTCATGAAAATACTATTTCTATCAATAAAATTATTTTCCCAACTTCAATAATAATAATAATGGTTATTTATAATGTGCTTGTATCTATGCTATTAAATTCAGCACTGCTTAGTTCGATGTTGGTTGAAATTGCAGTGGCAGTTGTATTGGTATGTAAGGCACACAGCCACTAGCCAAAGAGGATAAATCTGTTTAAAAGACTCTTTTGTCTTAGATTCTCCCAGTGTCTGTTCCATAAAGAAGGCGCCACAGATTCAAATGAGCGAACTGCAAGGTACTTCTTTTTTTGTCCCGCCACACTTGGAATTTTTAGGAGTGACTATGATGAAGAGCGCAGTTCCCTTGATGGCGCATGCTTTGATATAAGTTCTTGAAAGTAGTAAGGAGCAGTGCCATTTAAACATCCATACATAATAGGCTAGATTTTTTTCCAAGAAGGTCATTCACCACATAGAACATCTTGCGAGAGTCTGTACCTGCTGCCTCTAGCACAGACTGAACATGCTGAGAATTAGCTTGCCTGATTTCTTGAGCAAACTTGTTTCTTGCTTTTCAATAAATCTGTTTGTCCGCTTCAAGGCCACTTCTTCTCCAGCGCTTTTCAGCTATATGTCAGGCCAACTTAGCTTTCCCAACCGACGGAGTGAATCAGGAGGTATCAGGTCTGCCACTTTTTTGTCACTGGGGCGTACTTATCCAACAGAGAAGAGAGTATCTGGTTGTACAAAAGGACAAGTTGCTTGACATCGGGCGATGACGTTACCAAATCATACTTAGAAAGACTACCTTAAATTCCTCGACTGAATAATTTTCTTTTGTGCAATAGGTCTAGCCAAAGAAACTAGGAATTGTATTGGATGCCTGTGATTGAATCTGCAGACATTTCTTCTTCTTCTATTAGCCAGTCTGCAGAGCTGTTTGATCTCTTGCAGTCAATGCCAGACAAACATATTTACATGTCTTTTTCAGTTGTCCAATACTGCTATATAGTGTGTTGGTAAAGGTAGGTTGAAAAAAGCCGCAAAGGAAAACCCCAGAAAAACAATCTGCAGACATAAGGTCTACAGGAAACTCTCTATATTAATAAACAATGTAATAATTACATGTTTGACTTAATGTCAGCTCTACAAGCACAACAAATAAGATATTCACCAAATTGAAATAAGTAATGGTTATGTAACAATAGTCCAAGTCTAAGCCAAGGCAGTAAGTTGATACAATGGCCACATTATTTCAGTACAAGAATCTAAATACACTAGCTTCAGCACTGTTCTAATTACAACCATATCAATTGGACTAGCCAATTTGAAGCAGTAAGTATAAAAATATCTCTGATTTTCTTTTATTTATTCGCTATTTTAGAAAAGATTTAAGTAATAATATTTTTGCCTAGCAATGAGTTAATTTTAACATAACAAGTAATTTAAACATTAGAAGCACATAATAATTAGTCTTTGCTTACTACATCCATCAAAATATTCTTTTCATAAAATGAATTTAAGTCCATTTTATTGACATAGCTTCGTGGGTAGTACCTCGTTCTGCTCTCTTGACAAAAGAAGGAAATACATTGAAACTGAGTGACTAGATCAAAACAAAAGCTACCAACTGCTAGTTTCTAATAACCCATTATTAATTTTAAAATTAAAATGTCGGCATCTTTTAGACAAGCCTAATTTGTGTAATAAGATGCTGAATTGCAGGTTAAGAAGTTGAATGCAGATTAATTTAGTCATTTTACAGAACAATTCTGGAAAATGCGGAAGTCTACAATATTATAACAGAGGTGCAATAAAATTATAAAATGTTGCTCCGATAGAAGTACGGTATCTTAGGTTTTCAATTTCATACCTGTATATTTTCCACCATGATCTTTAATAAAATCTTCAGGTATAACAGGCATCATTGAATATTCTGGAAGATGGCCGACTTCAAATAATGAAGGCTAAGAGTATAAAAACATATTATATATTATTCAAAATTTATCATGACGTTTTTATTAGACCTACTTTTTATGACAATCTAATGACTGATGTATCTTAATAAATGTTACATTAAGAAATGAAAAGTGTTTGTTATTTTAAGAAATGAAAAGTGTTTGTTATATTAAGAAATGAAAAGTGTTGTTACATTAAGAAATTAAAAGTGTTTGTTACATTAAGAAATGAAAAGTGTTGTTACATTAAGAAATGAAAAGTGTTGTTACATTAAGAAATTAAAAGTGTTTGTTACATTAAGAAATGAAAAGTGTTGTTACATTAAGAAATGAAAAGTGTTTGTTACATTAAGAAATGAAAAGTGTTGTTACATTAAGAAATGAAGAGTGTTGTTACATTAAGAAATTAAAAGTGTTTGTTATATTAAGAAATGAAAAGTGTTTGTTACATTAAGAAATGAAAAGTGTTTGTTACATTAAGAAATGAAAAGTGTTTGTTATATTAAGAAATGAAAAGTGTTGTTACATTAAGAAATTAAAAGTGTTTGTTACATTAAGAAATGAAAAGTGTTGTTACATTAAGAAATGAAAAGTGTTGTTACATTAAGAAATTAAAAGTGTTTGTTACATTAAGAAATGAAAAGTGTTGTTACATTAAGAAATGAAAAGTGTTTGTTACATTAAGAAATGAAAAGTGTCGTTACATTAAGAAATTAAAAGTGTTTGTTACATTAAGAAATAAAAAGTGTTTGTTATATTAAGAAATGAAAAGTGTTGTTACATTAAGAAATTAAAAGTGTTGTTACATTAAGAAATGAAAAGTGTTTGTTATATTAAGAAATGAAAAGTGTTTGTTATATTAAGAAATGAAAAGTGTTTGTTACATTAAGAAATGAAAAGTGTTTGTTACATTAAGAAATGAAAAGTGTTGTTACATTAAGAAATGAAAAGTGTTTGTTATATTAAGAAATGAAAAGTGTTTGTTACATTAAGAAATGAAAAGTGTTTGTTATATTAAGAAATGAAAAGTGTTTGTTATATTAAGAAATGAAAAGTGTTTGTTACATTAAGAAATGAAAAGTGTTTGTTACATTAAGAAATGAAAAGTGTTTGTTATATTAAGAAATGAAAAGTGTTGTTACATTAAGAAATGAAAAGTGTTGTTACATTAAGAAATGAAAAGTGTTTGTTACATTAAGAAATGAAAAGTGTTGTTACATTAAGAAATTAAAAGTGTTTGTTACATTAAGAAATGAAAAGTGTTGTTACATTAAGAAATGAAAAGTGTTGTTACATTAAGAAATTAAAAGTGTTTGTTACATTAAGAAATGAAAAGTGTTTGTTACATTAAGAAATGAAAAGTGTTGTTACATTAAGAAATGAAGAGTGTTGTTACATTAAGAAATTAAAAGTGTTTGTTATATTAAGAAATGAAAAGTGTTTGTTACATTAAGAAATGAAAAGTGTTTGTTACATTAAGAAATGAAAAGTGTTTGTTATATTAAGAAATGAAAAGTGTTGTTACATTAAGAAATGAAAAGTGTTGTTACATTAAGAAATGAAAAGTGTTTGTTACATTAAGAAATGAAAAGTGTTGTTACATTAAGAAATTAAAAGTGTTTGTTACATTAAGAAATGAAAAGTGTTGTTACATTAAGAAATGAAAAGTGTTGTTACATTAAGAAATTAAAAGTGTTTGTTACATTAAGAAATGAAAAGTGTTGTTACATTAAGAAATGAAAAGTGTTTGTTACATTAAGAAATGAAAAGTGTTGTTACATTAAGAAATTAAAAGTGTTTGTTACATTAAGAAATGAAAAGTGTTTGTTATATTAAGAAATGAAAAGTGTTGTTACATTAAGAAATTAAAAGTGTTGTTAAATTTAAGAAATGAAAAGTGTTTGTTATATTAAGAAATGAAAAGTGTTTGTTATATTAAGAAATGAAAAGTGTTTGTTACATTAAGAAATGAAAAGTGTTTGTTACATTAAGAAATGAAAAGTGTTGTTACATTAAGAAATGAAAAGTGTTTGTTATATTAAGAAATGAAAAGTGTTTGTTACATTAAGAAATGAAAAGTGTTTGTTACATTAAGAAATGAAAAGTGTTTGTTATATTAAGAAATGAAAAGTGTTTGTTACATTAAGAAATGAAAAGTGTTTGTTACATTAAGAAATGAAAAGTGTTTGTTATATTAAGAAATGAAAAGTGTTGTTACATTAAGAAATGAAAAGTGTTGTTACATTAAGAAATGAAAAGTGTTTGTTACATTAAGAAATGAAAAGTGTTGTTACATTAAGAAATTAAAAGTGTTTGTTACATTAAGAAATGAAAAGTGTTGTTACATTAAGAAATGAAAAGTGTTGTTACATTAAGAAATGAAAAGTGTTTGTTATATTAAGAAATGAAAAGTGTTTGTTATATTAAGAAATGAAAAGTGTTTGTTACATTAAGAAATGAAAAGTGTTTGTTACATTAAGAAATGAAGAGTGTTGTTACATTAAGAAATGAAAAGTGTTTGTTATATTAAGAAATGAAAAGTGTTTGTTACATTAAGAAATGAAAAGTGTTTGTTATATTAAGAAATGAAAAGTGTTTGTTAAAAAAGATATTTGAAACCTACTGCAGTCAAACAGAAGTCTTCCAGCCACCAAGACTTTCCATCATCTTTTCTAGCAGAGAATAAGCCAGCAACACCATGCCCAATAGCACAGATAGGTTCTACATACAGAGAAATATACAATTCACTAAATTATTTCCCCTTGACACATTTAAGTAATGTTTGCCTTTGAAATATAAAAGTTTACTTTAATTTTTTTTACTTACTTTTATCTTTAATAAAGTGATTTATTATTTGTGCTAGATCATTATTAGATGCCAAGTCATGAATAGCACCAGGGCAAGCAGGAATCAAAAGTGCTGAATAGCGATTCACTGTTAGAAGTCACAATATTTAAAACATTACTTATAACAATATATCATTTTTATTACCAATTGTACCAATGAGCCATAAAAAACAAAAACTATAAACATAAATAAATGACTGGGTATTGACATTTGTTAAAGGCATATAGGTGTTTTTTATTTACCATCAACAGTATCTAATCCTATTGGTGTTGAACTAGACTTTGAGCGAAATTCATTAAACCACCGCCTATTGGAATCATCTTGATTGATATATTCTGCTTGCCTACCCTATAAACAAACAAACAAAAAAAAATTATTTTTTTTATTAAATGAAATTTAAAAGAATAATTATGTTGACCAGATCATCATTTCTGGTTTACACTAAAGATATAAGTATAGATTAATTCCCATCTTTCATGTATAATATAGAGGTCTTTGTAGTGCCACACTAGTAATGTGTTGTGATAAAAAAAAAATGGATGTTTTCCCTACAACACACTCTTGAAGCCCTTGCTTGAACTTTTAAATGAAACATCTCTCATTGACAAATAGTAAAAAAAAAAAAAGTAAAGTGTCCCGTCGGACCAAATTAGAATTTGATCCATAGGTCAGATGAAGCAGGTTTCACCAGTATCCATGGCCACGGCACACTAGGTGATTGTATGGCCAGCACTATGCACAGCCGCCTCTACTTTACCCCAAATAATGTCCAGTACTCATCAGAGCTGGGTAGACTCAGGGACACCCTCCAGACCCGGTGAAAAATCCTAGCCTGCACCGGGATTCGAACCCGGGACCTTCGGTACGTCAGCCGAACGCGCTGCCGCACAGCCACCGTGCCCTTAAATAGTAAAAAAGTGATGAATATTTTTAGGGATTTGTTTGTTGGTTAAAAGTTGTACCATAATTACGTACACTAAAAAAATAATGTGCAATTTTTTTTTCCTTGCCCTGAAGCCATGAAGTGAAACCCATAATAAAAGTAATAAGATTACACTATAAGTAAACTTATCCCAGGTGGGGAAATAATGATGGAGAATTTTTGCTTACTCTTCAAATAGGATTAGAACCTTCTACGATTAGATAGGTCTTGATAAAACTACCAATAGAATCTAAGACAATCAATAAACTTAACAACATGATCTGGAAATTATGACAAGCTTAGCTTAATTTTAAGTAAATAAATATTTTGTTTTAAACTTGTAATTATTGTTTTTTGTAAATTAAAAGATATTTGTAAAAAAAATACAACAGATATTAAGCTATAGGCTTAAAAAACACTATTATTACTTATTGTTTGTTACTTATGTGAAGTATAAATATAGAAGTAAAATACTATTAACTGCTGTTTTGAAAAGATATTTTTCAATTTCCTATAATGGTCTGTTTTATCTTATTGATTTTAAACAAATTTTCTTTGAACATTTTGTACACACTGAAATTTAATTAACTGAGATTTTCATGAGTAAATCTTTACATAAGTTGGCTGGTGGTGTATTTAGGAAATTTTTCAAATCATTTTTGCCCTCTCTATTCTATGCAAATAACATTCACATTGTGTTTATTTTATATTCAATGTGTCCCTAACAATGGACCGTTTTGCTGCTGAGAGTTAACACCCTTGCCCATTTTACAATTACGGTATATAAGATTGACTTGTATAAGGGGCAAGGGTGTTAACTCTCAGCAGCAAGCTTTACAATTACGGTATATAAGATTGACTTGTATAAGGGGCAAGGGTGTTAACTCTCAGCAGCAATACGGCCCATTGAGACTGTCATATTAAAAATAAATGGCCACTTTTGTGTATGTTATCTGTGAAAATAAGAAATAGCCAAAAAGAAACATAAAGGTCACAAATAAGATGACATATTCTATAGGGCCTTTATCAAGCAAACATACCCCTGGTGATGCCAACTGAATAGCAAAAGTTTGATTGACCAAAGTACAAGCTTGCATAAATGAACCTGCTGAAACACCTTTATGTGGAAAGATAGGTTTCAAGGTTAAATGATGTGTTGCATTCAAAGTAACATTGTTCAGTAAATAAATTTAATAATCAGTTAAAGATCCTACATGCTACTGTTCATTTCTAGTATAGTAAAAACCAAAATGTAATTTACACTTAATGCTAAACATTCCAAACAAACAGTACATAGACAAGTCTAAATTCTACATTCAAGATAATTCAGTTCTTGAGACCTCTCTATTAAAATCAACGAGTTATTTATTTTATTTTATTTGAAGGCGGAATTTTCTATCCATCAGTCTACTGAGCCTATTGTATAGGCTCGTCAATATCGGCGCCATGCAGTCTAGAAAGCCGTCACATCAAAAGATTTTTTTTGTCGGCCCACTGTGGGGCAAGGTGGCTGTACGGCAGCACAATTGACTGGCGTACCGAAGGTTCCGGGTTCGAATCCTGGTGCAGGCTAGGATTTTTTCCCGGGTCTGGAGGGTGTCCCTGAGTCTACCCAGCTCTGATGGGTACCTGACCTTAGTTGGGGTAGAGTAAAGGCGGCTGTGCATAGTGCTGGCCACACAATCACCTAGTATGCCGTGGCCACAGAGACTGGTGAACGCTGCGTCACCGGCCCTATGGATCAATTTGGTACGTTGTGATTACTTTTTTTTTTACATAGTGTAGCTATTAGGATAGAAACTTGAGTAGGGACATGGACTTAAATGAAGAAACAGATAGGCTACCTTACTTTCTCATATGACTAATGGCTGTATTGATCGGTTGTTTAAAATAAATGCAGCGCTGCCTCAATTTGATAATTGAAACCATTTTTAAGGAAAGCTTCCAAATACGGGTGAATAATTAGTAACTTTTATGTTTAAAAGGTATGCATTTTGGAGAAGTTAAAAGGCAGTATAACGACTGAAAGTCGTTATGCGACTTATATGCGGGTCAATGACAACATTTAAGAAAAATAATCTTCAACTACGGTGCGACTTATCCACTCTTACGCGTATATATATGGTATATATGTAAATAAAAAGGTGAATACTGCTACTGGAATAGGTGAGTTTTCAGCCATCTCCTGAAGGTGTCGAAGCAAGGGGCCGGGCTCAGGCAAAGCTGTAGTGGCAGGGGATTCCAGGCGGACGGGCCCACGCAGGAGAATGCAAATAGGCCAGCGCAACTAGCTTAACACGAGGGATTTGAAGAGTCAGCGCGTCAGAAGCTGAGCGTAGTCGACGGGATTGGGTGTAGAGCTCAAAACAGGAGTGAAGGTAGCCCGGGCAGAGTCATTCAGGCACTTGTAGCCGAGAGAAGTCAGCTTATTTATAGGACATGATTGATGATGATGAGTGACGTTATTGAATTTTATTGTCGATATCTAATTTATAGGCTAATCATAATCATATCAATGATCAAATCATATCAAGTAGTCAAGTAGGCTAGTTTGAAGTAGTAGGTAGGCTAACAGTGTAACAGGTAGGCCTAGTAGCCTACAGGTTAAATAAATAGGCCTAATCTAATTGTAGTCCTACTTACTACTATACTGTCTATACTTAGTATACTAGATCTGTCTAGTCTAGACTCTAGTCTCTAGGCCTAGGACGCCCTAGGAGGACTCTAGACAATCTATAGTTTGTTAATAATTATTTACACTATTATTACCAGCAATTATGAGCAATTCAAGAACAAGGGTGACCAAATCAAAATTGCCGACATATCTATAGTCAGAGATATGCAGCAAAAAAAAAGGCCTATTACTATTACCTTCAGCTGCCGAGCTTATAACCACCAAACATCCACCCCTTGAAGTAGCCATCATATAAAATGATAACAATGTCACTGATCTATAAATAATAAAAAAAGATTCCAACATTGGGGTCAAATTTAGCGCATGCGCAAAGGGTCGTCGCCTTTGTTACCGTATTTAACTGGGGGCTTAGTGGTTTTTAGGCGTAATTATGTTAGTTGTTCATTAAAATAAAATACTTCATAAAAACTTTAAAGGCCTACTGAGAAGCCAGGGAGCGAACTGTACTTTTCTTTTTACATTTTGAACCAGTTTTTAACCAAAAAACATTTATTATACATTCTAGGCTTACGCAGCGTCTATGGTTACACAGACCTCAAGTTAATGTATCGAGCGATCTCTCTCCTCTGTGTCAGTAACTTGTCTTTAATAAACATAGACATAGCCTATAGGCTACAATAAAAGCATTTTAGATAGTTATAAAGCATTATTTGTGTAGAAGTCTCAACACTTATTTTGCATTACGTTCCTATATGTTGCAATAAGCTTATAATCGTTGTAATAAGTTACTTTTTCTTACTTAACCTAGGCCGGCCTAGACTAGCCTATATAATACTACATGTATATTATTAGGCCTATAGAGTAGAGTCCAGCGGTTAGTTCAACGGACTGTCAACCAAAAAACCAACAGACAGGTCGCGGGTTCTATCCCTGCCACCGACGGATCCCTGTCGCCCTGCAGGAGTTTTGGGCCTAGTGGACGTCTAATCTTCTATCTAGCATCTAGAAGGAACGTCTGTAAACTTATAAGACGCATATAAAAAGACTAAACGTTATCTTTTAACAATTCACTCCCTAGGTAGGCCTACTTAGTATAAGGTTTCCATGTGTTTTTATGTCCTAAAAAAAACTACAACCAGACACGCTACATATAATTTATAATAACATTAAAAAAACAACCATTAGTAACTTAGTAAAATACTAAATGGAAAGAAGATTAAACATTCCTTGTGCCCTCAGCGAGTATATAAATACTATTTACTAGATATGATAGGCGCTATGTCAGGCTATGTTTTGAAGAAAACGCCCCTTTTTTTGGTTCAGAGTAAAAAGGCTTAGGCCAATAAGTTTTATATAGATAGGTCTAGTGCAGGGGTCTGGAACCTTTTTGTCTGAGATAGCCATGGCACCACATATTTTGAAAAGTAATTCTGTGAGAGCCATACATTATGTTTAAAACTAACAATTCAAGTAAATGTGTGCAAAATACTATAATTATGTCTTTTAATAACATTGTTATGCTGTTGCTAATCATTAATGAGAATTTCTTATTATTAATGCGACTTCTGGTGCTGCATGGCTTTGCTGATGGCTTTGTAGTCTGGTTGATAGATCTACGTGGTGAGGTTAAGTCATGCAGACGTTGAGACTTCCATCCGCTAAACGTGATCGCAGGTTGTTCTAAATGTTCTTTAGATGTGAGAAAGACTGCTCGCCTGCATACGTAGAGCCAAACATTGTCAGTACAGCAATACTCACACGCTGCAGTGTGTGGTATGTGTCGGGAAGCGCGTTCCAAGTTTTGACAATCAGCTGGTCTGCGTGTTGAAGTTTTTTTCATTTCTGCCCACTTGTGTTGGCTCGCCAACACTGCTTGCTGTCGTGCAAGTCTTTCCAAATCTTCATTCAGTGACTTGAACTTATTCACCCACATGTCTGAAGTCTGAAGCCTTCAGGTCAATACCTTGGAGCTCAAAATCTCTGACGGAGACACCGGGGATGCAACTCAGGTCAGTGCTGTCCACTGTACACTCGTATGGATGGGTGTTGAACGTAAAAAGACGGTTGTGCTCTCGAAATTCTCCAAAGCGCGCTTTAAATGACTGCAGGAGATTAGACGTGAAGCCTGCTAGCTGTTGAAGATTAAGATGTTGAGCAGTCACTTGATGTGCAAGTATCTTTGAACTCTTCCAGTTTTTCAAAGTGTAGGAAACGACCTGTTTCAATGTCGGCGATGAACGTTTCTAGCTTGTTTTCAAATGCAAACACTGCTTGTTGCAGGGATACGATTGTATTTCCAACGCCTTGTATTTTCACATTGAGGTGATTTTTAGATGTTTAGTCATGTCTGCGTGATAATAGAACTTCAGGAGCCACTCAGTATCCCACTCGGAATGCTCGACAGTTTTCATTTCAAGAAAAGGTTCGGATTTCGCCCAGACAAACCGCAAATCGGCTGAGCACCTTCCCCCTTGACAATCAACGCACGTTGCTGTGCAGAAACAGACCAGGATATCATTGCCAACCTCATCAAGCAGTGTTTTAAACTGGCGTTCATTTAATGCTCGGGCAGCAATGAAGTTGACCACCCGAACCTCAAGCGACATCACCTCACCTAGCTGCTCGCCACACATCTAAGCAAAAAGCACCTCCTTGTGTAGGGTGTAATGACATCTTATGATGCGTCTGTTTTCATATTCGCAAAGAAGAGTGACAAATGCTCTGTTTTTCCCCACCATGCACGGAGCACCATAAGTGCACACCGAAACAAGTTTTTTTTTCTTTTGCGAACTCAGTGAAGGTTTCGAATAAATCCTCCCTTTTGTTGTGCCTTTCATACACAAAACAGCAAGACTTTCCTCATGTAGTGTATCACAGACAACTTACCTTGCAACCACGCTGAACTTAAATAAATGACTGACGTCTGTTGACTCATCCAAAGCGAGAGGAAAAAACGGTGCCGCATTTATGTCCTTCACTTGCATTACATCAATTTGATTTGACATCATGATGCTACGATCGTGAACATTTCTTGCCGACAGAGGCATGTCTTTGATCCGTTTAATTATTTTATCCTTATCCGAAAAGTCATCAAAAAGTTAATTGGCAACATTAAGCATGAATGTTTTGGCATACTCCTCATCTGTGCATGGCTTTCCGTTTCTCACAATAGCTAAAGCGCCAGCAAAGCTATCCGTATTCCAGTCACTTTGTTGGGTCCAAATACGAATTTGCTGCTGACTAGCTTGCACTCTTGAAAGCGTTCTTGGCATGCTTTCTTCCTGCTGTCTCCCGCAGGATATTTCGATGAAAATGTAGAATGGTGTGTCTCGAAGTGTCGCTTTACATTGATCGTTTCATAAATGCTATTTTATCACTGCATATTAGACACACTGCAGAACCCGTTCTCTCCACAAAGGCGAATTCCTCTATTCGTTCTTGCTGAAAAGTACGATACTCATCGTCTTTCTTTCTGTAAGCTATCTTGTCAAAAGGGTTTCTAAAATTAGTTAGCTGAAAAATCGATTAAAACGAAAGTTTATTTTCTGATCCGACGACAATCTGTTGTGCGGACCCTTTTGCACATGCACGCAGCGGTCGCTATTTTCAACAGCAATATATGGCAGCCCCACTTGCACAATGTCAGATATAGACACAACGACATGTATTTTTGCCACTTTTCCACAGAAATCACTGCGAACCGGCTTTCTATTTCCACTTCTGATGCTGAGCTGCAGTAAACTATAGCTCATTTGAAGAAGGAAATTTTGATATGTAATTTATATGTAGGTCAAAGGAGTCCGAAGAACATTTTTGTTTAAATCGAACATTTGTCTGCGAGCCAGATGCAGCCATCAATAGAGCCACATTTGGCTCGCGCGAGCCATAGGTTCCCGACCCCTGGCCTAGTGGGTGTTGACTAGCTCGGTCGTTAAAAAAAAAGCCCATAGAATTATTTTGTAACTCTGAATATTAAAAACAAATGATTGCATTGTATAGGTAAATTATAAATAAATTTATAATTTACTTGTATTTTCTTTAGGGAACATCCATTATTACGTCAACAAATTTGAGGCAATTTTTACGAGGCGTCCCTTGGGTACAGAAGTGACAGTCAGGCACCATGCTTTGCAAGACGGGCTGTAGTGCAAATTACTTCCTACCCCCTCTCCCCCTCTCCCGGTCTCGGCGGCTCTCGCCTGTGCAATAAAATATTGGACGCGCAACAGGGGCAGCGTCCCCCCTCCCCCCATTACCAGGACATACTAATGATGGCTCAGACATAATAAAAGTGGTCAAGGGGCTTATCTTGACAAACAAGGGAGGTCTATTTATAGCTTTAAAAACAACAGGTCTGGCTATGACTGGTTGAGCTTTTATTATAGCGCTACAAGGACCAAATCAGTAAGAGAATATGACCAAACATTTTTTTTTAAAGCTGCCGTTCCTCGACAAGTTATTAGTGATTATTTGCTAATTTAGTTAACACTCAAAACATGTCCCGTGAAAACATCGTCTATTACGGTTCAGATGACAAATGGATTGGGATAGGGTAAGTCTACCGCCAATCCACCCACAAAGGAACACAAGCCCAAAAATAGATTAGAAAAATGTGCATTTTAATTTTAATGTTTCATTTTTAGTTCGCCATTTGGTTTGTTATTTAAGGTTGCAGTGATTGTAATATATTTTTTTTTAAATCGGGCCTATAGGCCTACATATATACATTATAATTTACTTATATTTTCTTTAGGGAACATCCATTATTACGTCAACAAATTTGAGGCAATTTTTACGAGGCGTCCCTTGGGTACAGAAGTGACAGTCAGGCACCATGCTTTGCAAGACGGGCTGTAGTGCAAATTACTTCCTACCCCCTCTCCCCCTCCCCCGGTCTCAGCGGCTCTCGCCTGTACAATAAAATATTGGACGCGCAACAGGGGCCGCGTCCCCCCCTCCCCCCACATAAATACATGATCTAAAATTATTTTTAAAAAAAGTTTTTTTGGACCAAAGTGTTTGGTTAACTTTGACCACCACATATAATACTGAAATAAACAATTAATCTTCAACATAATTGTCTCTTACTTAATTATTATTAATATGTTGTCCCCTCCCCCAGTTAGAGTAGGCCTATGGTTAGGGTTGCCATATTTAGCTGAGACCTTGTCGGGACATTCGGAGGTGGGGGTGGTGAAATGAAGTAAAAAATGTATTTAATATAATTACTTTTTATTTAAAACACAATTACGTGGAACTTGTTGCGGCAGAAGTACAGCATATTTTTCGGAAGGTTTCACCTTTTTTAGCAAGTCTTTTATCCTTAGAAGCGGACAGAGGTTGGAGCTAAGATGACGTCCTGTCTAGGATGACGACCCTTGGCCTGCACAACATGCATGACCTTCTACCGCTTATCTTAATAGAAATACGCCTCTACCAAGAGAGAAGAGTGGGGGCAAAAAGTACTCAAGACTCTTGGAAGGTGTTACACTCTCACATGCATCATCATCGAGTCCTTACAAGGATATGGCAAGCAAGGGTGCGGTTACTGCAAGGCGGTAAGGGGATGGAGAGATTCAAGTGGGCAAGTTGAAGGGAAAGAAGTTGGGAGGAAGTCTACATTAAACGTTATATGTTTACATCGCTTAAACATTAACTGAATTTTATAATTATTGTTGTATATAAAATAAATATAAAATGATTGCTATTGCCAGTCTATTCATCCCACAAATTTAGAAAATGATTAAGTGAAACAAGCTAGCATGTTAGCAGCCAACATGACCTGCTCATTGCTTAAAATTAGCATATTAGTTAAATCACGATTAGTTCAGTATTATATAAATTAAATCCCATCGTTAATCTTTCTACTACCGTAATCTTCCAATTAATGTATGATATATGCACATATTTCATTTTTGCAAATCTAGATATCATTTATTTAGGACATAAATCTAATATATATTTTATGTTCAAGCTTTATTTGTTAAAGATTGTCTTGGATAATTTCCATATTCAATATCCACATTCATTAATCCATTTTAAATAATGTAAACATTAAACAAATTATTTTTAATTTGTGTGTGAAAATAGGCTAGTCTTGATAATTTGTTTTAAATTTTCTTGTGCAATAATTATTTCAATGCATCCTATGAGATCAATAATGGGAATACCACTTAAAAACATTTCTAACACTGACACATAATACAATGGAAAAACTAGACGAAGTTACAAAAACTATTCGTCACATATTGTTGCCTATTGTTTACTTTCTTTATTTTAACATTACAGGTTTAAAAAAAAAGACATGTTTAAAAATTCTGTCTTAAAATGCTGTGCAAGCCATTAAGAAAACATTCAATGTCCACATATATATTTCAACAGCAATTATGATGTTTATTTTTCTCCAAGATGGTGAAGTACAGAAGGGACTATACAAGTTATTGTCTAGTCAAATTTTCTCTCTATGCTATGAAGACATTTGTTACTTAAACTAAATTAGCTTTATGTTTTGTACCAAATATTTGATGCTCATTAGTTGTTTCTTTTTTTTTATTCCAACAAAAAGATAATAGAATGACGTAATCGTCATATTATAGCCTTGCCAGACGATGTTCATGCACTAATTGTTTAATGGCCATGTCGATATTTGAAAAAAAAAGCAACTGAAAACAGGCTCTGGCAGATGAATCATTCCGTTAAGTACTTGTTGCTAACCAAATTATCTGCAAATAACCCAAAGGGAAGGAATTTATCATTTGATGTATCTGAATGAGTTGCATTAATATCGCCATATTAAAGATTTGAGATCATGGTTAATATTCTTCCAAGTCTTCTTCATCTCCGCTTTCTGTAGAGTTCAGACCGACTTCTTCATAATCTTTTTCCAAGGCTGCAAGGTCCTCTCTGGCTTCTGAAAATTCTCCTTCTTCCATGCCTTCCCCAACATACCTGCGTGACAAGTCAATCAGAGTATAGATACAAACAGCAATTTGTAATAAAAGATTTTGATACAAGAGATGATATTAGTCATATTTTGAATAACGTATTTTCCCCATAGTTCCGCTTAAGTTTAACCCAGCTACAATTTAAACATCGTAAATGTTCATTATATACCGAATTAGATATTTATTAGTTGTTATGGGAAACAAACAATGGTTGGATTAAAGGGTTAGTGGTTGTTGACCAGCCTTTCTCTTCTGTTCAGTGCCGTTGCTAGGGATTTGGGGGCCCGGGGGGCGTGGCCTCTTTAGGGACTCCTGCATTTTGACATTCGACATTATGACATGAGAAAAAAACAATTCGGACACTCCTTTGGCCCCCCCCCTCCTCAAGTAGGGGCCCGGGGGACTTTCGAATTAGGACCCCTCTCCCCCTCCCCTAGCTACGCCACTGCTTCTGTTCTTAAATGAGATAAATTGTATCGTTAATTTTTTTAAGCGGTTAAGAAAATGACGCTCGCTAAATAATTCATTTAAAAATAAATAGTTCTAATGTCATACTTCAAGACTGACCATAATAAATGGTTCTAATTACATACCATCAGACTAAAATTTTGTAAAATTTCTAATTCCATACCATCACACTAAAATTTTAATAGTTCTATTTTCATACCATCACACTAAAATTGTAATAGTTCTATTTTCATACCATCACGCTAAAATTGTATAGTTCTATTTTCATACCATCACACTAAAATTGTATTGTTCTATTTTCATACCATCAGACTAAAATTGTAATAGATCTATTTTCATACCATCAGACTAAAATTGTAATAGTTCTAATTTCATACCATCAGACTAAAATTGTAATAGATCTATTTTCATACCATCAGACTAAAATTTTAATAGTTCTATTTTCATACCATCACACTAAAATTGTAATAGTTCTATTTTCATACCATCACGCTAAAATTGTATTGTTCTATTTTCATACCATCAGACTAAAATTGTAATAGATCTATTTTCATACCATCAGACTAAAATTGTAATAGTTCTAATTTCATACCATCACACTAAAATTGTAATAGTTCTAATTTCATACCATCACACTAAAATTGTAATAGTTCTAATTTCTGACATAGCAATTGGTTTACTTTTATACCATCAAACTAATAATTTAATTAAAAAAAAGATAAAAAAATAATGATGTTAAGAGAAGAATTGA
This sequence comes from Anisus vortex, assembly GCA_949126835.1. Lineage (NCBI taxonomy): Eukaryota > Metazoa > Mollusca > Gastropoda > Planorbidae > Anisus > Anisus vortex. The sequence goes on from OX421498.1 coordinate 26,726,836, forward strand.
AAAGATCCTAGAACAGAGTGTTGATCTCTCAAACTATAAATCTAATTTACTTTCAATAATCATGGAATTTATGCATTTCTTATGTTCAATACGAGCGCAGAGCCTTCACAAGCCTATGTGGCGCCCCAGTGCAAATGTTTCAGCGACGCCCCCTTGCATACTGTAACTGCTTTTAACTGCTTTTTTTAGTGCTATATTTAGACATTTAGACTATATTTGCCGGCCCCTTAGTAGTGTCGCCCCGGGCATATATTCCTATGGCCCTTCCCTTGTGAATGCACTGTACGAGCGTATTTAAAAATGGTAAAATAATTTATTAGCGGGATAATTTTTTGTTTGTTTGACTGAAAATGACTGAAGCTTTATTAATACAAATTATATATTGTTAGTCTACTCACCAGTGAACGAATGCTCTCTTCGCATACATTAGATCGAATTTGTGGTCAAGCCTTGACCAAGCCTCGCCTATAGCTGTGGTGTTACTCAGCATACAAACGGCCCTGTTGACTTTTGCCAGATCACCACCTGGTACTGTTGTTGGTGGCTGGTAGTTAATACCAACCTGAAATCAAAAGAATTTATTGTAAGACATCCATCTTATAAAGTCAATATTTTTATTATTCCTAATTAAGAAGAAAGCTATTTCAATGATTCAATGTTTATATTATAACAATATTTACCTTAAATCCCGTTGGACACCAATCTACGAATTGAATGTTTCGTTTGGCCTTGATAGAGGCAATGGCAGAGTTGACATCTTTGGGCACTACATCTCCACGGAACAGCATGCAACAAGCCATGTATCTGTATTAAGCATAGCAAATATTAAGTCCTAAGAAACCAAGTATTTTTTATAAAGGATTGAAAGCATTACGTTCTAACAAACCACGTATCTGTATAAAGGACAAAAAGCATTAAGTCCTAACAAGCCACGTATTTGTATTAAACATAGAAAGCATTAAGTCCTAATAAACCACGTATCTGTATTAAACATAAAAAGCATTAAGTCATAACAAACCACGTATTTGTATAAACATAGAAAGCATTATTTCCTAACAAACCACGTTTCTGTATTAAACATAAAAAGCATTAAGTCCTAACAAACTACGTATCTGTATTAAACATAGAAAGCATTAAGTCCTAACAAACCACGTATTTGTATTAAGCGGATAAAGCATTAAGTCCTAACAAACCACGTATCTGTATTAAACATAGAAAGCATTAAGTCCTAACAAACCACGTATCTGATTAAACATAAAAAGCATTAAGTCATAACAAACCACGAATCTGTATTAAGCATAAAAAGCAATTAGTCCTAACAAACCACGTATTTGTATTAAGCGGATAAAGCATTAAGTCCTAACAAACCACGTATTTGTATTAAACACAGAAAGCACTAAGTCCTAACAAACCACGTATTTGTATTTCGCGAATAAAGCATCAAGTCCTAACGTAGCCGTGTATCGGTATAAAGCATATTAAGTTATTAGGTCCCAACTTGCAACACATTTGTATAAAGCATGTCAAATAATAATGTTCTAATAAGTCCTGTGTGTAAGTCGTGTAACTGTATTAAACATCTCAAATCAATAAATCTGTATTAACAAACATGCCTATAATTATTTTATAAAGTATTTAGTCTAACAAACCATATATGTATAAAACAATGTATCTTTTGAAAGCTAATGGTCTAAATCATTAAGTGCAATGCAGTGAATACCATTTTTTTTTAAAAGCAACAATAAGCTAATCAACTAGTATATGAATATGTTTACATAATTACCTTCCACATCGAGGATCACACTTAACCATCTGATTCGATGGCTGGAAACAGGCGTTAGCCATATCTGCAACAGTAGTTCTCTCATGGCAGGCCTTGTCCGCTGATATTACTGGAGCATAGGTAGCCAATGGAAAATGGATACGGGGATAAGGAACTAAGTTAGTTTGAAATTCATTCAAATCAACATTCATGGCGCCTTCAAACCGTAAAGATGTAGTGACCGAAGAGACCACCTGGCTGATGAGTCGATTCAGATTTGTGTAACTGGGTCGTTCTATGCCGAGATTTCTGCGGCATATGTCGTAGATAGCTTCATTATCCACCATAAATGCACAATCCGAATGTTCAAGCGTGGTGTGAGTCGTCAATATAGAATTATAAGGTTCAACAACTGCATTGGATATTTGTGGTGCTGGGTAAACGGCAAATTCAAGTTTCGATTTTTTCCCATAATCGGCAGATAATCTTTCCATAAGAAGAGACGTAAAGCCTGATCCTGTACCTCCCCCAAAACTGTGAAACACAAAGAAGCCCTGAAGTCCTTCACAGTTATCAGTTAGCTTTCTTATCTGGTCAATGACGGAATCGAGAATTTCCTTACCGACCGTATAATGACCCCGTGCGTAATTATTAGCAGCATCTTCCTTACCACTGATTAAACATTCCGGGTGAAACAACTTACGATATTCCCCAGATCTGACTTGATCAATAACATTTGGTTCTAAATCGACAAATACTGAACGAGGTGTATACTTGCCGTCACCAATTTCGCTGAAGAATGTATTAAATGAATCGTCAACGGGTCCCCCTTCTGCCTCCTCTGGGATGAGTAAACCATCAGGCTGTATTAAATGTTCTAAACAATACAACTCCCAGCATGAATTTCCAATCTGCACGCCAGCTTGGCCCAGATGGATAGAGATGCATTCACGCATTTTTTTACAATATTACCTTAGCGCGAAGCGAATCTCACAGTCCAGCAGAGAGGTTTTCGGAGGTTGTTTCGAGGACCCCAATAAACGGCGTTCCTCTTTTCCCTTTGATGTTACAAAAGATCTTTGTGTGCACCTCTTCTTGCCTACACAGACTATATGGCGTTGCCGGGCTTGACGTAAAAATAAGTGTAATGACGCATATCCCTGACAACGCTCTCTTTTTCTGCACATATAACCTCTAAGCCAACTTTCACAAATGTAATTACAAAGTTTAGCGCTGTGCAAAATTATGATGGTTTTTCTAATTTTAAATTACATTTTCATTTTGAACGCAAAAAGAAAATATTTGATCAATATTTTTAATACTATGAAAAATAACATTTCTACATATTCTTTATTTAAAATATATATAATTTCGAACGTTGCTAGTTTGTTGTAAAATTAGAATAGTAATATTCAAAACATACTGAAAAAACAACAACAATGAAACCGAAATAAATTTTTTGCACACCACTCTGTCATAATAATAAAACAACCGATCACACTCCAAAATCAAACGGAAGTTTACTATCTATTAGTTTCAACATCAATAACAATAAAAGACAAACCTAAATTCATTCTGCCCCGCGATGTAACAAAAGTAAAACCATAAAAAGAAAAACACAATGTCCAGATGGAGTCATCAATTCAATCTTCCCCAGAAAGTTATCCATTTCAAATGCAGAATTCCAATTCACGAGAATCACTTGGTTTGTCTTGTAGGAAGTGGCGATGAATTAGGAAACTGGAACCCACGAGATGCAGTAATACTAATACAGTAAGCATTATATATACGAGGGCAGGGAGCAGGGGTGTCAAACACACTCGTACAGAGGGCCAAAACTCCAACCTAATGTTGCGGGTCAACATGCGAAATTATTACCAATCAAAGCCAATCATACACATTTTCGTTATTATACTTACATTCCAATGAGCTTGAGTTGATTATTTTTTGCGTCTTTTATGTTTGGAGAAGGTTCTGTGTAGGTTTTCAATATAAATTACATATGTTCATCTTACATAGACATGTGCTGCCAATCATGCTTGTTTGACCATACATATTGGTATTAGTGATGAAGGATCTCTTCCTGCTAATGCAGTGTTAAGACCCCAAGAAGAGGGTTTATATCAGGCAGAAACACCCATTTACATTTGCACTTTTCATCTTTTTAAACTGTCATGTTTTTCCCTTTGTTCTTAAAAAACTGCCGCATGTCTTCAATCAGCTGCTGAAATCAGCCACACTTCCATATAACATTGAATAACAAGGTAAGTCGCAGAGTAGCCATTTCACAAACTCGACCGTCGACCAGTAATATTTTAACACCAGGATGCGTATAGATGTTCCCTTATGATCGAGGCTAGCCCCAAGCAAGCCGCCTAGGTGACCTAGGGGGAGTCGGAAGGTACATATCACTCTAAAGGACTTAATAACGATTTGACTTTGCCTACGAGGACTGTCTTGCAATTCAGAAACAATATTGTCGTTCTTTTATTTATTTTGTTCAAAGTGACCAGTCTACCCATATATGGAGCCGTAAAATGACGTTAAAGAGTCCAGAAATATATCGGTACCGATATTTTGTGTGTCGTGCTCTGTGGGACACTGAGCCGAGCAGGCAAGTAATAAGGTTATTTATTTATTTTCAAATTAAATCTACAAATTATATTTACTTGTCGCATTTAGTCTATCTCTTTATTATTCTTAAAGCAAGCCGCCGACTTAACAATACAATTGAGAAACATTGGCGGTGAGTCTAATCATTTATAATGACACCGAGGAAAATAGCCGACAATGTCCCTTAAATATAAGCTTACAATAAGCGCTATCATACCGACCAGAATCCAGTGAAATGGCCGCACAATTCATTTGAATGGTTTTCACGGTGCGCTGAAATGTAATTTCACTTTTTATTAAAATGTGGGAAATTATTAAATGGGCTGATTGCTATTATCACGGACTAATTAATATCCGGCTAATTAGCCTAGTAGGACACATCGTCACCTGATTAATAGGCCATATAACATAAGATAAGAATGGGCATTTCTATAGCGCTTATATCCATGCTATTAAATTAGCATGCTCTGTGCGCTCTTGGTGCAATTTGCAGTGGCAGATGTAGGTATTATTAAAAGAGAAAGGTCTTTAAGTTCTTTTTTTAAATTATTTAAAAAATGGTTAAATCCAGGATGGGTTTTTATCCAACTTAGAGCTGCACGCGGCTCTCGGTTCTCAAAGCAGCTCTTTACCACTTGTGCACATTGGAATTTCTATAGGCCTACCTTTAATACAGGGGTGTGAAACATTTTCTAATGTCGGGCCACAACTTTGGAAAGACAAAGAGGGCCAGTTACCATAGGAAAATATAATCTTATGGTAACTCTAGTTAAGTAAATTGTAAATACATTTGAACATAAATAAAAGATGATCATCTTGTGTGTTTTTTATTCATGTGAAACTTGGAATTTCGTATTTTTGCTAAATTTATCAATGTCTGCTCTGACTGATGTGGTAGCAACTCGAAGCTGAATTGTTAGATGTTCATCTGTGAGATGACTTCGACTTTTTGTGAATTTCAATCTTAAAAAAAAATTGCGCACAACAATATGATCTGCCAAAAAGTGAGATCATTTTCCTGGCATGTTGCTCTAAATTTGGATGCTTTCCACATACATAGTTTTTGTAAAAAGTTACCAAGTCATTGCTAGGCCTATCATATGCTCTTCCTAAGTCCATATCAGACTGCAAGCCTTTCAGCTCCATTTGAAAGCGCTCATGACTGTCCTCTGCTAGGCCTACACGATCAAATGGTTTAGAAAACAGCTTTAAATCCTTTTCAAATTTTCTGCATTCATCAAACTTGACTTAATATTGTATATCCCCATAGGAGCATAGGGCCCCACCTACACTTTTCCATCGGTCTCGGCCTTGGGCGGCTCCCTTTTTTTGTGTTCATGTGAGGCCAGCAGCCTTTGCCTCACCTACGACCGACCTCCTCCAAGTCTGCCTGGGTCTGACTACTTTCCTTTTGCCCTCTGGACTCCAGTCAAGTGCTTGTCCTGCCACACTGTCTTCTGGTCTTCTTAAAGTGTGTCCAATCCACTTCCATCTGCGGCTTTTGAGAATTCATCAAATCTGTTTGTCAATTCAGTAAATTTCTGTTTTCCGCTTGCTTTATATTTAAATGACACAACTTCTTTTTCATTTAGTATGCTAGGCTATGGTAAATTCAAACTTTAAAACTGGTTTCACGATTATGAAAAAAAATAAATCGAAATTCGTGTGTAAAATAATAACAACAAACACTATTAGCTGGGACCACACCAACTGATCTGGTGGGCCGGGTTGTGGCCCGCGGGCGGCCTGTTGCACACCCTGCTTTAATAGAAGGAAATCTGGCAGTAATGGCGGCGGTCTAAAATTAAAACTTTGATTGCAGTTTCATCAACAGCAAAATAATAGATCTACGCACAGCGTTGTTTTTTTAAATATAACAACAGCTGAAGAAAATGATAGGAAGAACAGAAGCTTTAAGGCTAGCTTTATTTAGTGCTCAAAGTTCAACAATCCTATTGCACAGATTTATCAAATTTATCTGTGGGCCTACCGATAGAATAAAAATGAACTATAGAGTAATGTATTTCTTCAGTTTTAATATAGAAGTATTGTTATTGAGTAAATTTGTAGACATAATATGACTAGCCTATGACTGAGGCTAATGAAGGTGGTATTCACATATTTCCTGAATAAGTTGGGAAAGCTGTGAGCTACTTGTACTTAGGCTATATATCTTTAGCTTATAACAGTTAACAAACTAACATATAGTAGATAATGTGCTTTGGTGTCATGTCCACAGGGTAGGAGAAAATTATAATATATATGTATAATGATGATGATGATGATGATGATATATATATATATATATATATATATATATATATATATATATATATATATATATACATACACACACACAAATATTACCATTTAAAAACTATGTAGGCCTAGTCCAGGTTCAAGTTTATTCCTCTGGTTAAAAAAAAAGAATTTATTTTGTTTCTGTCTTTTGCCGGTAATTTATTAAATTGCTATAATGTGTTGTTTAGTGTTATCAACAGTCTGAAGGAAGCGTCTGGTATTGTAATAGTCTTCTGGGAATCTAATATTGTTAGCAGAATGATACATACTAGGTGAGTTGAATATATCGTGGTTACATATTCTTAATTAGGCTAAATTATTTAACTGCAATATTATTTAATTAATTAAGTAATTTGATTAAGACAAAGTCAAGTAAGCCATTACTTAATCACTAAATTGACAATTACCTTACTAGATAACTTACATAATAGACAATTTACTTAATTGCTAAATTACATAATATCTAAATTACTATTAGCCAAAAGGCTTAATTATTTAATTGTTTAGTGGTAAATTATTTCATTGTTCAAGAACTTGATTGCTAATTACTTTAATTGCTAAATTTCGTTCAATTGTTAAAATACCCCATTGCTAAACAACTTAAGTGCTACGTTATCTAATTTCTAGCTTGCCTGAATAATTTCAGAAAACCGATTTGGTCAAATTTGTTTTTGAAAAAGAGGGTGGGAAATGAAGGGTTAACGATGCCTATGAAACACCGTCTGATGGGATTTCTCTATTCGAGGCGAGTTTATGGTTAGCGGTAGAATGCAGGCAATTACGAAGTCAACAAATCTTAAAAGGGTTATATATTATAATTGCCTAAAAAAACGGATGAGACTTCCGGCTTTTACGTCCTGGGCGTAACAATGTTCAGGAATGAACCGGGGGGGGGGGGGGGGGCGTACCTAGATTCTGTAAGGGCGCTAGCCTCTCCACGGCACGCTGATATGCGTGACGTGCCATGTAGCTTAGGTTACGGTTTCCGCAGCCACATCCACTATTTTCTCCCACTGCGGAATTCTCATCGGATCATTATCGTGTTAGCTCATCGGATCATTATCGTGTTAGCTCATCGGATCATTATCGTGTTAGCTCATCGGATCATTATCGAGTTAGCTCATCGGATCATTATCGTGTTAGCTCATCGGATCATTATCGAGTTAGCTCATCGGATCATTATCGTGTTAGCTCATCGGATCATTATCGTGTTAGCTCATCTGATCATTATCGTGTTAGCTCATCGGATCATTATCGTGTTAGCTCATCGGATCATTATCGTGTTAGCTCATCGGATCATTATCGTGTTAGCTCATCGGATCATTATCGTGTTAGCTCATCGGATCATTATCGTGTTAGCTCATCGGATCATTATCGTGTTAGCTCATCGGATCATTATCGAGTTAGCTCATCGAATCATTATCGTGTTAGCTCATCGGATCATTATCGTGTTAGCTCATCGGATCATTATCGTGTTAGCTCATCGCCCGTATGCCTGAAATGTCGACCGGAAGCGCAAATCCCATTATAAGCTTATATATGTATGGGTATCCATGCACCAGGTGTTGTAATCGAATGAAACTTTTACTCGTTTAAGACCCGATTATTAAGATATGAATATGAAAACTAATTATTGTACATTAAATTAAACACTAGTAAAAGATTTAAGACCAGGTATCAGTTATGCATATGGATAGCAAAGTCGACAGTGATCTCGACTCACTAGCTCGGCATCAGGGGTTCGATCCACGGTGCATTACCATTAAGCACAACAAACATTAAAATACAACGCGGTGGTCTGCTAGCTCTACCACATATAAAACTAAATGGGACCTGGAGTCTAGGCGCATAAAGATGAAAGATAATTTAAAAACAATATACATGTAAATAATCACTCACAAGATGGCACATAGCACATTGTATAAAAAAAACATACCTAAATGATATAGTCTAGGGTGAAAATTATAAAATAAAATATAAGTTGAATACCTTCCAACCAGCAAGGTATTCTTTTTACCTCCAACTCTTAAGACTAATAAGGCACAACCCACAGGTTTTATCAGCAGTCTATCTCAACTCTTAAGACTAATAAGGCACAACCCACAGGTTTTATCAGCAGTCTATCTCAACTCTTAAGACTAAAAAGGCACAACCCACAGGTTTTATCAGCAGTCTATCTCAACTCTTAAGACTAAAAAGGCACAACGCACAGGTTTTATCAGCAGTCTATCTCAACTCTTAAGATTAATAAGGCACAACCCACAGGTTTTATCAGCAGTCTATCTCAACTCTTAAGATTAATAAGGCACAACCCACAGGTTTTATCAGCAGTCTATCTCAACTCTTAAGATTAATAAGTCACAACCCACAGGTTTTATCAGCAGTCTATCTCAACTCTTAAGATTAATAAGTCACAACCCACAGGTTTTATCAGCAGTCTATCTCTCTACTAAAACAAAAAATCCATCCCCATTTGTAAAGGCGTCAAGCGTCAATCGAAACCGAGGCCGAAACAACCTAGCTTATTACACTTAAAACAAAAATAACTCAACATCAACACCGCTGCCAACCTACACGAAAAGGAAAAATATTGTAAGTGTAAGCCTACGGGTTACATCTATCTATCTATCCATCCATCCATCCATCCATCCATCCATCCATCCATCCATCCATCCATCCATCCATCCATCCATCCATCCATCCATCCATCCATCCACCCACCCACCCACCCACCCACCCACCCACCCACCCACCCACCCACCCATCCATCCAGTGGCGTAGCTAGAGTAAACGTCACCCGGGGCGGTCCGTTCAAATGTCACCCCAGTGACCCCACACGACCCTATGCTGAATGGTTAGGTGTAGCTAAATTTTCATACATACTCTACCTCTAGGCTCTACTTTACTCTACTGACCGGTACGTTACTGCTTACATGTATGATCCAAGACAAAATCCGAATCCAATACCACAAAACTAATAGTTCAAATCCAAAGATTTTAAAAATGCAACTGTTCACTTTCAGAACATCGAAATGCAAAACACGGCAATGCACAGACCCAAAGAATGTCCTTCGACACTATAGTCCTAGAAGGAATGTCTTCTTGTTTTCATTGTGGCAAACAGGTCAATGACATCATCAAAATCTATTTGTCTTGTAAGCTCGTGTTCAATCTCGACTGGCTCATGGTTGACCGGAGGTAATTTTGTATAAGTTTCATTTTGGAGAAACTTCATCCACACGATGCCACAGAAACACATATTGTCAGAAAGAATTTTAGAGTCAGCGTAACGATATGGCAATAATTCAACGAAGTCCCACTTGATGATAAATCGTAGTCCAGTGCTTGGCTTCCTCCAAGATTATTTTGACTGCTTGTAGGTTTCGCCTTAAACGTGGTATTTCTAGACAAAGGTCTTCTTCAGACAGCTCATCATACACGGCTGTGAGCTTGGTAACAGACAACTATAATTTCTTCGTCGTTGGCACAAATTATATGGTCTGGCTGAACGGCAGAAAAAGTCAGCAAAATGTCGTTCACTGCCTTTCCTCTCGTATCTAACTGCATATGAAAACGGTCCAGAGACTCTAACATTGCTCTCTTGGTCTCCTGCTGCAATCACAATCCAGCATCTCTTGCCCCCTCTCCTGGTAATCTGCTCTTCTCTTGTAGGGATATCAAGTTCTTCACATTTCGCAAGTGCCTGCTGGACGGCATTGTCAACAACCTTCGTACGCTGCTCTTCCAAAAAGACCTTGAGAGCCCTTTGTTTGGTTGCAAGTAATACCTGGTGTTTGCATGTACTTCTGTGCTAAGTCGACTCTTGTAAAACGTCACCCCAGAAAACAAGAACGAAATGAAAGAAAAGTTGCATATAGCTGGCAACAGATTGTGCGCAGCGCCTTTTGTCTCGACGCTTTCTTCGACATCACACAGAGCTTCAATGGCTTCCACAAACTGGTTAAACTTCTGTGTCACTGGCTTCACTGCATCAGCATGTACACTCCAGCGAGTTGTGGACAGTCTCTTCACTGTTAGACCTGTGTATTTCACTAGTAAATCCCAGCGATGGGTCGACAGAGCAAATAAAAGGTATCGCGCCTCAAGACTTCCAAAAAAACGTTACACAAGACGGATTGTTAGCAAACGAATGTTTGCCACATAGGTTCAAATAATGATTGGAACAAGGTACAAAAATTGCCTTCGGATTAATGTCTATGATCTTTTGTTGCACACCACCTTGGATTCCAGCCATGCTTGCTGCATTATCGTACCCTTGACCGCGACGTAACTGAATATCTAGTCCTTCGTTTTCTAGTTTCTCGAGGATATCGCCACTCAATGCAGTAGCATTCTACCTGATTGTCTGTTCTTTGCTGGAGTCTGACAAGATGTTCTCTTAACGCTACATCGTAGTGAGATAACAATTCAACAAGCTCCAAGAAGTTACTTTTGTTTAATGATAACGCATCCACCCCGATGTCCTCTAAATGACAGGTTCTGTGGTGCAAGGAAAAGTATCACATCTAATACTCTGTGCAGAATTTCTCTGAACTTCTTTTTCTCTTTCTCCATCAGGGAAATGGTTGCTGTATCGATGGTTGTTTGCAACTGGAGTCCTGAAGCCAGTGTTTTCCACTTCTCCAAGCACGACAGATGATCTTTTCATTGTTCATGACTATTTCAGACTATTTTCGCACCTTAGTTTTGTTGGAGGTGACAAAGTGTCACCCCCCATATGCTGTCACCCGGGGCGGTCCGCCCCCCTCGCCCCCCCTTAGCTACGCCACTGCATCCATCCATCCATCCATCCATCCATCTATCCATCTATCTATCCATCTATCTATCTATCTAACTATCTATCTATCTATCTATCTATCTATATATATATATATAACGTAGACTGTAATTGTGGAGTCCGATCCCCATTGGTAAATTTAAAGACACGTGACCTTGTTGTCTCATATTTTACTTTTGCGATCTTGCATCCGGCATGTGTCATCCCTAGCTGTGTGGTTAGCATATATGACTACCCTGCGGGCGACCTAAGTTCGAGTTCCCACTGATACCTTTTTTCTCATTTTCTACTTTTAAAGAAAAAAATTCTATTAATATAAATTTAAAAAAAAAGATTTCAAAGAATTAAAGGATTTAAAAGGTTTCCTAGAATGTTTTCAGCAAGTAAAATCTAAGAATTCTATTTTAAACGCCTGTTCGAGTCTAGTGCTAATTTTTTGTTCAATAAAGAGCTATGCCTATTTTTAACCCGATTACAATATTTATTTTAAAGTACTTTCCTAAACGTTTTCAGTAAATAATAATAATACTCAATGTAATTTTTCCGTGGAATTTAGTCTGATGGGTACCTGACCTTAGTCGGGGTAAAGTAAAGGCAGCTGTGCATAGTGCTGGCCACACAATCACCTAGTATGCCGTGGCCACAGAAACTGGTGAACACTGCTTCATCGGACCTATGGGTCAACTCGGTCCGACGGGTACTTTACTTTTTTACAATAGTGGACATGTTTTTTATTTGCCTGATTTAAATCACGATTATGATCAGTTGAATTAAATTATCCCTACATTGTGGCTAAACTGCTGATCATCGTGGCAGTGACAAAATGTAGACCTATTAGTAAGTTAGCTGTAATCCATTCATTAAGTCAATTTACACAGATTCTATTCAATAACAAACATGATCTGATAAATATTGCTACTAATTATTATCAAAGGGTTTTGCCAGAAAACTACGAGCTACCCGTGGTAGACTTTGCAGTAAGATCGTATCATTATGCAGAATGGACAAGGGGTTGGGTGTTTGACGTCACCGAAATTCGTCTCCGTCTATGTGGCAGGCAACCTATACAATTGGCGCGTGATTTAAAAGATGGCAGTACTTTATGGGTTAGGTAAGTAAAGCATTCTTATGTATGATGACTATGTTCTACATGACAGTAAAACCAAAACGAAATATATTCTTATGTACTTGTTCTGTCCGTTTATTATGCAAGCTTTGGTTGTCCGATCTTCTGCCCCTATCCGTCTCGAAGATTCAAACACTTTTGCTGCACACATGTTTGGAGTTTTAAATTTTCCTGTGTTATTATTTTATTTTAAAGAACCATGTTAAATATCCAATGTATCCTATAGTTATGCATGTAAGAAAACAAAACATCTAATGTAGTATATTTTCTAATCATATAGTGAAACACAACTGACTATTATATACAATATCCAGGGAGCAAAGTATGGCCTAAGGAAATAATAATTATCTAATGTATCCAGTGATGCATCTATGTTCGCAGGAAAGAACAATTATCTAATGTATCCAGTGATCCATCTATATCCTCAGGAAGGAACAATTATCTAATGTATTCAGTGATCCATCTATGTCCTCAGGAAGGAACAATTATCCAATATATCCGCTGATACAAATATGTCCTCAGGAAAGAACACTTATCTAATGTATCCGATGTGCACTATATTGTTCATACATTACTTTATCTTTGTGCACTATATTGTTCATAAATTACTTTATCTTTGTGCAATATATTGTTCATACATTACTTTACCATTGTGCAAATATTGTTCATACATTACTTTATTTTTGTGCAATATATTGTTTATATACAACTTTATCTTTGTGCCCTATATTGTTCATACATGACTTTATCTTTGTGCAATATATCATTCATACATTACTTTATCTTTGATCAACATATTGTTCATATACAACTTTATCTTTGTGGACTATATTGTTCATACATTACTTTATCTTTGTGCACTACATTGTTCATAAATTACTTTATCTTTGTGCAATATATTGTTCATACATTACTTTACCATTGTGCAAATATTGTTCATACATTACTTTATTTTTGTGCATTATATTGTTCATATACAACTTTATCTTTGTGCACTATATTGTTCATACATGACTTTATCTTTGTGCAATATATCATTCATACATTACTTTATCTTTGATCAACATATTGTTCATATACAACTTTATCTTTGTGGACTATATTGTTCATACATTACTTTATCTTTGTGCTTTATATTGTTCATACATTACTTTATCTTTGTGCTTTATATTGTTCATACATTACTTTATCTTTGTGCTTTATATTGTTCATACATTACTTTATCTTTGTGCTTTATATTGTTCATACATTACTTTATCTTTGTGCTTTATATTGTTCATACATTACTTTATCTTTGTGCTTTATATTGTTCATACATTACTTTATCTTTGTGCTTTATATTGTTCATACATTACTTTATCTTTGCGCTTTATATTGTTCATTCATTAATTTATCTTTGTGCTTTATATTGTTCATACATTAACTATGTGCACTATGTTGCCCAGACTGTACTTGATGCTGACATTGAATTCTTTAGCTCATCGTGTTAAAAAACAACAACAACCACCTAAGCATGTTTACACTTTATTTCTAGAATCAAAATGCTGCCCCACCCTTCCCCAAATATCTATATCTATCTGTATTAATGATTGTCTGATTTATATTTAAAGCTAGGGACGAAGTTTCGTTTTTCTGTTTTAAATCCGAAAAAAAAAATTGAAAACTGATTTTCGGTGTTGTTGGAAGTTTAAGAGAAATCATTCGGATATGGTGTCCGAATAATTTTTGTTTTGTTTTCGAAGAAATATTTAAAAATTATGTTTTATTCGCACAAAATAATTTATTAACATTAAATACCTTGCCAACGTTAGATGTCTAATTTGTCATAGGCGACTCGTAGTCTATGACTAGATCTATTGTTTTTTTCAAATCCCGAATATTGCTTGCGATACACGGACAACAACAAACGCAGTTATTAAGTTACCATTAACGCGATTCTGTGGCACAAATGTACGTCCTTACAAAGCAAAAACTTGGGATTTTTCCACAGACGCTGAAAGTAAAGCTAAGACAAACAGACAGATAGACTTTCTGATGCGCTTTTATTGCTGTGTGTGTGTGTATGATTTTAATTAATTAACATTTAACATGGTTCGCTAAACTGTTAAGGCCATTTTTTTTTATCGCTCGGTCGATCGCAGAACTTATATATAGTTAATACCTATGGAAAGTAAAAATAGGACATGGTTGGGGTTTTGAAAAATAACCGATATTAACGTCCCTATTTAAAACATTAGTTGTATAATTATTTCATAAGAACTGCTTTTCTATAAACATCGAATGATTTTGTTTTCCAGATGTATTGCGTTATATTTTCCCGAAATGACTCAATCTAGCAGCGTTCCTGCAAAGCTAGGCTGTTCTAAGGAGCTTATACCAATGTTTACACGTTTAATCAAAGCTTGTCAAGTGTCACATTGTTCTTTTGATCCATACATTTCTGGTCAAACTGGAGCCAGAGATAAAAAATGCCAACTTAAGAAAATGTCTACTTTTACCGAAGTACTTGTTTCAAAGGTAATATTGTTTGTTTCTTATTGAAACTTAAAGGCTGAATTTTTTTAAAAATAATTTGATAATTAAAATTTGAGTGGCGTATATATCTTGTGTGACGCGTGTATCCTTGTGTGGCGTATATGTGACGCAGACATCTTGTATGAGCGTTGAGATAATGTTTGTGTATGTGTCGTAAGAGATTGCTTAAAAGGAAGAAAGACGGAACACGTCGATTTATCCCTTTTTTTTTTTTACAACGTTTTGATTATAAATAGTAATCGATTAACGATTAAGGAATTACATTTATTTTGTTTGCATTAAGAGTTTGTATTATATGAAGTTCTGACCAGCTTTTGCTGCTTCGTGGTACGCCCTAGAATTTTTTTTCTTTTGTTTTTTGCCGTAGCAGTATCCAGCATCTACTTGAAGTATTGCACAATACAGTGGGGTCACCCTTTCCTGTGGGGACCCCTGTTCCATAGGAACACGTGGAACATGCCTATATACGCCACAGCGTGCAAATGTGTTCATTGCAGTAACATAGTGTGTTGATACATCGTAATAGTAATAGCCTCGAGTCCATCAAGTTGTCCATTCTAGAAAGTAAAAGCGGCAATATTAAGCTTTGAAATCAGCTTGTCTAGATTGGAAGATTTGTTTGGTTATAAATCAGACCGTATGCCGAGATCAAGGGGAAATAAAGCGTGTACGGATTTTGTCTAGACTTTTTATTTATTAATGAAACATTAAGAGAAGAAAAGTTGAGAGACAATAACTCTAAAGATTAAATATTGACACATTGACAAGAATAAACAGTGTATAAAGCCTTTTGTTTTTATTCTTCTTGATCTTCAGCTAGACGGCTTCCATTGTCTGCCAGGAGCTCAAGAATTTAAAGGTATACCTTACACCGGAAAAGATTTGATCAACTTCACTTTATCAACAAGTCACCCTGGGACAGTTGGATTCCGGTAGTGAATGAATTCTAGACTATCTAGACAATTAGTTACATATGGTAACTGTACAGTCAGTTGTGTGCAAACATTGTAAGCTATTGTGCAATTTAAAAGGGAAGCTTGCCTTTCTTGACAGTTAGTTCATAGTCTGGTAATTAAAGAGTTCTCTTTAGTCAAACGTAATAATAATAATAAAAAACTGTATTAAAAACGTGAGGCTGCAATATAAAGAAACAAATACGTTAACAAAAACACACACACATATTTCAATGGAAATATAAATAGTAGGCTAATTAGCTAATTGATGACTTAACTTGTTATTAAAAGGTTCGGCGGAAAAAACAAACATGTTATATTTAATAGGCCTAATGCACATATTCGCTCACGATTAACATTGAAAAAAAATTATATGTAAATGTTTCATTCAATAATCTACATAACTGAAATAAATAAAATATCAATAGTAAACTTCCCATTAAGTTCGATTAGTTACTACAACATGTTTTAAGAATATTTTACCCCCCCCCCCCCCCTCATTGTAAACCATTGTCAAACTTTCATAGACCTTCTTTTCCTTATATAGATATAATTATGTCAAACAATTGTTACTCCCCCTCCTCCCCCACCCATATTACTAACAAAATGTTAAGAATTCAAAAGTCTATAAATCATTTTAAAAACAGATTAACAGATTCCAGATTGACTATAACTCTCATAGGTCTAGCCACGAGGGGGAGGGACATAGATGCACCTTGTTACACCCTCTCCTGCCCGCCCGCCCCTTCCCTCCTCATAATTTTTTAAAACAATATTTCTTGCTTCCCCCCCATCCCCTTCACTGCACTTAATACTAGTTACCTGTGCCCCTATCTCTACTACCATTTATATATTTGCCACTCCCATCTTGCGATCCTGGCTACGGCACTGATAATCATACATTTTTAGCTCATACAATTTTTTCCCCCTAAAAATTTGAAATAAAAACTTTGAAATTATGAAATAGATCTATTTAATCAATTTAATTTTAACGTTTCAACTATTAGTAGTTGGCGAGAATATATTAGTTTATCTTATATATATTATATATATTAGTTTATCTCATATATATTATATATATTAGTTTATCTTATATATATTATATATATTAGTTTATCTTATATATATTATATATATTAGTTTATCTTATATATATTATATATATTAGTATATCTTATATATATTATATATATTAGTTTACCTATCAGAATAAATCTTATTTTGCCCTCCTGTCTTGCACTATTTCACATAATTTGCTCTATTGGCCTACTCCCCACTTCATATACCCAGTGCTTTTTTTTGTGACGGTATGCACCGGTACGGAGTACCGGCACCTTTTTCAATGTGGTGAAAAAATATTACTTTTCTTGTATTTTAACGTTTATTATTAATTTATTATATTACTAATTGGTTAAAATTGAATTATTTAAAAATTGCGCGCAATAAGAATTAAAATATAAAATGCGAAACTGCTTTAAAAGTTAAGCAATCCATCTCTGCGTACCGGCACCTATTTTAGATGATTTTGATATTTAAAAAAGTACAACCGATACTTTGTATGAAAATGAACTCATTAGAATGTATTTTCTTTCAAGAATGGAGTTAATAGAATGTAACAACAGAAAAGAAAAGCTGATTGGCTATTCCTATATTCTTCCCTTAGTGAAAAGTCACAAAATAATGACGGTATGCAATAATAGTTTTAATATTTACTCAATTAAACATTGGCTATATTTATTTAGTCTAGATTCTAATTAATAGTTTTAATATTTACTCAATTAAACATTGCCTATATAATATTTGTTTTTAATCTGGAAAAAAGTTTTAAGATTTACTCATTTAAACATTTACTAGGCTATATTTGTTACTATAAGTATAATTGATTATTGGAACAAATGACCTTATCTTATTAGATCTATATATTGTGATATGTCTAAACATATATCTATAAAATCATGCCTATCTGAAAACAGGTACCAATTTTGAGCTCAGGCAATAGTGAAATTGGTATTATGAGATTAGATACTTTAGTTATTTCACCAGTCCCTAATCTTCATTTGGATATGCAGGTGACTATGATTTGTTTAAAACTAATAGTAAATATTGCATTCCTATTCTTATTGCATTGTATTATAGTAGTTTGAACACGCATGCACATATATATTCGGGCCAAATCACCGGTGAAGAAGTGTTCACCAGTTTCTGTGGCCACAGCATACTAGACTATAGTGTGGCCAGCACAATGTATAGCCGCCTTAACTTTACCCCAACTAAAGTCAGGTACCCATAAGAACTGGGTAGACACATGAACACACTCTAGAATCTAGACCAAGGAACAAATCCTAGTCTTCACCAGAATTCGAACCCAGGACCTTCGGTGCGCCAGTCAAACGCGCTGCCACTGCAAGCGGTCCTCTTAATAAAGTCTTTGATATTACGTCATCTGTCTTTACTCTCAAAACCAAGTCGCTAAGCGTTCCGATACACAACAAAGACCGAAAGATTTGTTTTCTATTATACTATAGATCAGGAGTCGGCAACATAAGGCACGCGTGCCAGACTTTTCACGCAGAACAATGTTGAGTAGCACGCGAGAGACCTCCAAAAATTTTTTTTTAATGCAAGTCAAAACAACGTAAGTCAGCATAATTAATTGGTTTTGCGTGGCGAACTATATGGGAATCACTCTGGACGTCGACTATTTTTCAGAAATGTTTGTATGCAAAGCTAATTGAAGTGTTGGATCATTGAAATGGATTGGCATTGAAACTGGGCGTATCTTGCATTGAAACTGGACGTATCTTGCATTGAAACTGGACGTATCTTGCATTGAAACTGGACATATCTTGCATTGAAACTGGACGTATCTTGCATTGAAACTGGACGTATCTTGCATTGAAACTGGACATATCTTGCATTGAAACTGGACGTATCTTGCATTGAAACTGGACATATCTTGCATTGAAACTGGACGCATCTTGCATTGAAACTGGACATTTCTTGCATTGAAACTGGACGTATCTTGCATTGAAACTGGACTTTTCTTGCATTGAAACTGGACATATCTTGCATTGAAACTGGACGTATCTTGCATTGAAACTGGACGTATCTTGCATTGAAACTGGAGGTATCTTGCATTGAAACTGGACGCATCTTGCCGTGAAATCAATTTCAAAACATTGAACTATTTCCCTACTTTAAGTCAAATTAAGATCGATGGACGAGGAAGCAAAGGCCACTAACAAAACATGGCATGAAATCCGATGGCTCGCCCAGGATAGAGAGGCCTAGTGGAACTTTGTTGCCGCCTTATGCTCTACGGGGAGCGATAAAGAATAAGAGAGAGAAGATAGATATGCGTTTTCAGAAGTACATTGAAGCACTCAATGTGGAGTTTTCTAAACACAAAGGCAAGACTTTAAAATTCATGAACTCATGTTCTCATACCACACCAAACCTTACTGGCTTGAACTTACTACATACTTCTTAGAACCTAATATTTTTATAGTGGAGGGATATTGGAATTTATTTTTATTTTAAACATCCGAAAAATGGGCATCGAAATATGACGATTTGCTGGAAAATCTGAAAGGGAGCTTCTTAGGAAAGTCATCTGTTGTCAACTGCATGGCATTCGGTCTACTTTCAGCCTTTGGTTTAATTTACACTAGTGAACACATTTTATCGCACATGAAAGCTCTTTTAAGCATACCAAGAAGTCACTTAAACTTGACCAGTCAGAAGTGACTAAATATGTAGGTACCTGACAATGAACAATTAGCGAAGAGCATTCTAGGAAAATGTGCTCATTAATTGATTCATGCTAATTAAATTCAAAAGAGTGTTTATGCTCATCTCTCTTAATTAAGCATAAACATAATTATTTCTGAAACAAATTTGTTTGTTTTATTATTGTAATAAATATAACATTCTTATATACTAGCAGTATACTCTGTGATTGTTGTGAATATCAATGTTTAAAAAAATAAGCTCCTTAATGGACTTTATTAATGCAGAAAATGTTTTTTTATAACGTAAATGAATTTTATACATCTAATTCCAAGTTTGAAAAAAGAACACAATGCTGAATTTGTATAAAGAAATAATAATTTATAAGTAACACTAGTTATATTAAAACTTTAACTCGTTGTGGCATTACTATAATTAAATTTGGAGAATTTAATTAAAGGGAGATAATTAACCCGTTTTCTTTGCGTTAATATTTCTAATATGATTCTTTTTTGTTTCCTTTCAAAATATAAATGCCTTACAATTTATAAATTTAAAATGGTCAAACTATTAGAGATAGTTAAAAATTATATAAATAATATATGACTAAAGAATGTATATGTACATTTTTAAACATTACATTAACTACCCAGGTTGTAGGATTACTTCGTATCTATTCCGATTAACTGAAGTTATATTAATGTATAACAGATTTTAAAAATTAAATAATATATTAGCGGAAATTTCAGATATGCTGAGATCAAACTATCAAGAATTTAAAGACAATACTAGTATTATGTCTTGGCAACTATGTTATTAAAATATTGATACATTAACCAATAATAAGTTGATAAATGAAATTATGTATTTGCTATGCAAGGATTTGAAAAAAAAAAGATAAATGTACTAATAAACAGGTTAATTTGTTTTTAAGTATAAAACGCTTCAATGATTTGCTATATAACGCTCCTTTTATGTAGGTCTTGGTCTTCCTACAACACTAAATTGATTGTCTTATAAAAATAATATGCTTATTGTTTGACTTTCACGCTGTTGGTACGCTGAATGATTTAGAATTTCTAGTTTGGCACACTATAAGCAAAAGGTTGCCGATCCCTGCTATAGATGATATGTGTGCAAATAATAGATTATAACGTGGAAAGCTAAACAATACCATAATTATAAATAGAGCATAATATGTACATTTTGACAAATTTGAAATTAAAATAGCAGAGGTGATCAAAATATTTCAGGTACACGGTTTTACCGCCCACAAGCCTTTCACCGCTTCCCTATCGCCCCAGGGAACGTCAGTGTCCCCTAGATCGTCTCACCGCCTGCTGGGGGCGGGCGCAATAACGCCCCCTTTGAGAACATACGCTAACTGCTTCATCTTCTATCAGACACTGTGGTGTCTAATGCTGTCACTTCACTGCATTATTTAAGGGTTATTTAGGGGTGGGGAGGGTAAAAAGTCGTGAAGTCATTTTCGGACGGCTCCTAATCTAATGCAAGTACCTTATATTTGGCGTGTTTCTTAACCTACATTTTATGCTTTTTTTTATTTACTTAGATCAGTTTTCAAAATCATTGGAATTGGGGACATGCAAAGAAGAGCAATGATTTAATGGATTTAGGATTTAGTTCAGAACCGATGTAAGTAAGCCTATTATAGTACGAAAAAAAACTATTTCAGAATGAAGGTTTCCCTAAAGAAAACATTAATTGGTATGATGTATGTTCTTTTCCTTTAATTAATTAATTAATTGGTATGATGTATGTTCTTTTCCCTTAATTAATTAGTTGGTATGATGTATGTTCTTTTCCCTTAATTAATTAATTAATTGGTATTATGTATGTTCTTTTCCCTTAATTAATTAATTAATTGGTATGATGTATGTTTTTTTCCCTTTATTAATTAATTAATTAATTGGTATGATGTATGTTCTTTTCCCTTAATTAATTAATTAATTAATTGGTATGATGTATGTTCTTTTCCCTTAATTAATGAAATAATTAATTGGTATGATGTATGTTCTTTTCCCTTTATTAATTAATTAATTAATTAATTGGTATGATGTATGTTCTTTTCCCTTTGTTAATTAATTAATTGGTATGATATATGTTCTTTTCCCTTAATTAATTAATTAATTGGTATGATATATGTTCGTTTCCCTTAATTAATTAATTGGTATGATGTATGTTCTTTTCCCTTAATTAATTAATTAATTGGTATGATGTATGTTCTTTTCCCTTAATTAATTAATTAATTGGTATGATGTATGTTCTTTTCCCTTAATTAATTAATTAATTAATTGGTATGATGTATGTTTTTTCCCTTAATTAATTAATTAATTGGTATGATGTATGTTCTTTTCCCTTCTCTATCCCCTGTGGAAGAAAAGGAAATAAAAATGTATACTTATTTAACTATTATATTTGTGCATTATTGCCTGCGTCATATTCGATTGTACCTACATATTATTTTAATCACCAACATTACTGTTTATTGGTTTCTAAAGGTAAGATACACTAATATGTCAAAAATGTTTCAGATTCAAGCAGATTGCCAAAGTTTCTGAGAATATGCTATTTTCCTTATTAGTTGGTGCTGAAACAAACGTTAATTATCTTCATTTTGAAGTTCAATTGACGAAAGAAAAGGTAGATTTCATAATTGATTGACTAAAGAAAAGGTAGATTTTTATAATTAACTGACTAGAGTATAGGTAGATTTTATAAATGGTTGATTAAAGAAAAGGTAGATTTTTATAATTAACTGACTAGAGAATAGGTAGATTTCATAATTGATTGACTAAAGAAAAGGTAGATTTTTATAATTAACTGACTAGAGTATAGGTAGATTTTATAAATGGTTGATTAAAGAAAAGGTAGATTTTTATAATCAACTGACTAGAGAATAGGTAGATTTTATAAATGGTTGATTAAAGAAAAGGTAGATTTTTATAATTAACTGACTAGAGAATAGGTAGATTTCATAATTGATTGACTAAAGAAAAGGTAGATTTTTATAATTAACTGACTAGAGAATAGGTAGATTTCATAATTGATTGACTAAAGAAAATTTAGATTTTTATAATTAACTGACTAGAGAATAGGTAGATTTCATAATTGATTGACTAAAGAAAAGGTAGATTTTTATAATTAACTGACTAGAGAATAGGTAGATTTCATAATTGGTTGACTAAAGAAAAGGTAGATTTGTATAATTAACTGACTAGAGAATAGGTAGATTTCATAATTGATTGACTAAAGAAAAGGTAGATTTTTATAATTAACTGACCAGAGAATAGGTAGATTTCATAATTGATTGACTAAAGAAAAGGTAGATTTGTATAATTAACTGACTAGAGAATAGGTAGATTTTATAATTGATTGACTAAAGAAAAGGTAGATTTTTATAATTAACTGATTAGAGAATAGGTAGATTTTATAAATGGTTGATTAAAGAAAAAGTATATTTTATAATTAACTGACTAGAGAATAGGTAGATTTCATAATTGATTGACTAAAGAAAAGGTAGATTTTTATAATTAACTGACTAGAGAATAGGTAGATTTTATAAATAGTTGATTAAAGAAAAGGTATATTTTATATTTAACTGACTAGAGAATAGGTAGATTTCATAATTGATTGACTAAAGAAAAGGTAGATTTTTATAATTAACTGACTAGAGAATAGGTAGATTTTATAATTGATTGACTAAAGAAAAGGTAGATTTTTATAATCAACTGACTAGAGAATAGGTAGATTTTATAATTGATTGACTAAAGAAAAGGTAGATTTTTATAATTAACTGACCAGAGAATAGGTAGATTTTATAAATGGTTGATTAAAGAAAAGGTATATTGTATAATTAACTGACTAGAGAATAGGTAGATTTTATAAGCGATACCATAGACTAAGGAAAAAGTAGATTATATAAGTGATAAAACTAACTAAATAAAAAGGTAGATTTTTAGAACTGATTGACTAAAGAAAATGTGATTTTAAAACTGGTACAATTGACTAAAGGAAAGGTAGACTTTATAATTGATTCAATTCACTAAAGAAAAGATAGATTTTATAAGTGACACTATTGAGTAACGAAAAGGTAGATTTTATAACTGACTGACAAAGGTAAAGGCAGATTTTATTAGTGATACACTCGACTTAAGAAAAGATAGATTTTATAACATATTGACTAAAGAAAAGGTAGATTTTATAACTGATATAAACAGATATAGTCTAAACATTTTATAAGATAAATCTCAAAAGAATAGGTAAAGTTATAAAGTGGCAAAGTTATAACTAGCAAACAAAAAAGTTATATATTATTGTTTATAACTAAGCAAACAAAAGGTACAGTTTAGTTTGAAAAAGTAAATTTTATACAGAGAAAAAGATAACGTAGCCTATACTTTGCAAATAGTAAAAGCAAGGTATAGTCTATAAAGGTCAACAGAAAAAGTTTAGTTTATAACTACCAAAGAAAAAAAGTATAGTCTAATGTATAGCTACTAAAAGAAAAGGTATAATTAATATTTGAAAAAGGACAAAGTATAGTTTATAATTAGCAAAAACGGTATAGATCTAGTCTACAGGTATACAAAAATTAATACTTCGTTAATGAGCTAAATGACCAAATGATTGCTATTGCTTTGTCAGATTCCAGTATTGTTCAATGACTTTGTTGCTCACGTGACCTTCTTGAATCGCAACAACCAACCAGAATACTATAAAGTGAATGTCCATGACCTGACAGTAGATCAATTAGGTCATTTTAAATTAACCAAATTTTACAAGGCTGTCGATACACGGGTTAAGTAGCTGGTGTAGTTGAGCAGTTTTATGTTGGCTTTTTATCATTATTTATTTTTTAGTACTTACACTTGTCACATGTTCGTAGTTTTTGTAGATATGTTTGAATTATTCACGTATGAACTCTATATAATCGAATTTTAGCGTTCGAATTCTTTAGGTTAAAATTCCTTATGTTCAAATTCTTTATGTTCGAATTTGTAATGCTCGAATTCCTTAAGTTGGAGTTTTTTTTATGTTCGAATTGTTCACGTTTGAACAGTAGACTAGTCAGGGGGAGTGGCTATACCACCATGTTCCGAAAAGTAGGCCTTTATTTTTAGAATAAAATAGTTGTCTTTCAATTATAAAAGTATTTTTTTAGAATAAAAAAGTGGCACATTTTTAAGGAAAAAGTGAGCTTTTTCAGGAACAAAAAGTGGGTCCATTTTAAGATAAAAATTGGGTCTGTTGTTAAAATAAAAACGTGGCACTTTCTTAATGATCAAAGTCGTACAAAGTTGACATACTCAATCACAAAAAGTTGGATCTAAAGTTGGATCTAAACCCATGGTCAAGAGTGACATTCTACACAGAACTGACCAAGGGCACGACGATTCTGCTGTCATCATACCAAATGGATAAATAAACCAGCAAATAATCAAATAAAGTGTGACAAGCCAGGAGACAGCGGGTGGCGGGGAATAGACACGAAGTGAATACTGTTACGATGGTTGGTGGGTAATTAGAAGTGATTCAAACCATCTAGATTGAAGTAAAGAAAAAACAAAGTTGAAAATTATTGTCAACGATTTATCAAATATGAGAAATATGATGCATCATTTTAGCACGACGTCAGTCATCTGCGTCAGTCAAAGATCACTCTATGAACCTGGGAGTTTTAACACTGCTGGGACTGGTCAGAAAGTGGAGCAAAATTGTACATCAAAATTTGAACACTTTTAAGTACGAAGGAGACACAATCATTGACACAACTCTGTAATACATAACAGATTCACACATGTATTAAACCTGTAGCATCTGAGCTAGTTTTGCCATAAGGTGAAGATTGTATCATTTTAGTTCTATTTATTGTCTTAAAAAACTGTAAAAAAATTATTTTTTTTAAATTGATACATTTTGGCTGTTTTAGCCTACTCTCCAGGAAGTGAGCTATTGTGTAATAAAATTTCATGGTACAGAAGGTGATTATATAATGCTATATAAAATAAAATGGGATAGAAACCCACGTTTGGTGTTTGTGTGGCAATACGGGTAGTGAAGTAGGCATATTCAGTCTTTTTTTTTTTGGGGGGGGGGGGGGGGAAGGGATGCTCTGCACGTCATGAACGAAGATTTAAATTACGATGTTTTATAGATTTTTTTTCGCGAAAATTGTGCAAACAATTGAATGAATGCCTTGCTCTATTTTCTTTTTCCAGTCCAAAACCCCAACAAAATACTTTGACTGTATTCCCTTTCCAACCCTAGCTACATGCTTGGCAACAGTTAAAAAAGAAATAGGATTTATTATACAGGTAAGTAGTCTTAAATCAATACAATGAATAACATGAAAACATCTCAAAAGACTCTGACTTGAAATGTTCAACAAGTCCACTAATTAATAGAGTATAGACATTATCGCCTACAAAAAGTAATTACTACAAAACTATTAGAAATTGCAATTAGCCATACATCAGGAGGAGGGGGGGGGGAGGCACGCATTCTTGTTCATTATAGGCCTACATTGTATAGGAACACACCATCATAAGAAATATTTACATATGTGTAAGGGGGGGAATTAACTGAGTGTAAAAGTATAAGGTAGGTGTGTGTGTTATTGAATTATATAACACACAATTAAATTAATGTACATATATTTACATTTACATTATATACAAGGGGAGGGGACGGGTATATCTGTGCATACCTATATTGTGGTAGGCAGGTAGGATTAGCTACCTGGATGAACCATTACTAAAAACTACAATTACTAGCTAACTATACTAAATACTAGACTATACTAAACTACTAAAACTACACTAAGCTAAACACAGAACAGGAAACCACAAATAAACAAACATAAACCACGCACACTACAACAAGGTATCTATCAAGGGAACAAATAAATTTTTCATAATACACAAGTTTATTCAAATATAAGCCCTAACCATCAATATCAACAACAACTAAATAAATCCATCGTCTACCAGCGCCATTCCTAACTAAATAAAACACAATCTCTACCAACTCTTAATTCACAAACTACAAAATCATAATTCAAATCTTCTCATCACTTAACACACTATCTAATATCTAACTAAGAAAATAAATACAAGAGACCTAGCAATTTCTAACATCTAACTTAAAAATAATATATAACCAGAGAATAAATATATACAAGAGACCTAGCAATTTCTAACATCTAACTTAAACCAACATATAACAAGAGACTAATTTAAAACCAACATATAACACGAGACCAACAAGGTAGGTTTTATCCGACCTAATTAATAAGAATAAATATAAAAAGCAAACATTAGGTCAACAATAATAAATATATTCTACACAATGTGGCGGAAACAGAGGAGACCATTAAAAAATGGCCGCCTCCTTGTATGTTCGCTGTCCATTTAATGTACTTTGAAAATCCCCATATTATCTTACCCATCACACAAAATAACTAATCATCCTGTCAAATTGTTAACGTTAAGATAACAAGGAACAGTTTATCGTACATATTTTAACAATGAAATTCATAGAACTATAAAATAAACTCAAAACTTACGGGACTCTTAAGAGATGCAAAGCTGGGCCACACACAACAAAAAGAATTTACTGCTGACCAGCAGGGGATTAAATAGCCCTCTAGGGTGAATCGACAACTATTACTGAATTACTGACCAATCCGATTCAAATAGGATTAAATAACAGACCAATCAGAACCAGGCAAGGTGACCAGGCGCTCAAAAATAATTAGTTAAAAAAAAATGTTAAAAGTGTGCTTCATATTATAAGTAAAACGAAGACCTCTAAATATATAAACAATCTAATTAAACTAAACTATATATATATACAAACTACAATACCTTTCCTACTAATTACCAATAACCATCTTCCCCAACAATAATCGTTAACAAAGTTATTTACCTAAAACAGACAAGTTTTGGTACAGAATTTAGTAATTAACAAGGAAAATATAGCAAAAAAACACAATCATACACCGTAGACTGGTATAGTAAAAAAACAACAAAAATACAACGTAAACTGGTCACCAGTTTACACACTTCCCGCCGGACTTTTTTATCGCCCTCGATAAAACTCTTACATACTACACAAGCGATAGTTAATCAAAAATGCTACAAGACCAATCAACAACAGACTCTTGATTACCCACCCCTATGCCCGACATTCCTAGAATGTCTACACAATAAAAAAAAAACCATGTCAGTAAATAAGCAGACGCCACTGAAGGCACTGTTCTGCAATTTATGAACAAATACATAGGGTGGCAACCACAATGCCCAAAGTGAGCCTTGACGACTTCACAATGACATACAAAAAGTCTCGGTGAAAAGAAATGCATCATTAAAAACACATACGCTCACTCATGTTATCTCACAACCTGGCAGCCAATTTATATACCATAAAAAAACGGAAATCAAACCACATAAGAAATCCTGGCATAATAATACATAAAAACGGTAAATTATAACAATTTGCTTCCTCAGTCCGCAACTGGTGCGGACAAGAAAAAAATTTATTTTGACCAGAACCAACGATGTTAGTCCCACATGAACTACACCGCCAGTTCACAAAGAACTTAGATGAAAAAATGTACACCTCTCACAAGAGAGACAAAAAAACATTGACCTATTTGAACAGTTCATAAAAATAAAAATACTGCATGTAAAATTAAAAAATTATTCCGGTCATGAAAAAAACAATAGGTCAACACACAATAAATTCAATAATCAAGGGTGTGTTGACAACAACGGTTGCATTATTTACATATGAACATAGGAAAAAAAGAAGAGGTTCACAAAAAAAAGCAGTAAATATATTTACAGGTGGTGACAAAAAAATGTATGACGAAACAAAACACAACATGGCAAAATTCCTCTGGTAGGCCCAGGTCAGAACGTCTGAAAGCATCCAATTCCTGGCGTCTGAATGAAAAACACTTCTTTGGTCCATCTGTCCACTCTTGGACACAACACTAGCCCCTCCAGGGCACTACACTAGCCCATCCAGGGCACTACACTGGCCACTCCAGGGCACTACACTGGCCACTCCAGGGCACTACACTGGCCGCTCCAGGGCACTACACTGGCCTCTCCAGGGCACATCCAGACAATCCATGGCTCCCCCTTGGCCGAGGGAAACCAGGCAGGTGGCCTTGATCGGCACACCTCTCATGGTGGTGGTGGGGCAAGAAGGTGGTACTTGCCCCAGTTGCATCTCTCCGGCAGCAGCCATCGTCACTGTCGCCCGAGCCCAGGACCCTGGTGACCCATATGGAGGTCCCAACGCCAAGGCCTGGCCCAAGCATACACCGCCAGCTTCCAGGTTCCAACAGCTACAGGATGCCGGACCCTGGTGACCAAAGTGTAGGTCCCAATGCCAGGGTCTGGCCCAACACACAGCTGGCTGCACAGCCCCAATGGTCACAGGACGTCCACTGCTGCCGTCGTCTCCGTCGGCCCTACCTATGTTGGTCTCTCTCCTACCTACCGCTAACTGCCAAAACAACAACTAAGCCTAACACACTAATACCAAAAATCAACAACCAACCTAGGTCTAACAACTATCCTGCATTACTCACAACAACCTAATCCACAGAGATTTACTACTCAAACCTAGATCCAACTCCTATATACCAAACAACTATACCACAAAATACCACTCCTAGTCCTAGTCAAACAAAAATAAACCATCAAAACTATCCTAACTGAGACCCTAATCTACACAACTGAGGCCTAACCAAAAAGAAACTAACTATATTGGTCCATCCAAGCACAGATCCCCACTTCATGACACCATTTGTAAGGGGGGGAATTAACTGAGTTTAAAAGTATAAGGTAGGTGTGTGTGTTATTGAATTATATAACACACAATTAAATTAATGTACATATATTTACATTTACATTATATACAAGGGGAGGGGACGGGTATATCTGTGCATACCTATATTGTGGTAGGCAGGTAGGATTAGCTACCTGGATGAACCATTACTAAAAACTACAATTACTAGCTAACTATACTAAATACTAGACTATACTAAACTACTAAAACTACACTAAGCTAAACACAGAACAGGAAACCACAAATAAACAAACATAAACCACGCACACTACAACAAGGTATCTATCAAGGGAACAAATAAATTTTTCATAATACACAAGTTTATTCAAATATAAGCCCTAACCATCAATATCAACAACAACTAAATAAATCCATCGTCTACCAGCGCCATTCCTAACTAAATAAAACACAATCTCTACCAACTCTTAATTCACAAACTACAAAATCATAATTCAAATCTTCTCATCACTTAACACACTATCTAATATCTAACTAAGAAAATAAATACAAGAGACCTAGCAATTTCTAACATCTAACTTAAAAATAATATATAACCAGAGAATAAATATATACAAGAGACCTAGCAATTTCTAACATCTAACTTAAACCAACATATAACAAGAGACTAATTTAAAACCAACATATAACACGAGACCAACAAGGTAGGTTTTATCCGACCTAATTAATAAGAATAAATATAAAAAGCAAACATTAGGTCAACAATAATAAATATATTCTACACAATGTGGCGGAAACAGAGGAGACCATTAAAAAATGGCCGCCTCCTTGTATGTTCGCTGTCCATTTAATGTACTTTGAAAATCCCCATATTATCTTACCCATCACACAAAATAACTAATCATCCTGTCAAATTGTTAACGTTAAGATAACAAGGAACAGTTTATCGTACATATTTTAACAATGAAATTCATAGAACTATAAAATAAACTCAAAACTTACGGGACTCTTAAGAGATGCAAAGCTGGGCCACACACAACAAAAAGAATTTACTGCTGACCAGCAGGGGATTAAATAGCCCTCTAGGGTGAATCGACAACTATTACTGAATTACTGACCAATCCGATTCAAATAGGATTAAATAACAGACCAATCAGAACCAGGCAAGGTGACCAGGCGCTCAAAAATAATTAGTTAAAAAAAAATGTTAAAAGTGTGCTTCATATTATAAGTAAAACGAAGACCTCTAAATATATAAACAATCTAATTAAACTAAACTATATATATATACAAACTACAATACCTTTCCTACTAATTACCAATAACCATCTTCCCCAACAATAATCGTTAACAAAGTTATTTACCTAAAACAGACAAGTTTTGGTACAGAATTTAGTAATTAACAAGGAAAATATAGCAAAAAAACACAATCATACACCGTAGACTGGTATAGTAAAAAAACAACAAAAATACAACGTAAACTGGTCACCAGTTTACATATGATCTAATAGAACATTTGCACTCACGAGACAAAAAGCACGTGTTGTTTGTTTACATTGTTACGGTGAACAATGGCAGCCGTATTACCATAGGCTTATTAGGAAGTGTTTTTTTTTAAACATCATCATTTCAACAATATGACGTAAAAATATATAAAACACTGTTATGCGTTGAAAATTAACATTCAAAGCTAAAATTTAAACCATTTAGAATCAACTGAATAAAAGCAGAATATTTAATTGAAGATGTCGATTGTCGAAAGTTAACCTTTAACTTACTATCTAGAAGTAAAGCATAAAGCAAGCTGTCAATGTTTCACAAGAGCTATTGAAAAACTATAAAAGCCTTAAATCTTGTTTATTTCGTGGACGGACTACTAAGGACTAGTATCACAGTTAAATATCAAAGTTCATGGAAACAAATTCCTTGTATTTAGCCATTAGAAACTAGTAGAAATAATAATTTAGCATATGCTTATGATAGAGTCTATATATTAAGTTATTATCAGAAACAAATTGAAATGATTGCAGTGGTAAAAATGTAGGCCTAATTAGAAATTACCACCAACTTTGAGAAATTACACTGAACATAATTACCATCTGCTGATAACATGACAACATACCAAGTAGGCCTAGCTGTAATGATGAACACTGGTGGAGTTGATATATTACATGTATTTATTCCTTTTATAATTGTAAAAACAAGTCACATAAGCACTTTAATTGTGGTTTTGTTCCATTGTGTCATGTGAAAGGTGAGATATCCTGAAGTGGACGATACAGGCAACTCAGTGATTCCTGGATATTTTACTGAGGATACAGTAGTAGATAGTATCATTCACATTGTTATGGATGGCTACGACCAACGTAAAATTTTCTTCACATCAACCGAGCCTGATATATGTGTATTGTTACAGAAGAAACAGAATCGGTTTCCAGTACTATTTAAGACAAAAGTAAGTCAATTATTTATCTTATCACTCACTGCCTATATATTATTGAGCTGATACTTGTACATTTGAACATTGACCTAATCCAAGCTACACAAACTATCTAGCCACATTGCTACACAAACTATCTAGCCACATTGCTACACAAACTATCTACCCACAGTGCTACACAAACTATCTACCCACAGTGCTACACAAACTATCTAGCCACATTGCTACACAAACTATCTAGCCACATTGCTACACAAACTATCTACCCACAGTGCTACACAAACTATCTACCCACAGTGCTAAACAAACTGTCTACCTACAGTGCTACACAAACTATCTACCTACAGTGCTACACAAACTATCTACCCACAGTGCTACACAAACTATCTACCCACAGTGCTACACAAACTATCTACCCACAGTGCTAAACAAACTATCTACCTACAGTGCTACACAAACTATCTACCCACAGTGCTACACAAACTATCTACCCACAGTGCTACACAAACTATCTACCCACAGTGCTACACAAACTATCTACCCACAGTGCTAAACAAACTATCTACCTACAGTGCTACACAAACTATCTACCCACAGTGCTACACAAACTATCTACCCACAGTGCTACACAAACTATCTACCCACAGTGCTACACAAACTATCTACCCACAGTGCTACACAAACTATCTACCCACAGTGCTACACAAACTATCTACCCACAGTGCTACACAAACTATCTACCTACAGTGCTACACAAACTCTCTACCCACAGTGCTACACAAACTATCTACCCACAGTGCTACACAAACTATCTACCCACAGTGCTACACAAACTATCTACCCACAGTGCTACACAAACTATCTACCCACAGTGCTACACAAACTATCTACCCACAGTGCTACACAAACTATCCGCCCACAGTGCTACACAAAATATCCACCCACAGTGCTACACAAACTATCTACCTACAGTGCTACACAAACTATCCACCCACAGTGCTACACAAAATATCCACCCACAGTGCTACACAAACTATCTACCCACAGTGCTACACAAAATATCCACCCACAGTGCTACACAAACTATCTACCTACAGTGCTAAACAAACTATCTACCCACAGTGCTAAACAAACTATCTACCCACAGTGCTACACAATTTATTTGTTTAGAATGTTTTAATATATAGACTATATATATATATATATACACTGAAATACAGTATTTGGGGGTAAAATAATTACAGGTTTTCGGTGTTATACAAGAAGAAGTTTACGACTTTCGCCTCAGTTCCATTAATGCAGCTCTTGAATTTGCAATTTCTGAAAAGCTTTTGGGTGTTTATCTGCAATCAATGGATGTAGCTAGAGACAAGGAGATTATAAATAGAGCACAGAAAATGGGATTGGTAGTCTTTACTGGAGGGGATGGAAGTTGTAACCTTGACATTAGAAAACTTTTAAGTCGGTGAGTAGTACGATACACATTTCTTTACATGTGAGAATGTATTGGGGATGCATTTTGGATATATGTAGCTGTGTTGTGACTGAATAGAAGATTGATGATTGATTGTAAAGTATTGTGATTGTATTTTGACTGTTCTGTGGGTTTGTTTATTGATACTATTTCTATTTTTGCTTTCAGAAGTCGTGTCAACTGTATGGAGACAGTGCATGTTCAATTTGCTCTCAGTCCAGGATCACCCTATCCTCTGTTCAGTATATCATGTTCGGAGATCTATACCCTTTACGTTGCGGACCTTGTTGTTAAAAAGGGCTTAATGCGGTTCCCTCGTGGAAGCATTGTTGAATCTAACCCTGATGACTACAGCAGCTTGGTAGAATTCAATGTAACGGATCCTAAGCAGGCTACCGGAGTTCATTATTGAAACTTAAATAAAAATGCATTCATTAAAATATTTCTCATACTGATTACCTATACAACTTCCATCATAAACTATGTGAGCATTACCGTCATGCGCTAATTATTGTTTACATACTAGTGTAGGCCTATACTAAATCTCCTTAAAGCTTATAACCCTTTCTTAATCTATACAAATTCTTATTCCATTTCTTTGCAGTCCTTTTCTTTCTATTGCTAACCTTCCTTGTTTTCCCATTCAAGTATGTTATAATATCGAAACTACGTCAATTTTTGAATGATACAGAATCAATTGGGGATATGTAAACTGTAATCTAATTAAGACCATAGGTCAAATTATATATTCTTAAATTAGAACACGAGTAAAGTGATATACTACTAACAATTTTGTTTAAAAATCCAATTAATTTAGGCTAACTAAATCAATTATATTTTACATTATACACTCTACGATATTGTAGAAAAAAATACTATAAACTTTGCTTATGCTTTATATACGCTATTATTTACAAAGAAGCATATAATATATTTTTTCTAACGAAGAAGTAGACACATTTGCACACGTAACACCACTGTTTAATTATCCCAGAACTTTTTACTAGTTGATTGTTACAAACCTTATAAAAACGATATAATTTTTTCAACACTTCGTCTACCGCGACAGTTCGTCTACCAGCTACCGCGACATTTCGTCTACCAGCCTATGTCCTATGTAGGCATCTGCCTGTTTAATTTAGAATATTTCGAAAATTCACATTTCAACAAACTAATGAATTAAATTATGATGTCTCATAATTGAAGCTTTTGTTGGGGAAATATTTGAGAAAAATAGACTCGAGCAATGATAAATAATCTTGTAGTCTAATACACAAATGTTGGATTTTAAATATTGGAGAAAATTTATTTTTGTGGCCAAAACTGAATAACGTATATAGGGTCTAGATATTTCCCTACAGGGGCAACGATCTTCTTCTCTCTCTCAATATTTATTGAAATTTGAAAAATGTTAAAAAGAAGAATAGGCCTATAAAGCTTGAAAAATAAATTAGAAACAATACAGATCTCGTGGTACCTCATCGGCTTACAAACTTAATTCGTTCTAGAATTCGGTTCATAACCTGAAATATTGAAATCAATAAAATAGATACAATCCATTTCAAAATAAATGAATCTTTTCTTTTATTAACAGCAGGTCGATTACCTGAGGAAACTATCCTTCATACCAAGAAAACAAACACGAGAAA
This sequence comes from Anisus vortex, assembly GCA_949126835.1. Classification (NCBI taxonomy): domain Eukaryota; kingdom Metazoa; phylum Mollusca; class Gastropoda; family Planorbidae; genus Anisus; species Anisus vortex. The sequence goes on from OX421498.1 coordinate 26,762,059, forward strand.
TTGGTCTCTTTCTTTGCTCTTCTGAATCATTAGATTCAGGAGTTTTTTTGTTTCTTTTTCTTGGCAGACAGACGACTGGAAATCTTTCTGCACAACAAAATATGAAGGGAAATTTGTCGCGTACTTTGCTTGAGAATTTTTCTGAAGTGGGCCATTGCATTATCATTAATCAGGTTTATTGCAATGTAAGCAACAAGTTTGTTTAAATCATGTTTCACAATGAAGTCTTCGACGATATCTGCCCACTTGCTGCACAATTCTTTAATTAATAGTATCACTGGCGTCTCATCCTTATACTACTGCTCCTCCTTGATTAGTGTTGTTAGTAGCCTACTGCTTGGCCTTCGTATGGACTTTACGCAATCATGTCTCTCCAACGTTAAGCCTTGCTTTCACTTTCACCTACGTTCGTAACATGGGGCGCTTTAATTATCAGCTCAGTTTCGGCAAAATTAAAATTTGATAAAAATTATATAGGTCATATTTGTGCCATTTAAAACAAAATCCTTAAAAAGTCTCTAAAGTCTAAAGTAAAGCCATTCGCTCAACATATCTTGGTAAAGTAAAGTACCCGTCAGAACAATTTAATCCATAAGAATGGTGAAGCAGCGTTCACAATTTTCCATTATATTAAACCAATTCCCGATTTCCCCCAAATAAGTCTAAAGTGTGTGGCACAAAATATTATCTTCTTCTTATCTTATACATCACAGACGTTCCATCTATATATAAAGAAGATTTAAAACTAAAATGCTTTCTCACATTAGTTAGACCTATACTAGAATATGCATCTTCTATATGGGACCCATCAACTAAAAAAAACATTAAAAAAAAAAATTAGAACAAATTCAGAAGAAAAGCTGCAAGGTTCATTACTAGCGAATATTTACAACAGACAAGAATAACACCAAAAGTTATGACCATAAGATGTGTATGAGGCAATGGTCTAATAAAAAATCTTTGTTTTCACATCTATTGAATTATTTTTTCTCCAATGTATATATTTGGTCTAAGGAGTTACCTGCCTTGTGTGTTGGATTTGTGACATGTCGCTCAAGACACATCGATTCCATGGTTTCATTAAAAAATTAAATTTCATTAAAATGGTTTCAGCCTTGGTGTCACTTGGATTGCTAATATGTGTATGTTAAAATCACCAATGATTATGATGTTTTTTTTTCTTCAGCAAGAGTTTGGTCGAGAAACTGTTATATCCTTTGTAAAAATATTGATAGTTGATTGTTTTATTGCTTTAGAGAAACTGTTATATCCTTTGTAAAAATATTGATAGTTGATTGTTTTATTTGGAGTATGGACATCTATAGAGGGCTATAATTTATATAAGTAAAATTTTTCATGAGGCATTGCCATATTGCATATTCAAAAGATCTGACCCGTAATTTAAATATATACTGTTACTCACTGCTAGAGATAAACTTTTATAAATATGCCAAATGATACTTAAAGCATTATATATGTATAAGCTTTATACCTAACAAAGGAAAAAAACAACATAGTTTCTGTCAACATTATTTATTATTATATGTAGGCAACGTGCACATCATGATACAAATATTGTAAGATCATGTCATGATACACATATTATAAGAGCATGTCATGATACAAATATTAGGCCTATAAGAGCATGTCATGATACAAATATTAGGCCTATAAGAGCATGTCATGATACAAATATTAGACATATAAGAGCATCTCATGATACAAATATTATAAGATCATGTCATGATACAAATATTTTTTTTATAATGTTGCCCATGATTTTAGTGCACTTTTTAAAATTATTTAATTTATATATTTGATTCACTAATGTGTCACATAATAATAGCTATTTGGCTTAGGGTAGAATAAGTTTGGTAACAACTATGAACTAGAGAACAGCACTATTTTAGAAATTATTTGAAGCAACAAATGCAGTCTTTAATAAAGAATAGCCATGTGTAGTCAAATTTAGGAATTTCTAAAAAATATATTATCTCCTTACGCCAATTTCATAAGTCTGAAAATCACATATAAATATGTTTTAAATCATTTTTTTAAAGGAATAAGCTTAAAAGCTAATGATTTTATTAAATAGTTTACTACAATATCTAACAGACATAAAAGCTAATTATACTGTCGATCTGGTTATAAATTGTGCTTCTGTTATTTGCTATATTAGATGCAGATTACTTCTTTTAAAATTAAAATACAAGTATTTAGTAATAATAAATAATAATATTTTTAAAGTGATAATTGATGAATCAAGTAACAATATTTAAATTAATCAATGCATAAATTATAAATTTATATATTATAGGCCTACTGATAAAACAATTATTTTAATAAAAGTGGAGTTAAACATCTTCATACAAAAATACAACTGTGAAGAAAATTAAATTGTATGGCATAGTTTGATAACAAGCATCACCATTACCAGAAGGCTTTTGTACAGATTGATAATCACAGTAAATTCTTATCAAAAGTAAGTTTCCAGTAATTACACTTTTACAAACAACATATAAAGGTCTAGTAGTGAAATATATACAACAAAAAGAAGAAAAAACAAATAATCAAACCAAATATAACTTATAGAAATTAAAAATAATTTTCAATGAGGTCTTTGTAATTTAGCCTGCTTAAAATCTTTCTACTGAGATTTTCAATTTACAACAGAAATATTCGGGAGCTAAACTAACAAATAAACTTGCTCTTATATAGATTAGTCTTACAAAATTATGTTTAATAGTAACAGCAGCTTTTTTTTTTATTTTTTATGCCAAATAAAATAATTACTAGGCACCCAGTGTTCGCCATGTATGAATAAGATTTACACTTTTATTTTAAAACATTTATCAAATTGCATGAGTTAAACCAAACCAGGAATTTTGAAAAGCCATTATAATAGTTCAGAATATTCTTGAAGGGTAATTTTATAAATGATTGTAAGTTGAAGAAAGAAAATGTGAAATTTCTTTTTTTATCTACCAATGCCAATGGTATATATAGTGTATACTAAAAAATATATAATGAATTAACAACAGCATAAAAAGGAGCTTATGTTTAAATGGTTTAATCCCATATTAACACTTGAAAACTTGCAGCAAAGCAAGTAAGTAAATCAATGGTGTAAACAGATGATTTCGTCCTGAAACTGAAATATAAATATTTGTTATAATTCATTCATTATCATCTGCTAATCATTTTAATAGTGTATTTTTGACAAAATAAAATAACTAAATTTCTTTTTAAAAACTTTAAAAAAAAAAGCCTCTATATTTGACAAAGTTGAGTAATGAATAAAATAGAAGTGTGGAAAACTGGAATACAACATAAAAATCATTTGATGTTTGTTACATTTAAAACTAAAACATATGAAGAAAACGAATTGATAACAAAAGAGTTAAATTACCATTTTTACTAGCTCCAGCTGTATCACTTTTAACTGGACCTGAAAAGAAAATCAATTCTAAATGATTGTAGTTAGATGAAAACAAGTGTATTTTAATCAAGTTCTAAATGATTGTAGTTAGATGAAAACAAGTGTATTTTTAATCAAGTTCTAAATGATTGAAGTTAGATGAAAACAAGTGTATTTTAATCAAGTTCTAAATGATTGTAGTTAGATGAAAACAAGTGTATTTTAATCAAGTTCTAAATGATTGTAGTTAGATGAAAACAAGTGTATTTTAATCAAGTTCTAAATGATTGTAGTTAGATGAAAACAAGTGTATTTTAATCAAGTTCTAAATGATTGTAGTTAGATGAAAACAAGTGTATTTTAATCAAGTTCAAAATGATTGTAGTTAGATGAAAACAAGTGTATTTTAATCAAGTTCTAAATGATTGTAGTTAGATGAAAACAAGTGTATTTTAATCAAGTTCTAAATGATTGTAGTTAGATGAAAACAAGTGTATTTTAATCAAGTTCTAAATGATTGTAGTTAGATGAAAACAAATGTATTTTAATCAAGTTCTAAATGATTGTAGTTAGATGAAAACAAGTGTATTTTAATCAAGTTCTAAATGATTGTAGTTAGATGAAAACAAGTGTATTTTAATCAAGTTCTAAATGATTGAAGTTAGATGAAAACAAGTGTATTTTAATCAAGTTCTAAATGATTGTAGTTAGATGAAAACAAGTGTATTTTAATCAAGTTCTAAATGATTGTAGTTAGATGAAAACAAGTGTATTTTAATCAAGTTCTAAATGATTGTAGTTAGATGAATACAAGTGTATTTTATTCAAGTTCTAAATGATTGTAGTTAGATGAATACAAGTGTATTTTAATCAAGTTCTAAATGATTGAAGTTAGATGAAAACAAGTGTATTTTAATCAAGTTCTAAATGATTGAAGTTAGATGAAAACAAGTGTATTTTATTCAAGCTATTCACAACTTTGTCTGTACTGAAAACAAAAATATGATTATCTTTACATATCTTTGAGTAATATTGGATTACAATGGTGCACAACATAGTCCTAAGTAATTGAATAAATACAAATAAATTATTAAAACTTAATTAAGAAACAAAAATAATTATAATGAAATAGTAAAATACAAAGGTTAAGCCCATTCACTATTTACCCTTGGTTGCTGCAGTTGTGGATGAAATAGCCTGAACAAGGTTTTCAGTTGTTGTTGCAGGTGAAGAACTTGGCGCTACAAAAGAAATTACACATTTCTTCATAGAAATAATTGTGAAAATAATGACTTTCATAATTAAGTAACCATTCTGGTCTGCAGTAAATAATATTTACTTTAATTAATTTCACAGGTTAAATAAAATAATCTAAGCTTATATATGTTATATTTCTTCTATACAGAAAACTATTGTGTGTCATGCTTATTAGTAAAAGTGGATAAACAAATTAGTAGTAAAATTGTAAAAGCAGTCAGTTCAGCAATGAAAAAAAAAAAAGTTATTGCTACAAAAAACAGACCGTAACTTGACTAAATCTATAGTATTAAAACATTAAAAAAATAATATACATATTAGTATTACCTATAATTCCAGCTCCTTCTCCCACTTGCCCACATTCTTGTGATCCAAGATTTACAACTGTCAAAACAAAGGTTAAATAGCAAACATAGCAATATTACTACAGTTTAATAGAGTGTAGTTCTTTTTAAATCATTTATATTAACTTTTACAAAATTGTATATGTATGTTTCTGGCTGGTGTTTCAGACCTTTGTTTAGACTGACAGTCTACATGTTGTTGTTTTCAATATAATTTCTATGTACCTGGTATATAATATATAAGACTATAATTGTATGAATGAAATTGTTCATTTTTATTTTATAATTTAGGATAAGAATGCCATTAGGATGTTTTTTATTATTATTGGCTGTTAGGAAATTTGTTGTCGTTTATAAATAAATATAGTTTAGTGTAGATGTAGTATTTAGTTAGATATTCCTTTTTAAATATAGAAACTAGCACAGCTTGTAATTTTTAAGTTTAAATCGGAATATGTTGGTTGAGTGACAATAGTAGGTTTGAAGTAGAGTGGTTTGATTGGTTGAACAATTTTTATGCTTAATATATCAATTAGGTATCTATTAAAAAAAAAAAATTATTGTGTAATACTTCGAAAAGAATGTATTTGTTTAAATAGTTTAGCTTTATTGTTCTTGTGGCTGTTTATGTTTGTCTGTTATTTTGATTATAGTTTCAGCGGTAGTGTTGTTGGTATTGGTCTGTCCAAATCGGTGTCAGAATTGGGATCTGAACCATGAAGCATGTTTTAAAACAACATATCCCAACATCCCCCTCATTTGCAATTGCCTCCTCACATTTGCATGGCTTTAAGAACCCCTTACCATTATTCTATCACTTTTAAATTTGGCTCATACTTGTAAGGCCCTTGCAATGCATTTCTTCACATTTTCAGCCACTTCTCCCACAAAAATTAGTTATATTAACTGTTTTATGCATTTCTTCACATTTTCAGCCACTTCTCCCACAAAAATTAGTTATATTAACTGTTTTATGCATTTCTTCACATTTTCAGCCACTTCTCCCACAAAAATTAGTTATATTAACTGTTTTATGCATTTCTTCACATTTTCAGCCACTTCTCCCACAACAATTAGTTATATTAACTGTTTTATGCATTTCTTCACATTTTCAGCCACTTCTCCCACAACAATTAGTTATATTAACTGTTTTATGCATTTCTTCACATTTTCAGCCACTTCTCCCACAAAAATTAGTTTTATTAACTGTTTTATGCATTTCTTCACATTTTCAGCCACTTCTCCCACAAAAATTAGTTATATTAACTGTTTTATGCATTTCTTCACATTTTCAGCCACTTCTCCCACAAAAATTAGTTATATTAACTGTTTTATGCATTTCTTCACATTTTCAGCCACTTCTCCCACAAAAATTAGTTATATTAACTGTTTTATGCATTTCTTCACATTTTCAGCCACTTCTCCCACAAAAATTAGTTATATTAACTGTTTTATGCATTTCTTCAGATTTTCAGCCACTTCTCCCACAAAAATTAGTTATATTAACTGTTTTATGCATTTCTTCACATTTTCAGCCACTTCTCCCACAAAAATTAGTTATATTAACTGTTTTATGCATTTCTTCACATTTTCAGCCACTTCTCCCACAAAAATTAGTTATATTAACTGTTTTATGCATTTCTTCACATTTTCAGCCACTTCTCCCACAAAAATTAGTTATATTAACTGTTTTATGCATTTCTTCACATTTTCAGCCACTTCTCCCACAAAAATTAGTTATATTAACTGTTTTATGCATTTCTTCACATTTTCAGCCACTTCTCCCACAAAAATTAGTTATATTAACTGTTTTATGCATTTCTTCACATTTTCAGCCACTTCTCCCACAAAAATTAGTTATATTAACTGTTTTATGCATTTCTTCACATTTTCAGCCACTTCTCCCACAAAAATTAGTTATATTAACTGTTTTATGCATTTCTTCACATTTTCAGCCACTTTTCCCACAAAAAATTAATTATATTAACTGTTTTATGCATTTCTTCACATTTTCAGCCACTTCTCCCACAAAAATTAGTTATATTAACTGTTTTATGCATTTCTTCACATTTTCAGCCACTTCTCCCACAAAAATTAGTTATATTAACTGTTTTATGCATTTCTTCACATTTTCAGCCACTTCTCCCACAAAAATTAGTTATATTAACTGTTTTATGCATTTCTTCACATTTTCAGCCACTTCTCCCACAAAAATTAGTTATATTAACTGTTTTATGCATTTCTTCACATTTTCAGCCACTTCTCCCACAAAAATTAGTTATATTAACTGTTTTATGCATTTCTTCACATTTTCAGCCACTTCTCCCACAAAAATTAGTTATATTAAATGTTTTATGCATTTCTTCACATTTTCAACATTTTCAGCCACTTCTCCCACAAAAATTAGTTATATTAACTGTTTTATGCATTTCTTCACATTTTCAGCCACTTCTCCCACAAAAATTAGTTATATTAACTGTTTTATGCATTTCTTTACATTTTCAGCCACTTCTCCCACAAAAATTAGTTATATTAACTGTTTTATGCATTTCTTCACATTTTCAGCCACTTCTCCCACAAAAATTAGTTATATTAACTGTTTTATGCATTTCTTCACATTTTCAGCCACTTCTCCCACAAAAATTAGTTATATTAACTGTTTTATGCATTTCTTCACATTTTCAGCCACTTCTCCCACAAAAATTAGTTATATTAACTGTTTTATGCATTTCTTCACATTTTCAGCCACTTCTCCCACAAAAATTAGTTATATTAACTGTTTTATGCATTTCTTCACATTTTCAGCCACTTCTCCCACAACAATTAGTTATATTAACTGTTTTATGCATTTCTTCACATTTTCAGCCACTTCTCCCACAAAAATTAGTTATATTAACTGTTTTATGCATTTCTTCACATTTTCAGCCACTTCTCCCACAACAATTAGTTATATTAACTGTTTTATGCATTTCTTCACATTTTCAGCCACTTCTCCCACAACAATTAGTTATATTAACTGTTTTATGCATTTCTTCACATTTTCAGCCACTTCTCCCACAAAAATTAGTTATATTAACTGTTTTATGCATTTCTTCAAATTTTCAGCCACTTCTCCCACAAAAATTAGTTATATTAACTGTTTTATGCATTTCTTCACATTTTCAGCCACTTCTCCCACAACAATTAGTTATATTAACTGTTTTATGCATTTCTTCACATTTTCAGCCACTTCTCCCACAAAAATTAGTTATATTAACTGTTTTATGCATTTCTTCACATTTTCAGCCACTTCTCCCACAACAATTAGTTATATTAACTGTTTTATGCATTTCTTCACATTTTCAGCCACTTCTCCCACAACAATTAGTTATATTAACTGTTTTATGCATTTCTTCACATTTTCAGCCACTTCTCCCACAAAAATTAGTTATATTAACTGTTTTATGCATTTCTTCACATTTTCAGCCACTTCTCCCACAAAAATTAGTTATATTAACTGTTTTATGCATTTCTTCACATTTTCAGCCACTTCTCCCACAACAATTAGTTATATTAACTGTTTTATGCATTTCTTCACATTTTCAGCCACTTCTCCCACAAAAATTAGTTATATTAACTGTTTTATGCATTTCTTCACATTTTCAGCCACTTCTCCCACAACAATTAGTTATATTAACTGTTTTATGCATTTCTTCACATTTTCAGCCACTTCTCCCACAAAAATTAGTTATATTAACTGTTTTATGCATTTCTTCAAATTTTCAGCCACTTCTCCCACAACAATTAGTTATATTAACTGTTTTATGCATTTCTTCACATTTTCAGCCACTTCTCCCACAACAATTAGTTATATTAACTGTTTTATGCATTTCTTCACATTTTCAGCCACTTCTCCCACAACAATTAGTTATATTAACTGTTTTATGCATTTCTTCACATTTTCAGCCACTTCTCCCACAAAAATTAGTTATATTAACTGTTTTATGCATTTCTTCACATTTTCAGCCACTTCTCCCACAACAATTAGTTATATTAACTGTTTTATGCATTTCTTCACATTTTCAGCCACTTCTCCCACAACAATTAGTTATATTAACTGTTTTATGCATTTCTTCACATTTTCAGCCACTTCTCCCACAAAAATTAGTTATATTAACTGTTTTATGCATTTCTTCACATTTTCAGCCACTTCTCCCACAACAATTAGTTATATTAACTGTTTTATGCATTTCTTCACATTTTCAGCCACTTCTCCCACAACAATTAGTTATATTAACTGTTTTATGCATTTCTTCACATTTTCAGCCACTTCTCCCACAAAAATTAGTTATATTAACTGTTTTATGCATTTCTTCAAATTTTCAGCCACTTCTCCCACAAAAATTAGTTATATTAACTGTTTTATGCATTTCTTCACATTTTCAGCCACTTCTCCCACAACAATTAGTTATATTAACTGTTTTATGCATTTCTTCACATTTTCAGCCACTTCTCCCACAAAAATTAGTTATATTAACTGTTTTATGCATTTCTTCACATTTTCAGCCACTTCTCCCACAACAATTAGTTATATTAACTGTTTTATGCATTTCTTCACATTTTCAGCCACTTCTCCCACAACAATTAGTTATATTAACTGTTTTATGCATTTCTTCACATTTTCAGCCACTTCTCCCACAAAAATTAGTTATATTAACTGTTTTATGCATTTCTTCACATTTTCAGCCACTTCTCCCAGAACAATTAGTTATATTAACTGTTTTATGCATTTCTTCACATTTTCAGCCACTTCTCCCACAACAATTAGTTATATTAACTGTTTTATGCATTTCTTCACATTTTCAGCCACTTCTCCCACAAAAATTAGTTATATTAACTGTTTTATGCATTTCTTCACATTTTCAGCCACTTCTCCCACAACAATTAGTTATATTAACTGTTTTATGCATTTCTTCACATTTTCAGCCACTTCTCCCACAAAAATTAGTTATATTAACTGTTTTATGCATTTCTTCAAATTTTCAGCCACTTCTCCCACAACAATTAGTTATATTAACTGTTTTATGCATTTCTTCACATTTTCAGCCACTTCTCCCACAACAATTAGTTATATTAACTGTTTTATGCATTTCTTCACATTTTCAGCCACTTCTCCCACAACAATTAGTTATATTAACTGTTTTATGCATTTCTTCACATTTTCAGCCACTTCTCCCACAACAATTAGTTATATTAACTGTTTTATGCATTTCTTCACATTTTCAGCCACTTCTCCCACAACAATTAGTTATATTAACTGTTTTATGCATTTCTTCACATTTTCAGCCACTTCTCCCACAACAATTAGTTATATTAACTGTTTTATGCATTTCTTCACATTTTCAGCCACTTCTCCCACAAAAATTAGTTATATTAACTGTTTTATGCATTTCTTCACATTTTCAGCCACTTCTCCCACAACAATTAGTTATATTAACTGTTTTATGCATTTCTTCACATTTTCAGCCACTTCTCCCACAAAAATTAGTTATATTAACTGTTTTATGCATTTCTTCACATTTTCAGCCACTTCTCCCACAAAAATTAGTTATATTAACTGTTTTATGCATTTCTTCACATTTTCAGCCACTTCTCCCACAAAAATTAGTTATATTAACTGTTTTATGCATTTCTTCACATTTTCAGCCACTTCTCCCACAAAAATTAGTTATATTAACTGTTTTATGCATTTCTTCACATTTTCAGCCACTTCTCCCACAAAAATTAGTTATATTAACTGTTTTATGCATTTCTTCACATTTTCAGCCACTTCTCCCACAAAAATTAGTTATATTAACTGTTTTATGCATTTCTTCACATTTTCAGCCACTTCTCCCACAACAATTAGTTATATTAACTGTTTTATGCATTTCTTCACATTTTCAGCCACTTCTCCCACAAAAATTAGTTATATTAACTGTTTTATGCATTTCTTCACATTTTCAGCCACTTCTCCCACAACAATTAGTTATATTAACTGTTTTATGCATTTCTTCACATTTTCAGCCACTTCTCCCACAACAATTAGTTATATTAACTGTTTTATGCATTTCTTCACATTTTCAGCCACTTCTCCCACAACAATTAGTTATATTAACTGTTTTATGCATTTCTTCACATTTTCAGCCACTTCTCCCACAACAATTAGTTATATTAACTGTTTTATGCATTTCTTCACATTTTCAGCCACTTCTCCCACAAAAATTAGTTATATTAACTGTTTTATGCATTTCTTCACATTTTCAGCCACTTCTCCCACAACAATTAGTTATATTAACTGTTTTATGCATTTCTTCACATTTTCAGCCACTTCTCCCACAACAATTAGTTATATTAACTGTTTTATGCATTTCTTCACATTTTCAGCCACTTCTCCCACAACAATTAGTTATATTAACTGTTTTATGCATTTCTTCACATTTTCAGCCACTTCTCCCACAACAATTAGTTATATTAACTGTTTTACTTTACACTTTATAGTGGGCAGTGGTAAATTCCTACCTAACCCTAACCCTAACCCTTGAATACTCCTTAACACGCATTCACAATTGTTTTAAATTCTAATAAATGTAAGAGCTATACATCTATTAACTTTGTTTTTTGTTAATTTTTGTTTGTAAGTGGTAAAGAGCAAATTTTTGGTAAGCTAATGCAAAAGTAAAAATGTGAATATAAATGATTTATTTAAAAAAATACTTTTTAGGGTTGTTTAATTTCTACAAAAAATAACAACAACATGGGCCTTATAAAATAAAACTAACATTATTAATAAACTACCTGATATGCAGTCACCAAATAGGGAGATTAAAAATGACTGTAATTTCTTTTCTTCAGTAGTGTTGGATGTATTACATTTGCACATCTCTAATTGAATACATTGAATAAAGTAGGAGGTTGACCTAACAAAACAAAGTCAGAAAGAGAATAAATGTTAAGCTATTAAACAATCATCTTATAGTCAAAAGTTGATGTAAATATTCAAAGAAAGAAACACATTAAAAAGATAATTTTCATTTTGTATTTGACCCTTTTGGGACAAACTTGAAAAAACAACAGGCTTGTTAATTAAACAGTCCAAGATCAAATCTAAAAGTCAGTTTTAGTTTCAGTCTCTCCTATACTTTAAACAAAAATCTACACAAAATATTTTCCATCAAATTTATTACATGTAGTCTATATAGCTTGACTCTCTAAGTGCAGCAAATGTCTTTCTATTTTACATGTAGCTATCAGATTTACTCTCTAAGTGCAGCAAATGTCTTTCTATTTTACATAAAGCTATCAGATTCACTCTCTAAGTGCAGCAAATGTCTTTCTATTTTACATAAAGCTATCAGATTCACTCTCTAAGTGCAGCAAATGTCTTTCTATTTTACATAAAGCTATCAGATTTACTCTCTAAGTGCAGCAAATGTCTTTCTATTTTACATAAAGCTATCAGATTCACTCTCTAAGTGCAGCAAATGTCTTTCTATTTTACATAAAGCTATCAGATTTACTCTCTAAGTGCAGCAAATGTCTTTCTATTTTACATAAAGATATCAGATTTACTCTCTAAGTGCAGCAAATGCCTTTCTATTTTACATAAAGCTATCAGATTTACTCTCTAAGTGCAGCAAATGTCTTTCTATTTTACATAAAGCTATCAGATTTACTCTCTAAGTGCAGCAAATGTCTTTCTATTTTACATAAAGCTATCAGATTCACTCTCTAAGTGCAGCAAATGTCTTTCTATTTTACATAAAGCTATCAGATTCACTCTCTAAGTGCAGCAAATGTCTTTCTATTTTACATAAAGCTATCAGATTTACTCTCTAAGTGCAGCAAATGTCTTTCTATTTTACATAAAGCTATCAGATTCACTCTCTAAGTGCAGCAAATGCCTTTCTATTTTACATAAAGCTATCAGATTCACTCTCTAAGTGCAGCAAATGTCTTTCTATTTTACATAAAGCTATCAGATTTACTCTCTAAGTGCAGCAAATGTCTTTCTATTTTACATAAAGCTATCAGATTCACTCTCTAAGTGCAGCAAATGTCTTTCTATTTTACATAAAGCTATCAGATTCACTCTCTAAGTGCAGCAAATGTCTTTCTATTTTACATAAAGCTATCAGATTTACTCTCTAAGTGCAGCAAATGTCTTTCTATTTTACATAAAGCTATCAGATTTACTCTCTAAGTGCAGCAAATGTCTTTCTATTTTACATAAAGCTATCAGATTTACTCTCTAAGTGCAGCAAATGTCTTTCTATTTTACATAAAGCTATCAGATTTACTCTCTAAGTGCAGCAAATGTCTTTCTATTTTACATAAAGCTATCAGATTTACTCTCTAAGTGCAGCAAATGTCTTTCTATTTTACATAAAGCTATCAGATTTACTCTCTAAGTGCAGCAAATGTCTTTCTATTTTACATAAAGCTATCAGATTTACTCTCTAAGTGCAGCAAATGTCTTTCTATTTTACATAAAGCTATCAGATTTACTCTCTAAGTGCAGCAAATGTCTTTCTATTTTACATAAAGCTATCAGATTTACTCTCTAAGTGCAGCAAATGTCTTTCTATTTTACATAAAGCTATCAGATTTACTCTCTAAGTGCAGCAAATGTCTTTCTATTTTACATAAAGCTATCAGATTTACTCTCTAAGTGCAGCAAATGTCTTTCTATTTTACATAAAGCTATCAGATTTACTCTCTAAGTGCAGCAAATGTCTTTCTATTTTACATAAAGCTATCAGATTTACTCTCTAAGTGCAGCAAATGCCTTTCTATTTTACATAAAGCTATCAGATTTACTCTCTAAGTGCAGCAAATGTCTTTCTATTTTACATAAAGCTATCAGATTCACTCTCTAAGTGCAGCAAATGTCTTTCCATTTTACATAAAGCTATCAGATTTACTCTCTAAGTGCAGCAAATGTCTTTCTATTTTACATAAAGCTATCAGATTTACTCTCTAAGTGCAGCAAATGTCTTTCTATTTTACATAAAGCTATCAGATTTACTCTCTAAGTGCAGCAAATGTCTTTCTATTTTACATAAAGATATCAGATTTACTCTCTAAGTGCAGCAAATGTCTTTCTATTTTACATAAAGCTATCAGATTTACTCTCTAAGTGCAGCAAATGTCTTTCTATTTTACATAAAGCTATCAGATTCACTCTCTAAGTGCACAAAATGTGTTTCTTTTTTACAAGTAGACTAGCAGATTTACTCTCTAAGTGCAGCAAATGTCTTTCTATTTTACATAAAGCTATCAGATTTACTCTCTAAGTGCAGCAAATGTCTTTCTATTTTACATAAAGCTATCAGATTTACTCTCTAAGTGCACAAAATGTGTTTCTTTTTTACAAGTAGACTAGCAGATTTACTCTCTAAGTGCAGCAAATGTCTTTCTATTTTACATAAAGCTATCAGATTTACTCTCTAAGTGCAGCAAATGTCTTTCTATTTTACATAAAGCTATCAGATTTACTCTCTAAGTGCAGCAAATTTCTTTCTATTTTACATAAAGCTATCAGATTCACTCTCTAAGTGCAGCAAATGTCTTTCTATTTTACATAAAGCTATCAGATTCACTCTCTAAGTGCAGCAAATGTCTTTCTATTTTACATAAAGCTATCAGATTCACTCTCTAAGTGCAGCAAATGTCTTTCTATTTTACATAAAGCTATCAGATTTACTCTCTAAGTGCAGCAAATGTCTTTCTATTTTACATAAAGCTATTAGATTTACTCTCTAAGTGCAGCAAATGTCTTTCTATTTTACATAAAGCTATTAGATTTACTCTCTAAGTGCAGCAAATGTCTTTCTATTTTACATAAAGCTATCAGATTTACTCTCTAAGTGCAGCAAATGTCTTTCTATTTTACATAAAGCTATCAGATTCACTCTCTAAGTGCACAAAATGTGTTTCTTTTTTACAAGTAGACTAGCAGATTTACTCTCTAAGTGCAGCAAATGTCTTTCTATTTTACATAAAGCTATCAGATTTACTCTCTAAGTGCAGCAAATGTCTTTCTATTTTACATAAAGCTATCAGATTCACTCTCTAAGTGCACAAAATGTGTTTCTTTTTTACAAGTAGACTAGCAGATTTACTCTCTAAGTGCAGCAAATGTCTTTCTATTTTACATAAAGCTATCAGATTTACTCTCTAAGTGCAGCAAATGTCTTTCTATTTTACATAAAGCTATCAGATTTACTCTCTAAGTGCAGCAAATTTCTTTCTATTTTACATAAAGCTATCAGATTTACTCTCTAAGTGCACAAAATGTGTTTCTTTTTTACAAGTAGACTAGCAGATTTACTCTCTAAGGGCACAAAATGTTTTCTATTTTACAAGTAAGCTATCAGATTTACTCTCTAAGTGCAGCAAATGTCTTTCTATTTTACATAAAGCTATCAGATTTACTCTCTAAGTGCAGCAAATGTCTTTCTATTTTACATAAAGCTATCAGATTCACTCTCTAAGTGCAGCAAATGTCTTTCTATTTTACATAAAGCTATCAGATTTACTCTCTAAGTGCAGCAAATTTCTTTCTATTTTACATAAAGCTATCAGATTTACTCTCTAAGTGCACAAAATGTGTTTCTTTTTTACAAGTAGACTAGCAGATTTACTCTCTAAGCGCAGAAAATGGCTTTCTATTCAATACATTTACTTTATACAGTTTTAGTCTCTAAGTATAACTAAATTATTACATGCAGCTTATACAGAATAATATCCTTCTATTAAATATTCAACAGTTATCCCATTACACTTACACTGCAGAAGAAGGGAAGTAGATATGTAATAAATTATACTTACACACAATAAGATGGGTAATCCACTTTATAGAATGAGTCCAACTTGTCCTGATCATACTTTCTAGCACAATTTAAAATATTAGGGCACGTTTTCAAATTCTGTTCAATCTCAGAGGCTAATGATGGAATATATGAAAATACAAAACTACTTCATGGCAAGAAAATACAACTTTTCAGCTTTAATGATGATGAATTTTATTACTGAAGGTTTAAAAAATGTCATGTAGGGTAATTATTTCATTGAACTAGTTCCTTACTGCCTTACAGTGCTCTAAATACTTGTACATATCTGTCCAGTAAATACTAAATTAAAAGTTTAATTTACTGCTCTCCTTGTTGTTGCTGCCAGTCATGTATAGCTGGTTAAAAAGCAGAATAGGCTATATGGATAGTTTGCTAGCAATTTAAATATATTTGAAATGTATAGAGTGTATTTGCTACTGCCTATATTATACACAAAGATGGCTAGTTAAATAGATCCAATTAGATAGATATATTATGTGAATATTTTAAGGGCTATCTGTATAGTTTGCTGGCAATGCATATCCATGGAAAGACTAGTTTGTTAGCTACCTTTATTCTACATATAAAGTTTGCTTATAGCTGTCTATGTATCGTTAGCTTATAGTTCACTTGTACAATTTGATAGCTATCAGTTTCTTTCTATATGTTGTTTGATCGCTCTCAATATATGTATAAATTGTTGGATATCATTAGTTTGATAGCTGCTATTTGATGTTGGCTACATTTTGTTATCCATGTTTTATATAATATATATCTATAGACATGTGCAAAAGGGAATTGACCCTAACATACATAAACTACAACACAAAGGGGAAATTTGCCCAGGATCAAACCAACTGACGTGCAACTGTGAGACAATGACCATATATTTACATATACACAGTCAAGGCAGACTTGACAGCAAAGAAAGGAAAGCTATGAAGGATGTGATATATAGGCCTATATATAAATATATATATTTTTATTATATACTTTGTATGAAATGTTAGGTACTATTTCTTATATTTGTATATAGTTTGCTATAAGTATCTTACTCATTATTAAAGGATTCCATTATGCTTCCAGTATTACAAATTTTAATGAGCTACATTATTATAATTTTTGTAAATTTAGACATTTTCTACCTGGCCTCAATGTACTGATATATGACAGAAATGGAAACATTTAAATTACACACTGAAACTTTAGCATAGATCTCGTCTTGTATGTTTCAGACACTCCTTCTTTACAGAAGATTATTCTATACATAAGATTATTGCATCTAATATGATTTTAAAAGTAAATTTAATATATAAAATCAATGAACCGTTACCTTTTTCAATGGCCGAAATAGTTACAGGTAAAAATGTTGGCAGTGCTGTAAGGGAATCTAAAGAAAATGGGTTTACTTGTTAATTTCTGCTTACATTTAGATCGATTATAATTATTTTAGCACTCAAAATATAAGTAACAATCAATAAAAATATAATAAAACTTACTAAAAGAAATATTCCTTAAAAGTAAAATAGAATTGCCTACTTTTCATACTATCTGACACCAAAATACATACTATCCTCAAAAAAAATTTAAACACATGTTAACATTTACTCAAAATAATTACAGAAGTTTAAAATGTATATGTTAATGTAGAAAAATATTTTTTTTTAATTAGTTACATTGACTAAAAAAATAAAATGCTAATTCAAGCCTTGGAGTAAGAAACAGATAGTGTAATCTTTTGTTTTGTTTAAAAAAATAGTTGTATTTTTAATCATCACAAAAACTTTTACTGGTTGTTTTTTTCATGTTATGACAGATAAAAAAGTAGCTATTTTACAATATCTTTATATAAAAAATATACAATATTTAACATATAAAACTAGAACTTACTAAAACATTGGTAGTTATTATTGAAGATGATTTCTGGAATTGTGTAAAAAACTTCACTAATTGCTGAAAGCATATAAAAAGGAATAAAGGATTTAATTTAGGTGAACTAAACCAATGGAATTGGAATCTTTGTATTAGAAACAAATGGTAGATTTGCAAATGGTGTGTTTGTATAACAAAACAAATGGTGTGTTGACTTAACAAACCAAGAGTGCTTTCACACAATAAGACAAATGATGTGTTGACGTTTAAAAACAAATGGAGTGTTTGCAATTTAAAACAACTGGTGTGTTGATTTATGAAACAAATAGATTGTTTGTATAACAAAACAAATGGTGTGTTGACCTAAGAAAAGAATAGTGTGTAGGCATTAGATAAGTCATAAATTGTATAACCCTTAAGGAAACAAGATTGAGAAAGAAATGTGGTAATAATACTATAGCATTACAAAAATATGGCCTTGATTAAATCTAATGAGTATTCAAAGAGTGAAATTTTCAGTTTTGGTCAATGTAATGACTATATTTACCTTCAGTGCAATTGTTGGCTAAAAAAAGTTGATAGTTGAACTTGGCCAAATTGATAAACACAGAGTCAATTCTAGATTCATTGGCTGATTCTAAGACATTACATCTACATGTCACATCATGAGAACACTTTATATAATTCACCCATTCACTAAAACCATCAGAAAAAAATGAAAATAAAAAAAGAGGTCAAATGTTAAGTGAATAAATTATTTTAAGTTAATGTTTTGTTCTTTTACATGGTTAAGTTATGGAATATTGTCCCATGAGGTAATGTCATTTAGTAAGACTATATATAGCCTAATATATTTATCATTGAGTTGTACTGTCACATTGTGAGACTATTTATCATTTAGTTGAACTGCCACATTGTGAGACTATTTATTATTACTGTCACATTATGATACCTTTTATCATTTAGTTGAACTGTCACATTGTGAGACTATTTATCATTTAGTTGAACTGCCACATTGTGAGACTATTTATTATTTAGTTGTACTGTCACATTATGATACCTTTTATCATTTAGTTAAACTGTCACATTGTGAGACTATTTATCATTTAGTTGAACTGTCACATTGTGAGACTATGTATCATTTAGTTGAACTGTCACACTGTGAGAATATTTATTATATATTTGTACTGTCACATTATGATACATTTTATCATTTAGTTGTACTGTGACATTTTGAGACTATTTATCATTTAGTTGTACTGTCACATTGTGAGACTTTTTATCATTTAGTTGTACTATCATATTGTGAGACTATTTATCATTTAGTTGTACTGTCACATTGGGAGACAATTTATTATTAACTTTTACTGTCACACTGTGAGAATATTTATTATATATTTGTACTGTCACATTATGATACATTTTATCATTTAGTTGTACTGTGACATTTTGAGACTATTTATCATTTAGTTGTACTGTCACATTGAGAGACTATTTATCATTTAGTTGAACTGCCACATTGTGAGACTATTTATTATTTAGTTGTACTGTCACATTATGATACCTTTTATCATTTAGTTGAACTGTCACATTGTGAGACTATTTATCATTTAGTTGAACTGTCACATTGTGAGACTATGTATCATTTAGTTGAACTGTCACACTGTGAGAATATTTATTATATATTTGTACTGTCACATTATGATACATTTTATCATTTAGTTGTACTGTGACATTTTGAGACTATTTATCATTTAGTTGTACTGTCACATTGTGAGACTTTTTATCATTTAGTTGTACTATCATATTGTGAGACTATTTATCATTTAGTTGAACTGTCACATTGTGAGACTATGTATCATTTAGTTGAACTGTCACACTGTGAGAATATTTATTATATATTTGTACTGTCACATTATGATACATTTTATCATTTAGTTGTACTGTGACATTTTGAGACTATTTATCATTTAATTGTAGCGTCACATTGTGAGACATTTTAACATTTTGTTGTACTGTCACATTGTGAGACTATCATTAAGTTTTACGGTCACATTGTGAGATTTTTATCATTTAGTTGAACTGTCCCATTGTGAGACTTTTATCATTTAATTGTACTGTCACATTTTGATACTTTTTATCATTTAAATGTATTGTCACATTGTGAGACTATGTATCATTTAGTTGAACTGTCACATTGTGAGACTATTTATCATTTATGTGTACTGTCACATTGTGAGACTATTTATCATTTATGTGTACTGTCACATTGTGAGACTATTTATCATTTATGTGTACTGTCACATTGTGAGACTATTTATCATTTATGTGTACTGTCACATTGTGAGACTATTTATCATTTATGTGTACTGTCACATTGTGAGACTATTTATCATTTATGTGTACTGTCACATTGTGAGACTTTTTATCATTTAGTTGTACTGTCATATTGTGAGATTATTTATCATTTAGTTATACCGACACATTGTGAGACTTTTTATCATTTAGTTGTACTATCATATTGTGAGACTATTTATCATTTATTTGTACTGTCACATTGTGAGAATATTTATCATTTAGTAGTACTGTCACATTGGTAGATAATTTATTATTTTGTTGTACTATCACATTGTGAGACTTTCATTAAGTTATACTGTCACATTTTGAGACTTTTTATCATTTAATTGAACTGTCACATTATGAGACTATTTATCCTTTAGTTGTACAGTCAAATTGCAAGACTTTTTATCATTTTATTATACTGTCACATTGTGAGACTATTTATCATTTAGGTGTACTATCATATTGTGAGATTATTTATCATTTAGTTGTAGCGTCACATTGGGAGACAATTTATTATTAACTTTTACTGTCACATTTTGATCCTTTTTATCATTTAATTGTAGCGTCACATTGTGAGATTTTTATCATTTAGTTGAACTGTCCCATTGTGAGACTTTTATCATTTAATTGTACTGTCACATTTTGATACTTGTTATCATTTAATTGTATTGTCACATTGTGAGACTATTTATCATTTAGTTGAACTGTCACATTGTGAGACTTTTTATCATTTAGTTGAACTGTCACATCGTGAGACTATTTATCATTTAGCTGAACTGTCACATTGTGAGACTATTTATCATTGAGTTGTATGGTCAAATTTTGAGACTATTTATTATTTAGTTGTACTATCACATTGTGAGACTCTCATTTAGTTGTACAATTACATTCAATAAATGGCAATATAAATAAGTTAAAACAGATTTGTTTTAAGTAATGTATGAATGTTCGGTTTAAATATAGCCTAGGCCTAATAATAATTACTCACAATGAATTTTAAAAAATTAAGGAGGTTGCTTGTATTTATAGCCAACAGTTGGACATCAGTCTTGTATCTGTCATTCTCAAAAGCAGTTTTCAGCCAAATAACAAATTACCAATTGCATACCTTTGCCTCCCGTTTAATCAACAAGGGTGCAACAAATTCTCAAAACCCATTGCATCCCCATGAGATATTGTGTTGAAATCTAAAGTTTTGATCTTTAATGTTTGAGTGGTTGTTTTTTTAAATTGTTACAGAGGCTTTGTGTACATCTTTGTGTACATCTTTGTGTACATCTTTGTGTACATCTTTGTGTACATCTTTGTGTACATATTTGTGTACATCTTTGTGTACAAACACCCAAAGACCCCCACATGTAAACAGTTTTACCAAATTCTCCACAATTCAAACACTCCCCTCCCCCATTTGATGCTATTGTGTTATATGGATGGCCTTAAGAAAATAGTTTCCTTCTTAACACCAGCAAATTGAAGGGGACAAGAAGTCAACAACATTATATAAACATTATATAAACATTATATAAACATTATATAAACTGTTTAGTGACACAAATAATAAAGAGAGACAATACAATTATTGAAATAAAAATCTATATATTTGGATACAAAGAAATTAATCATATATATTACTGTCATTTTAACAGGCACACCAGCTAGTTCATATATAGCTGTAATGTCAAATTGTGAGATTATTCATCAATTAATTGGTTGCAATGCCTCATTCTAAACAATGCTAACTAGATTTTTCTTTAATGAAGTAAATACATGGGAACAAGTAGGCCAAATATTATTTGAAGTAGTCATTGATTCATCAATTACTTACTAGCATTTAGAAAGAGTATTATCTGGGTTAGTCAGTTTCTCAAGACAAACATCACTTCTCTGTGCTTGGAGGCAGACATCTGTCTCTGTTAAAAGATATCATTTAAGTTTCATTAGAAGCTGTTAGCATTTAGTGATTTAAATAAATCTAGTAGCCTACTTTAAATATAAAAAACTACACATTGACTACATAATTTGTATCATTCTTAAAAATTAAATGTGAAAACTTTTTACCATTACAAGAGAAACTCATTCCATAGGGAGCATCTGTTATTTTCATTGAAACAGTAAAGAATATTAAAAGTTAAATTTTTTCAACACAATGAATGACAACACAAAAATATCTTTAAAAAAAAACAAATTTAGAAAAATGATCATGGTTAGATGATTATTCAGTTATTACTATTATTTAAATTAAAAAAAATATAACAAAAAAAAAAAAAAGAAAAGATTTATAATTTTTTTCGATGAGTTGTTAAAATTCTTTGTATATTAATTTATCATAGTTGTTCTTGATCTATAATTTTAAATTTAAGTTATGCAATCAACACTGTATGTAATATTTTGTTGACCTTTAATAATTTAAAAAAAATATTCATAATATTATTAATAAAAACAAATTTCACTATCATATAGCCTACTTATAGAGTTATAGAATGTCCAGATATCTTTATAATCTGATATTTTTATGTCCTGACATCTTAATGTCCAGAAATCTTCATGTCCAGATATCCTAATAACTTTATTTCTAGACTAGTGTGTTCTGATATTTTCATGTCCAGATATCTTTATGTCCTGATATATTCATGTCCGGATATCTTCATGTTCAGATATCTTTATATCCTGATATATTCATGTCCAGATATCTTCATGTCCAGATATCTTCATGTCCAGATATCTTCATGTCCTGATATATTCACGTCCTGATATCTTCATGTCCAGATATCTTCATTTCCAGATATATTCATTTCCAGATATCTTTGTCTCCAAATATCTACATGTCCACATATCTTTGTGTTTAGATATCTTCATGTTCAGTTATATATATGTTTAGATATCTTCATGTCCAGATATCTTTATGTTCAGATATCTTTATGTCTAGACATCTTCATGTCCATATATATTTATGTCGTGATATCTTTATATCCAGATATCTTTGTGTCCAAATATCTTTATGTCCGAATATCTTCATGTCTTGATATCTTCATGTCCTGATACTTTTATGTCTGAATATCTAGACTAGTGTCACATTAACTGTACAAAGTTTTCTTCCTCAAAAAAGTCAATAGAAGAAAAAACCTTCATATTATGTTTATAATGGTTGTAATTATCGGTTGTTTTTTTTACAAACAATTTTTAAAAAAAACTTTTTAATCAGGTAAATACCACTGTCAACATTAAATTTAACACAGGTCTAATCAAAGTAAGATGTCTATTGTATAAATTTAGTTACATTTTGAACAGTTTTGATTATGAAGTGTGATTTCTTTCTCAATGGTGTCATTTCTTGAATGACTCAGGCCACATCTACAGAAACTTTTTTCTTTACATTTAATTGTATTTAGCTGATTCCTGAAAAAAAAAAAAATAATTTTATAACATATAACATTTTAGCATTGTTTATTTGTAATGTTAAAGAATAATTAGTTACATTTGATCCTTAGGTAATATGCTAATTACTACACTACAGCATTCTTTGTATAAAGTATACACAATGTTGGCTGATTTATACAGCAATAAATCCCACTCATGAATAGGGATAAAATTAATTATATATATATATATATATATTTATCTTACCTAGTGCTAATGCACTCGCACTGTAAGATGTCTAAATATAATTCCTGATACTATATATAGGTATTGTCATGACTTACCGACAAAATCTCCTAGCATCAACTGTAAACAAAGCTTCTGATTCTATGGCATCGCTTTGATTATAACAGACATTCAGTGCTGGGCATTCTTTACTTGCTTGCTGTTTAGTAGCAGCTGATTCAAATGTGATAGAAACTTTAATTTCATTGTAATTTTATGTTCGAAATATTACTAAAATAGGGGATACAATAGTTGTTCTACATTATAAGACTATGCATACTTATTGAATAATAAACTGTTTGTGACAATGTAAATAATCTTACACAGGGTCCAGTTGAGCACAAGTATTTGTTGAGAGAAATCTATTTGGATTCCTGGACAAGTAAATCCAGGCTGTATTGTTGGGATTCCTGAAACTGTTCAAATTTTAGCATATAAAAATGAGCTAATTGTTAAAATGTTTGCTAACGTTGGAACAATTTGCTAATTTACTTAAATGTTAGCCTATAAAAATTAGCAAACTGTTCAAATTTTAGCATATAAAAATGAGCTAATTGTTAAAATGTTAGCATATAAAAATGAACAAACTGTTCAAATTTTAGCATATAAAAATGAGCTAATTGTTAAAATGTTAGCATATAAAAATGAACAAACTGTTCAAATTTTAGTATATAAAAATGAGCTAATTGTTAAAATGTTAGCATATAAAAATGAACAAACTGTTCAAATTTTAGCATATAAAAATGAGCTAATTGTTAAAATGTTAGCATATAAAAATGAACAAACTGTTAAAATTTTAGCATATAAAAATGAACAAACTGTTCAAATTTTAGCATATATAAATTAGCTAATTGTTAAAATGTTAGCATATAAAATTGAACAAACTGTTCAAATTTTAGCATATAAAAATGAGCTAATTGTTAAAATGTTAGCATATAAAAATGAACAAACTGTTCAAATTTTAGCATATAAAAATTAGCTAATTGTTCAAATGTTAGCATATAAAAATGAACAAACTGTTCAAATTTTAGCATATAAAAATGAGCTAATTGTTAAAATGTTAGCATATAAAAATGAACAAACTGTTCAAATGTTATCATATAAAAATTAACAAACTGTTCAAATGTTTGCATATAAAAATGTGCTAACTATTCAAAAGTTCAAATATAAAAATGAGCAATTATAGTTAACTGAATAGAGAGAGCAAACCAATTCAAAGCTATAATTTCATTTTTGCTGACCTACTTATAAACCTGTAAAATCAAATTGATCTATGACAAAAGTTTTTACTACACTAACCTGCTGAACAACCAATAACCACATAGTGAAGCATATTGTCAGTTAGTGTTTTATAAACATTGTATGCCTCAGGAGATGAGCCGTTATTGTTCAGTGCACAGGTACAGCTGACTTGTTTAATACATGCATCCTTGTCTACAATGTTGCTTGAAATAGAGAAAAATAGAATCAACTTAAATGTTAATAAAATGTTCAGTGTATTGGAGAAATTAAATGAACATCAAACATAAGTTAGTTGCATGAAACTCTTTTTTTAAATGTTTTAAATGCCAGTTACACTTTAACTATATATATTCTTGTTTCTTACTGTGATTTATAGCCTTGATTTATAGCCAGCCACATGTCACATTATGTTTATTTTAATATTTCTAAATAATTTATTCTATTTACAAGAGTTTTACTTAGTAGGCCTACAATAGTTTGGATATATTTACAGAAGATTTAAATTTAATGTAAGTTTGATGTCATTAACGCTACATATATTTAGTAATGCAGACTTTTAGTTTTTAAAAAATGTGAACAAGCGTCTTACAATAGAAATACATGAATACATAAATGATTATGTTAAAAATACATACAGACATGTTCTCAAAAATGGATCCTCTCCACTATTTGCTTGTTTATTAAGGGCATCATCACAATGATGTAAGGGATTAGCTGCATTGCACATTTCAGCATCTTGAATGAAAAGTATCAGCTATTAATAATTTTTAGGGTAATATTTGATTAAAATGTGTGTAAGTCAATCACATACTAGTGATAATAAGAGTGTTTTTTTCAGATACATTATATCTCAATTGAAAGGAAACAATAAAAGAACTTACTGTTGCAATTAATTTCTGGAACAGGGGGGATAACTGGAGAAACAAAAAAACAAATTTAATAAAAAATTTGCCCAGAGGTTGTCTAATATTCGCTAAGACATTGTATTAGTATATTTTATACATGTGAAACTATATTTTAGTTCCAGAGGATATCATTTGTTTTATTTACTATAACAAATCTAATAGCAATCAATATGGTTCTGTATCAGAAATAGCATGTTATAAGCACAGATAAAGAAATCAATATACTGAAAAATTTGTTTTAACTACTTTCTAATAAACTACAGCACTGACCATAATATACACATGTGCCCTAAAGCACACATGTTAGATTCAATCGTACATGGGCCAACACTCAAATAGCACTTAAAGATCCGGGATAAACTGGTAGAACGTACCGTGAAGAGTGGAAAACTAAACTTCTCAAAAATTATGCACCAAAACTACCAAAATTTAATATAGCAAATCAAGGCATTATTGGTTTTTACTTTTACGTCAGCGTGCAATAGCTGAAGGTGTTACCTGACCATTAAACTAAAACATTTGCCCATTAGTTTCTCGTGAGATGGATATAAAGGTACGCCTAGCCGGATGCATGGGCTCTGAGTGTGACATCTTTGCTCTAAAAATAAAAACGAAGTCACTAACAATTTTTTTTTTCTAATTTAATTAAGACCATAAGCTCCCTCCCTTATTACAATTTATCATTTTTAAAACTATGTGTCATCGTATGCAATAAAATTTACGTTGACACTATGATTGTATGTGTACAAAATAGAGTAAGATAAGGTTCACTCCATGAAGTTGTTTTCTTGTAGTGTCTATGCTTATCCAATGGTTGTATGTTTACTCAATGGTTGTGTGTTTACTCAAAGGTTGTATGTTTACTCAATGGTTGTATATTTACTCAATGGTTGTATGTTTACTCAATGGTTGTATGTATACTCAATGGTTGTATATTTACTCAATGGTTGTATGTTTACTCAATGGTTGTATGTTTACTCAATGGTTGTATGTTTACTCAATGGTTGTATGTTTAATCAAAGGTTCTATGTTTACTCAACGGTTGTATGTTTACTCAATGGTTGTATGTATACTCAAAGGTTGTACGTTTACTCAATGGTTGTATGTTTACTCAAAGGTTGAAAGTTTACTCAATGGTTGTATGTTTACTCAATGGTTGTATGTTTACTCAATGGTTGTATGTTTACTCAATGGTTGTTGTTTACTCAATGGTTGTATGTTTACTCAATGGTTGTTTGTTTACTCAATGGTTGTATGTTTACTCAATGGTTGTATGTTTACTCAATGGTTGTATGTTTACTCAATGGTTGTATGTTTACTCAAAGGTTGTATGTTTACTCAATGGTTGTATGTTTACTCAATGGTTGTATGTTTACTCAATAATTGTATGTTTACTTAATGGTTGTATGTTTACTCAATGGTTGTATGTTTACTCAATGGTTGCATATTTACTCAATGGTTGTGTGTTTACTCAAAGGTTTTATGTCTTTTATTCTTAATGATTGTAAGATTAATCAATGATTGCTAGAGTAATCAATGATTGTAAGATTAATCAAGAATTTAAGAATACTAAACTATTGTAAAAAATACTCAATAATTGTAAGAATATTCCATAATTGTAAGAATATTTAATGATCATAAGATTAATAAGATTACTCGATTATTGTAAGAATCCTCAGTGCATGTATGTTTGCTAAATGGTTATAAGGATATTCATTTAGTATAGATGCAGCAAATGAATCTTTGTTTACTCATTGATCATTTGTTTACTTAAGATTGAATGTGTACTCAATGATTGAACATTTAACTCAATGATTGAACATTTAAATCAATGATTGAACATTTAACTCAATGATTGAACATTTAACTCAATGATGTCATATTTGCTTAATAAAGGTATGTTACCAATGTGTAAAAATACTAAATTTACTTAAAATATGAATGCCAATTGAATGAATTTCTTCTACTTAGTTTTGTTGAGAGATATTTTCAAAAAACTACTTTACCATTATTGCACAGCTTGTAGAAATTTTGTCTTCTTTGAACCATTGGCTCCGACAATTTGAATAATAAAAGACCACAAGTACATGTTACATTTTCTAAGCACTGTATCTCTGCTGACATTGCACTGTTAGTTTTTAGAAACAACCAAAAAAGTCAGAAAGTCAGGTGGTTAATATTAATATTTAACTACATAAGACAAATATAATGTAGGCCAGTTAATGAGACCTATAGGTTGCAGGACAGTTATCAAGACAGAAGGTTTCAAGATAGTTAATTTAGTCAAAATAAGTATAATTTACTTGTGTTATTCTTTAATTTGATTTTTTACAAAAATTAAATGAAGACATAGTACATACTTGCAAATTGCTGATAAATCTTTACTATTATATGCACTGGCTCCGTTACGATCAAATTGATAAAGACATGATTTTATTCCTGAACATTTGGAATCTTCTCCATTCGGAAACTGACCTGTTTCGTAAAAACATTTTTTTTTCATTTACATATAAGTAAAAATAGAGTCATCAAATTATGGTTATTTTACGTAAGTGTATTTCACTAACCTTGACTTGTATTGAGTACTAACTGTTTTTGTTCAGCAGTAGATTGTTTATCCACTGTAAGTACAAGTAAAGGCTTACATATAGAATAATAAAATCTTTGTAGAAATTAATTTAAATTGTATAGAAAAAAACAATTGTTTACCTGGGCAAGGGAAACCTTGTAGTGAAGATTGAAATGTTATACCTGAAATACATTTTTAGACTCTTCATCAGTTTTCAGTAGATATCATTTAGAAATAGAGAAATTATAAACTGTTTTTTTTTAGCCAACTTTAAGGTTATATTACTATTTAATGTAAGTAAATGTTATATTATTTAATAGAGGAGGAATACTACTGAAGAAAATTGTAGAAAATTGAAGAATTAAAGAATAAATAAAAAAATATTGAATACAAAATGTATTAGAAATAAATGGAACCGAATTTCATGGTTAAAAAATAACTAAACTATAGAATTGTCCACATCTGAACTTGTTGTAGTAGGCCTAGTTAAATGAAAAAAAAAATAATTTATTCTAAAGAAAGATTGTATACTGAAATTTGATTGTTTCGGAGTTGTATTAAAAATTAAACTTATTTAACAACTATATAGAAAAAAGAATAACTGATTTGTTAATGGGAAATATTGAAGTAGGCCCTATAAACCGTATCAAACATCTGAACATCTAGTAGGCCCATTGCACTAAAATGTTACATTAACCACTGTGAAAATTTAAACGATTGTGGTAATAAAAAAAATTGATAGCTGGAAATTATTACTGCAACATTTGGTAATAGTGTGAAACATTCCTTTAAATTTTAAAGTTAAAGTAAGAGTAAATTTTAATCAAATTTAAAATGTTCATTGCTGCAAAACAGGAAGAAGAAAGTAGTGTCAAAGGAAAATAATTACCATTTTCAACATTTAAATATTAAAGTTAGAGCCTAATATATATTATAATATATTAACCTTGAAATCGTGTGCAGTTTTGTTTGATTTCAAATGCAAACCTTGCCATTGCAACAGCTGAATAATAGTCTAGTTTTTGGTAAAACCCACACTGACATACTATGTCCTCAAAACATTGGCCATATGTAGACAAATGGCTGTAATAAAGACAAGTAGTTAATAAAATTCAAATATTTATCACCATATCAATAATTCATTTAGGTTCTATTTAAGAGGGTAGTTAATTTCTCTCTCTCTCACTCTACTTCTCTCTACCTCTCTCTCTCTCAATCTGTCTCTTTCTCTCTCTCTCTCTCTCTCTCTATATATATATATGTCGTAATTTATTTAAGTAACATGTATCGTCGTTGCCAGGCAAAAAACCGACCAAGTCCGAAATTTTTTAACAAAAACAAAATGTGTGTACCAACATTTTCCTGTGATGTCTAAAAATAGATCGATCCAATAGATTTTCTACACTTTTATTTAATAGAAAACGACTATGTCGAATCTTTTAAAATTTTGACTGCGCAAAACGGCCAAGTCGGTTTGAAATATGTTTTCACATGCCCTAATTAATTATGTAGCCTACACGGGGCACGTGTAATCACTCAGGCGACAAAATTTTCATTGCTGCCCTAAGGTGTTTCTTGGTTTTAGAATTAAACTATTGGGTAAATTTTTTTAAAATCGATATTAGGCCTATTTAGAAGTTTATTTTCATAGTTGCTTAAAAAGTAGCTTTATAGGCTTCATCTTTAAACTATTACAGAAATAAATATTTAAATTAAATATATGATCCCTTTTTCAAAAGGCTCCAAGTTATGACAACTTGCCCCAAAGTTGTCGTCCTATGAGGCAAGTTGTCAGGATAATGTTTTGTTTGTGATGTAGGCCTATAGAGCAAAACGAATTGGGAAAACTTTACAAATATACACTGAATGAAGAAAATAAGTATTTTATTAATGATTTATATTAAAAACTTTAAAAATCTTAGAGGCCTACAGTAAAATCACTTATACTACAATTTTACTAATTTTTTTTTGTTTCGAGAAAAAGGTGCGCCTTAGGCCTATATAGTCTACATGTAAATAAAAAAAAAGTTATTCTTTCCTAGATTCGGATATCAACTGAAATGAACGTGTATGCGTCCGTAACCAGCCAAATATAATTGTAACTAGGTATAGAGTATAGACCTATTCAGTAGTGGTTGAACGGAACCGAACACAAACTTATATTCTTACCTAACCGAATCGAACCCAAAATGTGGGTCATACCAGACCTACCTAACCGGAACTAGGATCCCACCGAACCGAACCCGATAAAAAGTTTTTAAAATAAAGGATTTATAGGAAAAATTGTGTTTAATTAATTTATTGTACATTAAAAGTTAAACGTCGAAAAAAAAAGGGCGTAAGGAGCCTTGGCTAAACTTTGAAAAATAACATCTGAAAGTTTAAATCTCCAATAATTTTTTTTTTAAGTAATTATAATGGCTTGTCTTAAATCAGACTTAGCCTGACTATTATATTAATATTATATATAAGAATTGGAATATCTATATGACGGTCTTAATAGTTATAGACAAGCGGCAAATAACCGATTGCATGAAATAATTAAAAAGTTATTACGATTACGAACACTGAGCTATATATCTTATAAGTTTACAGACGTTCCTTCTAGATAGAACATTTAATATTACGTCAACTAGGCCCAAAATTCCTCTACACTTGTCAATACTCGCTTTTATAATTTCACTATACTCGTGTAGGTCTACATTTTTGTTTTTTCAATATTTTTCAATGTATTTTAGAAATAGGACAATTTTGATGAGAGTGAATAAGAAACAAATAGTTTTAAAACCCTCCTTACATTTTTGTTTTTCTCCTGAAATTTGTAAAAAAAAACTCTCCTTTAACTTTTGTTTTTCTCCTAGAAAAATTTCATTTACTTTACTGCAGGGACCCTGGCCAATCTAACAGAATCTTTAGGCTCTGTGAATTCCACCTTAAATATTATGGTTCAGAATTTCTTTACTGGACTTATGATGAATGTTAAAGTGTAATTTATTTAAAGAATGTATTTTGTATTTTTATAGGGAATCTCTCCACATAAATGAGAAGGAAAAGAACACAATTCTGAACAATGCAGTCACCTGGAAAGACCCTTACATGTTTGAATTGTAATGAGAAATTTTGTGTCTTAAGTTTTTTAGAATACCACCTGTGGAATCATGCAGGTGAAAAACCATTTCAATGTGGTATATGTAGTATTGAATTTTCTTGGAGTGTACACTTAAAAGAACATCAAAAGTGTCATTTAGAAGAACTCTCATTTCAATGTTTGATCTGTAACAAGAGATATTTTTCCATACAATTTTTAAAAAGTCATTTATGGAGTCATTCTGGTGATAAACCATATATATGTGACACATGTGGTAACTTACTTTCTTCAAAAAACAACTTAAAACTACATCTAAGGGTTCATTTAGGATTAAAGCCTTTTAAATGTGACATATGTAGTAAAGAATTTTCACAAAGTGGAAACCTCAAAACACACCAAAGAATTCATTCAGTATTAAAGCCTTTTAAATGTGACATATGTAGTAAAGAATTTACTAACATTGCAGACTTAAAAAAACACCAAGAAATTCATTCAGGTTTAAAACCTTTTAAATGTGACATATGTAGTAAAGAATTTTCTCAAAGTGGAGACTTAAAAAAACACCAAAGAATTCATTCGGAATTAAAGCCTTTTAAATGTGACATATGTAGTAAAGAATTTACTCAAAATGGAAACCTCAAAATACACCAAAGAATTCATTCAGGATTAAAACCTTTTAAATGTGACATATGTAGTAAAGAATTTTCACTAAGTGGAAACCTCAAAACACACCAAAGAATTCATTCAGTATTAAAGCCTTTTAAATGTGACATATGTAGTAAAGAATTTACTAACATTGGAGACTTAAAAAAACACCAAGGAATTCATTCAGGATTAAAATCTTTTAAATGTGACATATGTAGTAAAGAATTTTCTCAAAGTGGACACTTAAAAAAACACCAAGGAATTCATTCAGGATTAAAACCTTTTAAATGTGACATATGTAGTAAAGAATTTTCTCAAGGTGGAAACCTCAAAACACACCAAAGAATTCATTCGGAATTAAAGCCTTTTAAATGTGACATATGTAGTAAAGAATTTACTCAAAATGGAAACCTCAAAGCACACCAAAGAATTCATTCAGGATTAAAGCCTTTTAAATGTGTCATATGTGGTAAAGAATTTACTCACAGTGGAAACCTAACACTACACCAAAGAATTCATTCAGGATTAAAGCCTTTTAAATGTGACATGTGTGGTAAAGAGTTTACTAACATTGGAGACTTAAATAAACACCTAAGAATTCATTCAGGATTAAAGCCTTTTAAATGTGACATATGTAGTAAAGAATTTTCTCTAAGTGGAAACTTCAAAAAACACCTAAGAATTCATTCAGGATTAAAGCCTTTTAAATGTGACATATGTAGTAAAGAATTTTCTCATAGTGGAGACTTCAAAACACACCAAAGAATTCATTCAGGATTAAAGCCTTTTAAATGTGACATATGATGTCATATGTGGTAAAGAATTTACTCATAATCAAAATTTCAGGCAACACCAAGGAATTCATTCAAGATTAAAGCCTTTTAAATGTGACATATGTAGTAAAGAATTTTCTGAAAGTGGAAACTTCAAAATACACCAAAGAATTCATTCAGGGCTAAAACCTTTTAAATGTGACATGTGTATTAAAGAATTTTCTCAAAAGGCATTCTTAAAAAGACACCTTAGTCTTCATTTAGGATTAAAAATGTGACTGATGCAGTAAAGAATATTCCAGAAGGGATAAATCAATGTTGTAATCACTAACAACGTCAAAGAAATTATTCAGGAATTAAAGCCTGATTGCCGGTAAATGATAAATGTAACACAACAGAGCTACATCAAGCAGCAATAAAATTCCAAACCAATTTTCTTTCTAAATACAATATAAATAGTCCAGTTGAAGATATTTGGCAATTCATAAAAACCAACTTAAAAGCAATAATGGCTCATTCTGTGCCAAAAAAACAAACATCAAATAAAATTAACAAATGTTGGTTTAACACTAAACTAAAGAAACTGTGTAAACAAAAAGAAAATCTATTCAAAAAGTTTAAGGCAACTAATTCAATTAGACTACATTAAAAATACCTAAAAATTAAACATTTAACTCAGAAACTAAGCAGACAGCTGCAAAATGAATATGTAAACAATGTAATTTCTAAAGATAATAATAAAAACTTATGGTCCTACATGAAATCAAGAAAAATGGACACTACAGGCATAGCTCCACTAAAAGGCCAAAACAATGAAACTTATAATGATAATGAAACCAAAGCTAATATCCACACTTTGCATCATCTTTTTCAAATCCAGGTGACAAAGAAATCTTCATAAATTTAAACAAACTAGAAGAGATAGGACATATAAATGTAGATGAAAAAGGCATTAAACAACTCCTAACCAACTTAAAAGCAAACAAAGCTTCTGGTCCAGATGAAATACCAGCAAGACTGCTTAAAGAACTAACCAATGAAATATCTCCAATCTTTAAAATACTTTTTCAGGCCTCTCTAAACCAGGGCAAAGTGCCCAGAGATTGGAAATTAGCTAATGTAACCCCCCTTTTCAAAAAAGGAGATAAATCTGACCCCGGTAATTATAAAACCTGTTTCTCTAACCAGCATAACATGTAAATTACTTGAACATATTATATATAGTAGTATAGTAAATCATCTAGACAAACTTAATGCACTGTGCCCTCACCAACATGGCTTTGGGAAAAATAGATCATGTGAGACTCAATTAATAGGCCTAATAGATGACTTGTCAAAGGTATTAGATAATAACAACCAAATTGATGCTATATTACTAGATTTTTCAAAAGCATTTGATAAAGTTCATCATTCTAGTCTACTAAAAAAACTTAAATATTTTGGCATCTCTGGTCCCTTACATCAGTGGATTCAGGACTTTTTTATAGGCAGAGAACAAACAGTGATAATAAATGGTTCTAAGTCATCACCAATAACTGTAAACTCAGGAGTTCCACAAGGAACTGTTCTAGGACCCCTACTATTTCTAATTTATATTAATGATCTGCCAAATTGCATCAACACAGGAACAAAAGTAAGATTATTTGCCGATGATTGCATAATTTATAGAATAATAAAGACAGGAAAAGATAGTGAACTCCTACAAAAAGACCTAGATGAACTACAAAAATGGGAATCAAACTGGAGTATGTCTTTTCACCCAGAAAAATGCCAACTAATAAGGGTATCCAAGAAAAAGAAACAAATAATAGCAAACTACTTCATTCATGGTAAAGAACTAACTCAAACTAACAATGCTAAGTATCTAGGAGTAATAATAAATGATAAGTTATCTTGGAACCCTCATATTGATGAAGTAATAAAAAAATCAAACAAAACTTTAGGATTCATAAAAAGGAACTTTTACAAATGTAATAAGAACATAAAACTAAAATGCTATCTCACATTAGTTAGGCCTATACTAGAATATGCAGCATCTGTATGGGACCCATCAACTAAAGAAAACATAAAAAATTAGAACAAATTCAAAAAAGAGCTGCAAGGTTCATAACTAGCGAATATTCCCAATTAACAAGAGTAACACCATTAGTCAAATCGTTAAACCTAGGAACACTAGAAGACAGAAGGGCAAAGAGTAAAGTAGTAATAATACATAAGGCATTAAACTCTAATTTAGAAATACAACACAATAACAACCTGTTGCAAAGCTCAGATAAACATAAAGACAAAAACACTTTCCTTGTCCCTTATGCGAGAACAAATGCATATAAGTACTCTTTCTTCCCGAGTGGCATTCGGGCATGGAATGGGTTGCCTGAACAAACCAAGAAAACCAGTAACTTAACATCATTTAAAACATTAATAAAAATGCAAGACTAGACTCGGACCACGGATGAGCGTAGGACGCAATAATCTTCTTTATAGAAGGAGCGTCTGTAATGTATAAGATAAGATGTGATATATGTTGTAAACAAAATTATTAAAGAAAATACTTCAAAGAACACAGAAGACCCTTTAAATGTGACATTTGTATTAAGATATTCTAAAAGTATGACAGAAGGGATAATTTTAAAAATTCATAAAATAATTAATTCAGGATGAAAACTGTACAAATATTACATATTCAGGGAATAATTTTCTAAAAGAGAAAAATTCAAGCAACGATGTTGGAAAGTAAGTAGGGATAAAGTCTAGAGCATATACCAGCATTTGTTTATTTTTTAAATTTCTGAGCTCTCTAGTGCATTTGCAATCACGTGACAAAAAGCACGTGATTGTGTTTACTTTCTGTAATGGTGTACAAGTAATAATGGCCGCTGTATTAATAAAGTTTCATATAGGCTCGAGCTTTTTTTTAATGATGTGTTGTGTTTTAAGTCTTATTAAGATTTAAGCTGTATTATGTATGTTAAATAAAATAGGCTATTTTATTATCATCATAGACATATAGATCATAGACGATGTGAGCCTATTAGTGACTTGACTAGATAGCCTATTCACCAACACTATCACTTGACAGCGTAGCCTAGCCTACGAAACATTAAAAGTGTAGGCCTATAAAGTGAAATTGAAAGTGTAAATAGGTCTAGCCGGCCCTAGCCTAATCACATTAATCAATTAATCTACAGTACTACTATTTACCTCCTTATTTTTTAGTAGGATAGCCAATATTCAGATGTGAATTTTGCATGATAAAGAACAACTTCACTTTCACCACGTTACATTTGTACCTCAAGTGGATTCTTATATTTACACAAATACGTCACTAAAAACCTAAGCCACGCCCACTGAGAACGCTCTATATGTAAGTTAGAATTCAATTGTTTGAGTATTATTACTATACTTTAGTATAGTATGAAATCAGACACTAAAAAATGCATTCATGTTCATGTGAAACGACCTTTAAATGAGATAATATAACAAAATGGGTGCCAGACATAACTGCTTGCTTATATTTTGACGCTTGTTTATATTTTGAAACTTTCTGCTGTATTGTGTCATGCTATGTTATTTTATAAATTCAATTCTAGAAAATTACACATTTTTCAGATTAGGCCTACAATTCTTCATATTTAAAAAAAAAAGAGCTTGAATCTTTGAAATATTTCATTCAACTAAGCTTAATCTTTTTTATTCAGTAAGTTTCTGTTATCAATAGTTAGATAAAATATTAATATTAGTTTTTAAGTACCAGTAGTTAGGGAAGAACCTGTTTCAGGTTTAGAATTTTGCATTTTATTGTGTAAGTTGTAAGTGCATGTAAGCCTTGCTTAATTTTCTCTAACAATATTTTCAATACCCCCCCCCCCCCCCCAAACCACCCACCTTCATCACTAATGGTACGGTAGCCGCTGCTTCGCTGCTACTGCAAAGAAGACATTTTATTGAGTATATATAATAATATATATGTGTTTATAATTATAATATGTTATTGTTTGTAAGGAGAAAGAATCTGAAATTGATGCTTAGGATAAACATATAGGGGATGGAGGATAGGCCCTAAGAGTTTTTTTTTTCAGTCTTTAAATTACTGTAATTCTGTACAAAGTTGGCAAAAGTTCATCTCCCCTTGTTTTCACTCCTGTTTGTTTTTCTTATTCATACAATTTATGTAAAAAAAAGATATTTTTTTAAAGAATATTTTTGTTGTGTTTGAATTCTTTGTTGCATTAAGTGTTAAAGTTAATGGTATTTGAAATTGCTAACTATTAACATAAACCAATATTTTCATAGTATTGGCTACTTAACTTTTTATCTTGTACTATTCCCATTGTGCCTTACGAATGTTTACAGAAAAAAAAATCTTTAGGGAAAGCCTTTGCAATATTTCTGTAGCCCTAAGACAATGGGACAAGTTGTAATACCATTAAAATGGAACCTTCTTTAAAAGTGGTTGGTTATGATATCCGCTTGAATTTGAATAATTTGAAATTATAAATTATAAATCTAACTTGTAAGAAACTTTTAAATGTTATAGTTTTTATAAAAACTACCACGACCTGTCTTCTACTGTTTGTGATGAATCGATATCAATTATTAATTATGAGAAGTGCCGTCTCAGTGCTATGACACTTCTTGTAAGCTGACTGGAACTGTTCCAAGAGGTCATGATGCTTTAAGTTTAAGTGAGTCAACAACTGTGCCAACACGATACGCTCCAGGATCTTTGATTGGAACGGTAGGTTGGAAACTAACCTGTAATTCTTTAGGCACTCAGCTTCCAGATTGGTATTTTTTAATTGACAGGGGCGTACTTGAAAGACTGGTACTGTGCCGGTGGTCAACGAGTAAGCTTATTCATTATTTCTGTGATAATAGAAGCGAGTTCATCTGAACCACGCCCATTATGTAGCATCATCTGAAACCCGCCCATTATGTAGCATCACTTGAACACCGCCCATTATGTAGCATCAATTGAACCACGCCCATTATGTAGCATCACTTGAACCCCGCCCATTATGTAGCATCACTTGAATACCGCCCATTATGTAGCATCAATTGAACCACGCCCATTATGTAGCATCACTTGAACCCCGCCCATTATGTAGCATCACTTGAATACCGCCCATTATGTAGCATCAATTGAACCACACAAGCTATGTAGTATCATCGGAACCACGCCCATTATGTAGCATCAATTGAACACCATTCATTATGTTGCATCAATTGAACTCCGCCCATTATGTAGCATCACTTGAACACCGCCCATTATGTAGCATCACTTAACACCGCCCATTATGTAGCATCACTTGAACACCGCCCATTATGTAGCATCAATTGAACACCGCCCATTATGTAGCATCAATTGAACACCACCCATTATGTAGCATCAATTGAACACCGCCCATTATGTAGCATCAATTGAACACCGCCCATTATGTAGCATCAATTGAACCACAAAAGCTATGTAGTATCATCGGAACCACGCCCATTATGTAGCATCACTTGAATCACGCCCTTTGTGTTGCATCACCTGAACTACGCCCATTATGTACCAGCACTTCAACCAAGCCCATTATGTAGCATCATCTGAACCACGTCCGTAGTATAGCACCACTTGAACCACGCGAGCAGCATGACTAGAACTTGAACCAAAGACTACCGGTCTAGTAAGATGGACCGCTTGCTCTATTTTTAAAGATTATATGTTCTTTTTTTCCATGCGCAACCAATAAGGCTGCCTTGAATGATATCCAAGCTCCTACGATTGCATTAAAGGTTTTCGCTCTATAAAACTTTCGATTTTAATCTTTATTTTCTATTAATAAAATCCTAGCGAAGTAGGCTACTAAACCGGAAGTCTAGAGGACTTAGTCGATCGGAAATTCCGAAACTATGTGTTTCAAGTTACAAAATACAGAAATATCAAAGCAAGGGTCCATCTTATTATAGTCTTTGCTTGAACCACGTCCATTGTATAACATCACTTAAACTATGCTCATTGTATAACATCACTTAAACTACGCTCATTGTATAACATCACTTAAACAACGCTCATTGTATAACATCACTTAAACTACGCTCATTGTATAACATGACTTAAACTACGCTCATTGTATAACATCACTTAAACTACGCTCATTGAATAACATCGCTTAAACTACAATCATTGTATAACATCACTTAAACTACGCTCATTGTATAACATCACTTAAACTACGACCATTGTATAACATCACTTAAGCTACGATCATTGTGTAGCATCATTTGAACCAAGCCCAGTAATTAACATCACTTGAACAATCACCTTGTAATACCGGTGTAGCAAGAGTTGTTACTTGTCAAGAGCACGTCAGGAGTTTAAAGGACCATGGAATATAACGTATGCTAGTTATAATTAAATGGGACACATTTGACCAATAATTTTAAATTTTCAACAAACCGACAAATTTTCTCCTCGTCTCGTGCCGCACTGACCAAGTTTTGTTGTAGCTCATCCTCACATTTGTTGCCAGGTTGTCTCAAGGAACAAAAACCGCCACAAGATATTTCAAGCATTGGTGGTTGGAATCCTGGGACTGTTGTGACAAAACAACAAATGAGAGTTATAGAAGTTTGTGAACAACAAATGAGGGTTATAGAAGTTTGTGAACAACAAATGAGGGTTATAGAAGTTTGTGAACAACAAATGAGGGTTATAGAAGTTTGTGAACAACAAATGAGGGTTATAGAAGTTTGTGAACAACAAATGAGGGTTATAGTTATATAAGTTTGTGAACAACAAATTAGGGTTATAGTTATATAAGTTAGTGAACTAGAAACAACAAATGAGAGTTATAGAAGTTTGTGAACAGCAAATGAGGGTTATAGAAGTTTGTGAACAACAAATGAGGGTTATAGTTATATAAGTTAGTGAACTAGAAACAACAAATGAGGGTTATAGAAGTTTGTGAACAACAAATGAGAGTTATAGAAGTTTGTGAACAACAAATGAGGGTTATAGAAGTTTGTGAACAACAAATGAGGGTTATAGAAGTTTGTGAACAACAAATGAGGGTTATAGTTATATAAGTTAGTAAACTAGAAACAACAAATGAGGGTTATAGAAGTTTGTGAACAACAAATGAGGGTTATAGAAGTTTGTGAACAACAAATGAGGGTTATAGTTATAGAAGTTTGTGAACTAGAAACAACAAATGAGGGTTATATAAGTTTGTGAACAACAAATGAGGGTTATAGTTATATAAGTTTGTGAACTAGAAACAGCAAATGAGGGTTATAGAAGTTTGTGAACAACAAATGAGGGTTATAGAAGTTTGTGAACAACAAATGAGGGTTATAGTTATATAAGTTTGTGAACTAGAAACAACAAATGAGGGTTATAGAAGTTTGTGTACAACAAATGAGGGTTATAGTTATATAAGTTTGTGAACTAGAAACAACAAATGAGGGTTATAGAAGTTTGTGAACAACAAATGAGGGTTATAGTAAAGTTATATAAGTTTGTGAACTAGAAACAACAAATGAGAGTTATATAAGTTTGTGAACAACAAATGAGGGTTATAGAAGTTTGTGAACAACAAATGAGGGTTATAGAAGTTTGTGAGCAACAAAAGAGGGTTTAAAGAAGTTTGTGAAAAACAAATGAGGGTTATAGAAGTTTGTGAACAACAAATGAGAGTTATAGTTATATAAGTTTGTGAATAAGAAACAACAAATGAGGGTTATAGAAGTTTGTGAACTAGAAACTAACAAATGAGGGTTATAGAAGTTTGTGAACTAGAAACTACGACTGTAAAATCAGTATGCAGGTGAACGTCTTAATTTAATTACACCACAAAACTCCAGTTAGGTAATTAGGCCTTAATATATATATATATATATATATATATATATATATATATATATATATATATATATATATATATATATATATATAAATATATATTTAGGCTATCTTTTAAATATATCTTTTTAATTGATATATCTTTTGAATATATATCTTTTAAATGTATAGCCTACATTATCATATACACTACAGACAACCCTTCTATACAGGGAAGTAAGCATTTTGTTAGAGAGACTTAATGTTGAGTAGTTTCAGTCTACCTATTCAATGTCCGGAGCCCACTAGGTAAGAAAACAAAATATAATTTTGCGCTTAAAATAAAAAAAGAAAGGGAAGATAAAGAAGATACAAAAAATGAAGCAGATGGTGAACGATTGGAAGAATAAAACAACAACAACACTTGTTCTTATATTTTCTTACATTTTACAGACGCTCTTTCTATAAAGACGATTTTGCTTCCTACGTTAATCCGTGGTTTGAGTCTAGTCTTGCATTGTGTTTTAAGTGATGTTTGTTCAGGGACCCATTCTAACCCCGCAAGCTACTCGGGTAGACAGTGTACTTAAAGGCATTTGTTCTTACATGCTGCATATGGAATAGGAAAAGTGTCTTTGTCCTTATGTTTATCTGAACATTGTATTATTGTGTGTTATTGTGTTATATTTCTAAGTTAGAATTCCGTTTGCGTTTTTACTACTTTATTCTTTGCCGTTCTTTCGTCTAGTCTTTCTGGGTTTAGTGATTTAACTTTTGGTGTTAACCTTGTCGTAAATATTCACTAGCAATGAGCCTTGCAGCTCTGCTTGAATTTATTCTTATTTTTTTAATTTTTTTTTTCTTTAGCTGATAAAGTCCCATATAGAAGATGCATATTTTGGTATAGGTCTAACCAGGGGCGAAGCCAGAAATTTTTTCCAGGGGGGGCTGAACTTTCGAGTGACAAATATTTACCTAATACCGGGGGGGGGGGGGCTGAACTTTCGCGTAACAAACATTTACCAAATTTTTAGCAAATTTAGTGCATATTTTTAACAAAATCTGTTGAAAAAATAT
Organism: Anisus vortex; assembly: GCA_949126835.1. NCBI lineage: Eukaryota > Metazoa > Mollusca > Gastropoda > Planorbidae > Anisus > Anisus vortex. Next base: position 26,803,912 of record OX421498.1, read on the forward strand.
TGTTTTTTAAATTCCAGGGGGGGCTTAGCCCCCCTCAGCCCCCCCCTGTGGCTTCGCCCCTGGGTCTAACTAATGTTATATAGTATTTTAGTTTTATGTTTTATGTAAAAGTTCCTTTTTATTAAGCTTAATGTTTTGTTAGATTTTTAAAATCACATCATCAATATGTGGATTACATTTAATATTACACCTAAATACTTTGAATTTTTAGTTTGGGTTAGGTCTTTACCTTGAATGAAATGAGGATGAGCATAAAGTGTAGAATCCGCAAGTAGAAACAAAGGGGTGGTGAAGGTATTGACTAACAAACACATCGATAGGATTTGATACTGAGTTGAGAAATGTTCTATGTCAAATACATTCTGATTGAAGAAATATCTTGCAGATTTTAGTAAGTTTGATACTGAGTTGAGAAATGTTCTATGTCAAATACATTCTGATTGAAGAAATATCTTGCAGATTTTAGTAAGTTTGATACTGAGTTGAGAAATGTTCTATGTCAAATACATTCTGATTGAAGAAATATCTTGCAGATTTTAGTAAGTTGCAAACAGTTAAGCTTTCTTTCACCGTCAAAGTTGTTTACTTATTAACTTTGCGAAGATATAAAAATGATAATTGTTTTTCCGAAAGGAAGAAATGACATTTTTTTGTAAGTTTGACTTCTTTCTTATTTTATTCTTATTAGTTATAGAGTGATGATTTCCTGCGATCTTCAGACGCATCTTTATATATTTACCTACGAGTGATAATTGTTGTGGAGATCACTACGAATGTAATGTCATGCATAAGTAATGATATTGATAAAACAATACGGCTTGAGTGAACTTGAATCTAACTGCACTGTTGAAGAAGCTAATAGTTATAGCAATAAACTGAATCATCTGCTTACTTGAACAGAGCATCTGTGTGAATTATTTTACTGTGTATTTTTTATTCTTGAGTGTTGATTAGAATAAACTGCATTCTATAAAATATATATATCGCGCATCAGGTCCGACAAATTACACAATCAAATTCTAACATCATATAATATAGTGACCAGCAGGTTGATCTAGTTACCGCTCTTTATAGTTTATAGACAAACCAGTCAGTGTTTTTCAGGGTAAAGTGCTCATAAGGAGAGTGTCATTGCCCGGAGTAATCAAGCTCCGGGTGGAACAGCGGTAACTAGAGCAACCTGCTGGCCACACAATCCCCGTGTCATCAAAGTGACAGTCTGCTTCTCTAATTTTGCTTGTTGTTTTCTTTTCTTGTCTAAAATAATTTGTATGGAGAGTGTCCGAAGAAGGTAGTGTGTAGGCCTACAGTATATGTGCACAGTATATGCCTTCAGTTACTCAATGGTGACTCAAGAGAAACTTAATAGTCACTACAACTCCAAGGTAACGCAATAATTCCTGAATCACTCAATGGTACACAACATTGAACCCTAAGGTTTATTTCCTCCACCTGGATCACACTTACCTAGAACCCAAGGGTTCATTTCACTCACCTAGATCACACATACCTAGAACCCAAGGGTTCATTTCACTCACTTAGATCACACATACCTAGAACCCAAGGGTTCATTTCACTCACTTAGATACCACACCCTAGAGCCCCAGGGTTTATTAGACTGACCTAGATCACACTCTAGAGCCCCATGGTTCATTATACTCACCTATATCACACAACCTAAAACCCCATGATTTATTTCGCTCACCTAGATCACACAACGTAAAACTCCATGGTTCATTTCCTTCACTTAGATCAAACACCATAAAACCCCAGAACATCACACACCCTAGAACCCCAAAGTTTTTTTCACTCACCAATATCACACAACCTAGAACCCCATGGTTCTTTACACCAACCTAGATTATACAACCTAGAACCCCAGGGTTTATTTCATTCACCTAGATTATACAACCTAGAACCCAAAGGTTTATTTCACTCACCTAGATTATACAACCTAGAACCCAATGTTTTATTTCACTCACCTAGATTATACAACCTAGAACCCCATGGTTCATTTGAATTACCTAGATTATACAACCTAGAACCCCATGTTTTATTTCACTCACCTAGATTATACAACCTAGAACCCCATGGTTTATTTCACTCACCTAGATTATACAACCTAGAACCCAAGGGTTTATTTCACTCACCTAGATTATACAACCTAGAACCCAAGGGTTTATTTCACTCACCTAGATTATACAACTTAGCACCCCATGTTTTATTTCACTCACCTAGATTATACAACCTAGAACCCCATGGTTTATTTCACTCATCTAGATTATACAACCTAGAACCCCATGGTTTATTTCACTCACCTAGATTAAACAACCTAGAACCCCATGGTTTATTTCACTCACCTAGATTATACAACCTAGAACCCCATGGTTCATTTGAATCACCTAGATTATACAACCTAGAACCCCAGGGTTTATTTCACTCACCTAGATTATACAACCTAGAACACCATGGTTTATTTCACTCACCTAGATTATACAACCTAGAACCCCATGGTTTATTTCACTCACCTAGATTATACAACCTAGAACCCCATGGTTCATTTGAATCACCTAGATTATACAACCTAAAACCCCAGGGTTTATTTCACTCACCTAGATTATACAACCTAGAACCCCAGGGTTTATTTCACTCACCTTGATCACACACCCTAGAAACCCATGGTTCTTTACACCCACCTAGATTATACAACCTAGAACCCAAGGGTTTATTTCACTTACCTATATCAAACACCCTAGAACCCCAGGGTTTATTTCACTCACGTAGATTATACAACCTAGAACCTTAGGGTTTATTTCACTCACCTATATCCCACACCCTAGAACCCCAGGGTTTATTTCACTCACCTTGATCACACACCCTAGAAGCCCATGATTCTTTACACCCACCTAGATTATACAACCTAGAACCCCAGGGTTTATTTCACTCACCTATATCCCACACCCTAGAACCCAAGGGTTTATTTCACTCACCTAGATTATACAACCTAGAACCCCATGGTTTATTTCACTCACCTAGATTATACAACCTAGAACCCCATGGTTTATTTCACTCACCTAGATTATACAACCTAGAACCCCATGGTTTATTTCACTCACCTAGATTATACAACCTAGAACCCCATGGTTTATTTCACTCACCTAGATTATACAACCTAGAACCCCAGGGTTTATTTCACTCACCTAGATTATACAACCTAGAACCCCATGGTTTATTTCACTCACCTAGATTATACAACCTAGAACCCCATGGTTTATTTCACTCACCTAGATTATACAACCTAGAACCCCATGGTTCATTTGAATCACCTAGATTATACAACCTAAAACCCCAGGGTTTATTTCACTCACCTAGATTATACAACCTAGAACCCCAGGGTTTATTTCACTCACCTTGATCACACACCCTAGAAACCCATGGTTCTTTACACCCACCTAGATTATACAACCTAGAACCCAAGGGTTTATTTCACTTACCTATATCAAACACCCTAGAACCCCAGGGTTTATTTCACTCACCTAGATTATACAACCTAGAACCTTAGGGTTTATTTCACTCACCTATATCCCACACCCTAGAACCCCAGGGTTTATTTCACTCACCTTGATCACACACCCTAGAAGCCCATGATTCTTTACACCCACCTAGATTATACAACCTAGAACCCCAGGGTTTATTTCACTCACCTATATCCCACACCCTAGAACCCAAGGGTTTATTTCACTCACCTAGATTATACAACCTAGAACCCCATGGTTTATTTCACTCACGTAGATTATACAACCTAGAACCCCATGGTTTATTTCACTCACCTAGATTATACAACCTAGAACCCCATGGTTTATTTCACTCACCTAGATTATACAACCTAGAACCCCATGGTTTATTTCACTCACCTAGATTATACAACCTAGAACCCCATGGTTTATTTCACTCACCTAGATTATACAACCTAGAACCCCATGTTTTATTTCACTCACCTAGATTATACAACCTAGAACCCCATGGTTTATTTCACTTACTAGATTATACAACCTAGAACCCAAGGGTTTATTTTACTCACCTAGATTATACAACCTAGAACCCCATGGTTTATTTCACTTACTAGATTATACAACCTAGAACCCCATGGTTTATTTCACTTACCTAGATTATATAACCTAGAACCCCATGGTTTATTTCAATCAATAGATTATATAACCTAGAACCCCATGATTTATTTCACTCACCTAGATTATACAACCTAGAACCCCATGGTTTATTTCACTCACCTAGATTATACAACCTAGAACCCCATGGTTTATTTCACTCACCTAGATTATACAACCTAGAACCCCATGGTTTATTTCACTCACCTAGATTATACAACCTAGAACCCCATGGTTTATTTCACTCACTAGATTATACAACCTTGAACCCCAAAGTTTACCGGGTATTTCAATCACCTAGATCACACACCCTAGAACCCCAAAGTTTATTTCAATCACCTAAATCACACACCCTAGAACCCCAAAGTTTATTTCAATCACCTAGATCACACACCCTAGAACCCCAAAGTTTATTTCAATCACCTAGATCACACACCCTAGAACCCCAGGGTTTATTTCACTCACCTAGATCACACACCCTAGAACCCCAGGGTTTATTTCAATCACCTAGATCACACACCCTAGAACCCCAGGGTTTATTTCAATCACCTAGATCACACACCCTAGAACCCCAGGGTTTATTTCAATCGCCTAGATCACACACCCTAGAACCCCAAAGTTTATTTCAATCACCTAGATCACACACCCTAGAACCCCAGGGTTTATTTCAATCACCTAGATCACACACCCTAGAACCCCAGGGTTTATTTCAATCACCTAGATCACACACCCTAGAACCCCAGGGTATATTTCAATCACCTAGATCACACACCCTAGAACCCCAAAGTTTATTTCAATCACCTAGATCACACACCCTAGAACCCCAGGGTTTATTTCAATCACCTAGATCACACACCCTAGAACCCCAGGGTTTATTTCAATCACCTAGATCACACACCCTAGAACCCCAGGGTTTATTTCAATCACCTAGATCACACACCCTAGAACCCCAGGGTTTATTTCAATCACCTAGATCACACACCCTAGAACCCCAAAGTTTATTTCAATCACCTAGATCGCACACCCTAGAACCCCAAAGTTTATTTCAATCACCTAGATCACACACCCTAGAACCCCAGGGTTTATTTCAATCACCTAGATCACACACCCTAGAACCCCAGGGTTTATTTCAATCACCTAGATCACACACCCTAGAACCCCAGGGTTTATTTCAATCACCTAGATCACACACCCTAGAACCCCATGGTTTATTTCAATCACCTAGATCACACACCCTAGAACCCCAAAGTTTATTTCTATCACCTAGATCACACACCCTAGAACCCCAGGGTTTATTTCAATCACCTAGATCACACACCCTAGAACCCCAAAGTTTATTTCAATCACCTAGATCACACACCCTAGAACCCCAGGGTTTATTTCACTCACCTAGATCACACACACTAGAACCTTAAAGTTTATTTCAATCACCTAGATCACACACCCTAGAACCCCAAAGTTTATTTCACTCACCTAGATCACACACGAATGCTAAATCTGATTTTTCAAATTGATTGACTTGATTAATATTGATATCTTCTTGAAGGTTACAATCACAGGTTGTCTTCTCAAAATTATTAATGAAAGTGGAGAATGCTCTGTAAGAAAAAAAAAAGAAAACAAAATTTAATTATAGGTCCTAAGGAATAAATATAATGATAGTGTAAAGCGTAAGGTATTGTATCGAAATATTAGATTATGGTGGAGTGTCTAGACTCCAGATTCTATCACAAGGTAGGCATTCTAGAATACTAGCAATCACATCATACTCATGCAAGTAGTCATAAAGGCCTATATTATTATACTGAGGAATGTATAAAAATTCATAGTACTTACCCACAATATTGAGAATAATTTAATGCATTTAGAGCTTGCGATGAATATTTGTCTCGTGCAGCAAATAGTGCAGAGAAGTTGGGACAAGCAGACATTAAGTTTTGTAGAATTGGAGCTATAAACAAGCCGAAAAGTTGGAACATTAAGACATTTAATTTGAGTTATTAATGTTTGTTGATTTTAAACCGATTCTATTTGTTTACATGTAGCCTATAAAACAATGTGCTTTGGGGAGAAAAGAAGAATATTAAAAGAGATAGTTGGCCAATACATTATTATTTTGTCAAGTATATAAAATCAAACGATATTCTAATTGTAGTATGCTACTTAAATGCTACAAATGCATATAAAACAATTAAATAGAAGGTTTAATGTGTAATAAAAAAAAATTGAATTCTACTATTTAATAGGCCTACTGTGTGCTTACTTTATTTATTCTATTTACAATATTATTATTATGTCTACTTTATTTCTTCTATTTATAACATTGTGTCTCCTCTATTTATTCAATTTACAGTGATGTGTCTACTTTAATTATTATATTTATAACTTTGTGTCTAATTATTCTATTTACATTTTTGTGTTAAATTAAATTATTATTTGTTAAGCTTTGAGTCAAATTCAGTTAGATTTATTCTATTTACAACTTTGTGTCTAGTTTAATTTTAATTGTATCTATTTTAAACTTTGTGTAACATTCAATTTTTATTGACAGTTTTGTGTCTAATTATTCAATTTACATCTTTGTGTCTACTTTCACTGTTATATTTACATCTTTGTGTCTACTTTCACTGTTATATTTACATCTTTGTGTCTACTTTCATTGTTATATTTACATCTTTGTGTCTACTTTCATTGTTATATTTACATCTTTGTGTCTACTTTCATTGTTATATTTACATCTTTGTGTCTACTTTCATTGTTATATTTACATCTTTGTGTCTACTTTCATTGTTATATTTATTTACATCTTTGTGTCTACTTTCATTGTTATATTACATCTTTGTGTCTACTTTCATTGTTATATTACATCTTTGTGTCTACTTTCATTGTTATATTTACATCTTTGTGTCTACTTTCATTGTTATATTTATTTACATCTTTGTGTCTACTTTCATTGTTATATTACATCTTTGTGTCTACTTTCATTGTTATATTACATCTTTGTGTCTAATTTCATTGTTATATTACATCTTTGTGTCTACTTTCATTGTTATATTACATCTTTGTGTCTACTTTCATTGTTATATTACATCTTTGTGTCTACTTTCATTGTTATATTACATCTTTGTGTCTACTTTCATTGTTATATTACATCTTTGTGTCTACTTTCATTGTTATATTTACATCTTTGTGTCTACTTTCATTGTTATACTTACAACGTTATTGCTAATTTATTTCTTCTATTTAAACTAACATTATGTTCTTTACCTGCACTAGTGTTGACACTGACTCCATCCTTCAAATTTTCACCTAAACAGGACAGACTTTTTTTCACAGTGTAGTTTGAACTGACTGAAAAAAATCATTATAATATGAAACATTTATACTGTCAAAATTTAATTCCGCTACAAAAAGTATTTGTTTTATGAGTTTTGTTCTTAGCTGTAAATAAAATTATAACGTTAATAAAAAACATTCTGCGTCATTATGAGATTATTTGTACCAGTGGAATGATGCGAGACTGTTTTAATCTTTCTAATTGGAAGCACTTTAACTGAAACAGTAAATTATATTCCTACTTATATAAATGTTTTTACCTTTTAATATTCTATAGATTTTTTTAGCTTATTAATTTTCATAATAAAATAAGTCTAAATTTGCTAACAATCAAACTATACGTTTTTTTGCTGTAGTATTACGTTAATTAGAACAAGGTCAATGACAATTCACATTATTATAGGCCTATACATAGTAAACATAACTCTAATATTTCACTTTAATCTACATATATCTTTTAAAATACTAACTTCATTTATATGAATCAATTAAAGGTTGTGATTGTGTTTTTTTCTTTATAAAACATTTTTTAGATAATTTGTTTCCAAAACCAGAGTATCTTATTTTTTCAAATATATGTGAGAGTGGGGTGTGTTGGGCGAACGTTTGGGTGATCGAACATAAATGGTCACTTCTTGGGAACTATTAAGTAAACTTAATAAATTTGGTATCATTAGAAAGAGTATCCATTGCATTGAAAATGATGTTAGAGCCATGTCTGTTGCATAAATAGTTGTAAAGTAAGTGTATGTTTCTCACGCCTACCCAAAAGAGATATAAATATATATAAATAAAAAAACATACCTAAATTATACACCAAACATTCATGTATACATAACAATTCATAACATAGCTTGGAGTAAAATAGAACAGTTGGTAGGGAGACATGGTCATGGCTTGTGTGAACTTTAGTTTCATTTTTTTCTACTATATATACTTGTATACATTTTAATATATATATATATATATATATATATATATATATATATATATATATATATATATATATATATATATATATGTATATATATATATATATTATCTTATACATTACAGATACATATGTGTGTGTGTGTTTTACATTCTGTCTATAGATAATTTCATTTAAATGAATGAAAATATGCATTTAAGTATAGATTTGAAAGAGAGCTTAGAATATTTAAACACAATTTAGTTAAGTAAATGTATAATAAAGTATTCTTATATCGTGAAGGAGATAGATATAGGTATATACATTGCTGACAATTATCTCGAGACATCATAAATGAAATCTTCATGACTTCCTTGAAGGCCTGAGATAGATAAAGCGTCTCACTGGGATATTTGCAGTAGCATAAGGCAAGTTCTGTACAGTTGATGAAGTCTGCACGCACTCTGTCAATAAATAATAGACATTATGCATTCTTTCATATATTTAACACGTGACTAATTCATTCTAGTTCTAGCTAGCTATTTCAACTTTTTCTTCTAATACTTGAATTTCAGAAAAAACTAGATCTAACTATTTTTTTTATCATAAATATAGAAACGTAAATTTATAACATAAATATATAAACATAATATATAAACATAAATCTATAGGCCTAGCCATAAATAAATAAACATACACAAACTATACTGCAAACATTCATGTATATGTTACGGCCAAAGCCCGATATCGCGATCTGGCCGCACTTCGGGCTTTGGCCGTAACATATACATTAATTGAACATCGCACACCCCTTTCTGCATAAAATATACATTACAGAAAACATCTTCACAAATATAAATAAAAATTGTCCCCACTTACAAATTTGATAAAAACATGACTACATTCATAGTTAATATTAGCAAATACATACATTATTCATACATGTCTACATAAAATATATTTATACATACATAAATATTAGTAGTCTATGATTTGTCTATTAACGGACATTGGACCTGATTACAAAGTGGCCTATATTTCAGCATAGATAAATAAATTATTATTAAATTATTATTAATCATTTTTTTAAACATTAATGAGAGAAGGCAATTCATATACAAAAACAAAAATAATACACACATAATGTTACGCATATCTAGTATTTTCTAGTATTTTATTGTTCGTGTGTGTTCATGCCGTCACGCTTCAATGCCCCCAATGCTGTTGTATAGTGTATTGTATTGTGGCTGTATGCCGTCATGCTTCAGTGCCCCCAATGCTATTGTATAATCTATTGTTTATTGTTTGGTCTTTTATATTGCGGCTGTATGCCGTCAGGCTTCAGTGCCCCCAATGCTATTGTATAATCTATTGTTTATTGTTTGGTCTTTTATATTGCGGCTGTATGCCGTCAGGCTTCAGTGCCCCCAATGCTATTGTATAATCTATTGTTTATTGTTTGGTCTTTTATATTGCGGCTGTATGCCGTCAGGCTTCAGTGCCCCCAATGCTATTGTATAATCTATTCTTTATTGTTTGGTCTTTTATATTGCGGCTGTATGCCGTCAGGCTTCAGTGCCCCCAAAGCTATTATATAGTCTATTGTATTGGGGCTGTATGCCGTCACGTTTTAATGTCACAAATGTTATTGTATAGTCTATTGTATTGTGTCTGTATGCCGTCAGGCTTCAGTGCCCCCAAAGCTATTGTATAGTCTATTGTATTGGGGCTGTATGCCGTCACGTTTTAATGTCACAAATGTTATTGTATAGTCTATTGTATTGTGTATGTATGCTGTCACGTTTTAATGTCACAAATGTTATTGTTTTGTCAATTGTATTGCGGCTGTATGCCGTCACGCTTCAATGCCCCATTGTTATTGTTTAGTCTATTTATTGCAGCTGTATGCTGTCACGTTTTAATGTCACAAATGTTATTGTATAATCTATTGTATTGCGACTGTATACCGTTACGTTTCATAGCCCTCAACGCTATTGTCTAGTCTATTGTATTGCGGCTGTTTGCCATCACGCTTCAATGCCCCCAATGCTATGGTTTATTGTATTGCGGCTGTATGCCGTCAGGTTCAGTGCCCCCAATGCTATTGTTTATTGTATTGCGGCTGTATGCCGTCACGCTTCAGTGCCCCCAATGCTATTGTTTATTGTATTGCGGCTGTATGCCGTCACGCTTCAGTGCCCCCAATGCTATTGTTTATTGTATTGCGGCTGTATGCCGTCACGCTTCAGTGCCCCCAATGCTATTGTTTATTGTATTGCGGCTGTATGCCGTCACGCTTCAGTGCCCCCAATGCTATTGTTTATTGTATTGCGGCTGTATGCCGTCACGCTTCAGTGCCCCCAATGCTATTGTTTATTGTATTGCGGCTGTATGCCGTCACGCTTCAGTGCACACACAGTATTTTTTCCTCAATTCTATCGTTTCTAGAATCTTTCTCTTTTTCCGCATGAAGTTTTATTTTTTTGTATGACCTTGAAGTTGTTTATCTTTAGGGTGTCTTCCATAGAGGTCTTTTCCCCTAACTTAGCCTACTCAGACAGAGGGTATATAAGGGCTAGACTGTCGACGGGTTTTTAGTTTTTGCATCTTGGAGTTATATAGGTTTTATCATTGTACTATTTTTTTGCTATCTTTTATTGTGATTGTATTACTTTAACAAGGCTTTGCATGTTTATGTATTTCTGTGCAGCACTTATTTGTGATTCAGAATTGTAAGGGAGATTTTTAAATAAATCTATTTTGTATTTTGTAACTGTTACATTTATTTTTTAAAACTGTTATTGCTATGGTATCTTAACCCTTTTTTTGTTCAATTTGAAATACTAAATTTGTTTAGATTTTCGATTCTAAAATATATTACTCTTTTCTATATTTCGTTGTTAATTAACAAGCGAAGTCAACTAGTAAATTAAATCAAATAAATGCGTCATAATAATCATACCACTATTCATACAAATAAATCTGTCAACAGTTTGCTCTGGGGTTATTTCAGGCAGACTTTAGAAAATATATTATCATACATACCTGCAAACTTGTTGCGTATCATTTGGTAAAACAGATTTCAAGTCCTTTTGCATAATAAGCCCACACTGTTGTAAGATGTCAGCATTTGAACAAGGAGGTACTTGATATGGTAATGGTTCATTGGTTTGACAATATACATTACCTACACACAAGAAACACATGAATTTGTCTTTTCAAGTATACCAAGAAAACTAATCAGTAAAAAACGTATGACACACGAGAAATGTTTACACATCTGAATATTTATACAAAATGATACGATTCATTTTTAACGTGTTTTATACATTATAACCTACACATTTATGGGGTCGTGCAAAAAAAAAAAAAGGTCACGCGTTTTTTCGGTCAATCTCAATCCCTTCCATCGCCCCCCACAAACGTCACAAGTCGTCACAAAAAGTAAACAACCCCGTTATAAATGTCGTCACAATGCCCCCCCCCTCTTTTTCCAGAAAACTCATTTTCAATATCAAAACAACCTTGACATAATAAGGTGTCATTGTAATGTTTATTTAATATCGTAATATTTTTTATATATTTTAGATTCTTGTAGTGAAGCCGGATGTTCTTCAATTCTTGGTCTGCCATACTTAGCACTGGCTTTCTGAGATGTGCGTAATTCTGATGATTAGTTATTCTACACCAATTGATAGTTTTCTTTACACTTAAGGTTATACATACATTTTAATGCACCTTTTGATATGGATACTGGTGGTGAAATTTTGAAATAACCTGTACCAAGGAATCAGCATAGGTGTAGCCAAATATGGTAGGGACCACAGAATAGATATAGGGACACTTTGTCTCCCAACTTGTACTAGAAACACCAGTTCTAGTTTTAAAAACAAATATTTTTCACTAAAAAATGTTAGGCTTTTTTCTTTTGTTACAACTTAATGTTTTACAAAAATCGAAGCATTTTTTTTATTGCATTACGTTTTAACTAGATCTATATCCACTCATAAATATTGTGAAAATAGTTTTTAAGTACTGAATAATAATGTAGACATAACAATGTGGAAATAATGCCATTCCCTTTCAACGCTATTGATAATCAAATCTATAAATATTACAGTAGACATTTACTAAAATAAATTAAACAAAACTTGTTGAAGTAGAAATTAAGTAAAGTTGACGATTTTTGAAAATTAGACGTCACAGTGATTAAAAAAAAACTCACAAATATTTGCAACCCCCCCCCCCCCTTTTTTTTTTCCCATTTGCGTGACGTCATTTATGGGCAGCACCATAGTTCCTGTGAAAGTTGTAGGTACTTGGTGGTCCATAGCTATTGAGCACTTCTTATACACCAACAGTTACTTACCAGAATTTGTTCGAAAAATGAAAATCTATAATTTCTTATAGAACAATTCCTGGTTATGTTAAAATTTGAAACATATATATCTTATATTGACTTTGGAACAGAATAAATTGTGTACAAGTTTTTTTATAAATATATACTTACTATTAAACACAAAATACAAGAAACCTAAAAACGTCCATAAGCTAGCCATAGTTGCAATGCAAGTTATAAAGACACCTGAGCCAGCTATCTACACCTGTGTAAAAACATTTACATGTTTAAAACAAAAATGTCTTTTGCACTTATTAACATAAAGTTTGTTTACAACGACTTTTCAGACAGACAATATATTCAGCCTGTATTTATTTCCAACACAGTAAACATGTTGACAAAAAGAATTAAAAGATAGATTGTTTAAAGTACTTATTATACATGCAAAGTGCTGCAAATATTTTTTAAAAATATGTTTTAAGTAAATTTGAAATGTACAGTTTAAAATATTTCAACTTTTATCGTTGATTCGATACAACATGTGAAGTGCGTTATGGCTTGAAAGAAATAACAGCATATTATGTTTAAAAGAGAATGTGAAATTTAGTTATTCAATTTAAAATATAGCTTTTCAAAGTGTTAATTTTCATATACTTACAACTTAGAAAAGATTGTTCTCTCTTTGAAATCACCAACACCAAAAACAAAATGTTAATTTAGCTTTCAAAGCCGCTGGTAGACAAACTTGCTGGACACGTTGGAACACTCTATGTAGCTAGATATAATCTTTATAGTTGTTTGACTCGATCATTTTGAACTAATAGCCATTAAGCCTAAAATCTCAGTTTAGACGCAATGGTTCTCAAATATTGCTTACATACCATTAACAGAACTACACTAAATTCCCATTCTTAATTTTTTTGCTTTTAAATACACAATTTTAGAAACAAAAGTAACTTATTGATTCCTCGTTGTATTGTCTAAAATTTAGAAAAAAGTGATCAACTATTGTATTGTCTATAATGTAGTAACAAAGTGATCAACTATTGTATTGTTTATAATGTAGTTACTAAGTGATCAACTATTGTATTGTCTATAATGTAGTTAATAAGTGATCAACTATTGTATTGTCTATAATGTAGTAACAAAGTGATCAACTATTGTATTGTCTATAATGTAGTTACTAAGTGATCAACTATTGTATTGTCTATAATGTAGTAACTAAGTGATCAACTATTGTATTGTCTATAATGTAGTAACTAAGTGATCAACTATTGTATTGTTTATAATGTAGTTAATAAGTGATCAACTATTGTATTGTCTATAATGTAGTAACTAAGTGATCAACTATTGTATTGTCTATAATGTAGTAACTAAGTGATCAACTATTGTATTGTTTATAATGTAGTTACTAAGTGATCAACTATTGTATTGTCTATAATGTAGTAACTAAGTGATCAACTATTGTATTGTCTATAATGTAGTTAATAAGTGATCAACTATTGTATTGTCTATAATGTAGTTAATAAGTGATCAACTATTGTATTGTCTATAATGTAGTAACTAAGTGATCAACTATTGTATTGTCTATAATGTAGTTAATAAGTGATCAACTATTGTATTGTCTATAATGTAGTTACTAAGTGATCAACTATTGTATTGTCTATAATGTAGTAACTAAGTGATCAACTATTGTATTGTCTATAATGTAGTAACTAAGTGATCAACTATTGTATTGTCTATAATGTAGTAACTAAGTGATCAACTATTGTATTGTTTACAATGTAGTTAATAAGTGATCAACTATTGTATTGTCTATAATGTAGTAACTAAGTGATCAACTATTGTATTGTTTATAATGTAGTTAATAAGTGATCAACTATTGTATTGTCTATAATGTAGTTAATAAGTGATCAAATATTGTATTGTTTATAATGTAGTAACTAAGTGATCAACTATTGTATTGTCTATAATGTAGTTACTAAGTGATCAACTATTGTATTGTCTATAATGTAGTAACTAAGTGATCAACTATTGTATTGTCTATAATGTAGTAACTAAGTGATCAACTATTGTATTGTTTATAATGTAGTAACTAAGTGATCAACTATTGTATTGTCTATAATGTAGTAACTAAGTGATCAACTATTGTATTGTTTATAATGTAGTTACTAAGTGATCAACTATTGTATTGTCTATAATGTAGTTACTAAGTGATCAACTATTGTATTGTCTATAATGTAGTAACTAAGTGATCAACTATTGTATTGTTTATAATGTAGTAACTAAGTGATCAACTATTGTATTGTCTATAATGTAGTAACTAAGTGATCAACTATTGTATTGTCTATAATGTAGTTACTAAGTGATCGAATATTGTATTGTTTATAATGTAGTAACTAAGTGATCAACTATTGTATTGTTTATAATGTAGTTACTAAGTGATCAACTATTGTATTGTCTATAATGTAGTAAATAAGTGATCAACTATTGTATTGTCTATTATTTAGTAAAAAAGTGATCTACCTATGCATTGTCTATAATGTAGTAACTAAGTTATCAACCATGGTATTGTTTATAATGTATTAACTAAGTGATTAACAATTGTATTGTCTATAATGTTGTAACTAAGTTATCAACCATGGTATTGTCTATAATGTATTAACTAAGTGATTAACCATGGTATTGTTTATAATGTATTAACTAAGTGATTAACTATTGTATTGTCTATAGTGTAGTTTATGTTATAGTTTATCTATTGGTATACTATTTAGGCTAATGATTTCCCTGATTCTTGGCACAAACTGTGTTTATTGTAAAGATTCTACATGCAACCAAAGTCAGCACATTTTTTAGTTCTATTTTAACGTTGTGGACGGTTTATATTTCAAAGTAAAATCTAAATAGATTTGTACAAAAGTTTAGTTATCATTAAGAAATACATATCTATAGATTAATGCATTCCATCTAAAATCTAAACAATCAATAATAAATATTTTCTCACCAGTTTGTTACTGCAAATCATTATAGGCCTACTTTCAACTAATATTTATCATCCCAATAAGAGTAACCAATTGAGTTTTGTTAAGTATTCTTTTATGTTTTTGGGAAACTTGATTTTCTGTGTTGTTGCTTGTCAGTTGCATTCGTTTAAAACCATTTTCTGAATTGTTTCTTTTCTATAAGTTTCTATAAGTTTCCATAAATAAACATTTCAACTCAACACGATGTTTTATAATTGATGATAGAACATTTAATCTGCACAAACAAATTATACAATTTTTATAAACATGGTTGGTGTGGTTTATTGTGTATACTTTAAAAAAAATTATTGTGCTATATATAGCCATTGGCATTATCGAAAACTTGTTAGAAATTATTGCGAGACACATGCTACAAGAGTCTAACAATTATATTAAAATTATATTAAAATAAAGTTTTATTAGAATACTTGTGCAGAAGAACTGTACAGGTATGTTGAAAACTAGCTGTGTAATTAAAAAAATCACATTCAGGATACACGTAAAAACGACCTAAAGGTTTTTATACTCTGGGCTGTATTTGTTTATAGGCCACGGCCATCGTTTACCTGTTTTGACTACATAGCCCCAGTTTTTGTTCCAACAGTCATGGCTTCAGAATTTACGCTTGCATTTATAATAATCGGCCTAAGAATTAACTGGTAATTTGTTGTATAAATGACTTTATTAATGCTTAATATTACATTTAAAATATCATAGAATAAAATAGTATTAAAAAGAGAAAGAAACACTATCCTAGCTACCACTGGGACATCTAGTAAGAAGCAAACACTTGACATGTTGTTGTTTACGTATATATACAATGTTGACATCACAAGATAGACGATAGTCATTTACATAATTTGTTTGGTTGTAAAACAAACCTTAAAAGCAAAGTATCTATTTTAGTTCGCTATTTATGTTTTAGCGAATAAATCTAGATTGAGCTTAGCTAGAATGGACTAAAAAAGTAGAATCAATGAAAGTAAAGAATATATTTAAAGTGACGACAGGCATACAGTTTAATGTTATAAATACAACAAAATAAGCAAAACTTTCATGTAAATAATTTAGTTAGAGTCTAAATAACAAAAAAACAAACATGTTTTCTTCAAAATTAACTTTAAAAAAATTAGGATATTATAAAAGAAGAAGATTACACCAATTAACACTAATTAAAAGTTTTATAATACATTTTAAACATTCTCAATTATTCATAAAGCAAAAATATATTGATCGATACCCCAAAGAATTTGGACATTTATCGTATAAGAGAATTGTGTAAGGAGTTAAACTGCAATGTGCTTATGAAGGTTTAAATAATAAAAACCGGTACTGATGCCACAGAGTTGGTACGCCAATGCCAGAATAGTAAAACATTATTAACACATTTATCCTTATTCATAATAAAAGACAAACCTCCCCCCTCTCCCCACTAGCCAAAAAAAAAACAAACGACGCCAACCATAAGACCAGTCGTTGAATTATTCAACGTTCAAAATTCTTTGTATGTCATGTCACCGTGCTTTGTGACCTAAAACCTAACTATCTGGAGTAAAGAGTCATAGATAGCGTCACACTATCTCAAACCTAACTATCTGGAGTAAAGAGTCATAGATAGCGTCACACTATCTCAAACCTAACTATCTGGAGTAAAGAGTCATAGATAGCGTCACACTATCTCAAACCTAACTATAGGGAGTAAAGAGTCATAGATAGCGTCACACTATCTCAAACCTAACTATCTGGAGTAAAGAGTCATAGATAGCGTCACACTATCTCAAACCTAACTATCTGGAGTAAAGAGTCATAGATAGTGTCACACTATCTCAAACCTAACTATAGGGAGTAAAGAGTCATAGATAGCGTCACACTATCTCAAACCTAACTATAGGGAATAAAGAGTCATAGATACCGACACATTCTCAAACCTAACTACAGGTAGTCAAGAGTTATACAAACTGTAGTAAAATTGTTCAATATTTTAAAGTTTTAAATATTTTTTTCTGAAGGCGCAATGTATACAAATTATAAAGAATTATGTTTAAATAAATAAAACAGCACTGTCACAGTTGACGGCTGCCAAATTTTATAAATCACCTAGCTCTTCATAAATGTCTTCAGAATAAATATTAAAAAAATTTCTCAATGAAAATGTTGTTGTTCAAGTCTCAGTTTGAGAAGAAAAACATTGATTTGGGATAGGCTATGCCCTGTGGTATATATTCTGCAATTTAAACTCTATATGTCCTTTATATTCTATATGGTTATCGAAAGCATTGGTCGGCAACTTTTTGCTAATAGTGTGCCGAACTAGGATTTTTAAATCATTCAGCGTACCAACAGCCCAAAAGTCAACCTGCTCTATTATATTTTATAAAAATTGTGAAATAATAATATTTATTTAGCACCGTAGCAAGATAGAAACCCAAAACTCGAGAAAATCGTAAGAGCGTTTAATATTTAACTTTAAAAAGAACGTTTTCGTGGTTATCATCCTTTTTGAATTTGCATTTACACCAAATACACAATTTTATTACTAAACTTTCACATTTTCATGGTTAATTATTGCCTAAGATTATCATTTAGTTATCGAGATTCGAGATATGGATATGGCACCTGCTATACATTAATTATATTTCGATCTCAGTATTACTGAGATATTCTTATTATTCCTAAATTATATAGTGTACACTCCATAACGTTAAGCGGTGAAGAGGCATAGGAATCATACAAACTGGGTAGTTAATGTGATGTTTAGAAATGTACACATTTTATTATAAATTCTTTATTCATATAATATTTATATACTTTTCAACTATCTTTACAAATTTTTATAATTTTAAAATATAAACTGGTAATGTTTTTATAAAAGAAAAATATGAAACATATTGAAAATATAGCGAAAAAAACATACAAATACAAAACGGGTTTATTATCTCCCTTTTATTAAAATAAAGTTGCCGAATTTGATTCTATAGGAATGTTTTTTTAATATAGCTAATATTACTTTTTAATTATTATTTCTTTATACAAATCTAGGATTTTGATGCCCATTTTTTGTTTGTTTGCATTTTAAATGGTTATTATCACTCCTCTTAAAAAAAGATCCCCATCTAATATGGATAATATAATTATATGGATAATTAATATGGATAAATTCAGGCAGGCTTTATGTGGTAGGAAAATAAGAGTACATGAATTTGAAAGTTTTGTCTTTGTTTATATAACCCAGCTCTATCTATCTTAAAATATATAATAAATTAGTGAATTACAAGTAGTTAAGTGTTTTGAAATTAAATTAACGTGCAGGATTTGTCCAGTTTCCAATGCAAAACCATTTCTGTGGTCGAACAGTTCAAGTGCTGTTTGGGCACGACCTTGTAAATGCAAGTTCAACTCACTGAAATGTATCGCTAGGCCATTCAGAAACATCGGCTTCAACAGTTAGTGCCTCCTCATTCAACTATGGAAAAAAATCAACAAGAAGCACCTTTTTGAGGTCTCTTGCGTGCCATTTAAAATTGCTCTGCGTGCCATGTTTGGCACGCGTGCTATAGGTTTCCGACCCCTGATCTTAACTATATATGACTTATGCATAAAATTTTGCTTTTTTTTTTTACTCCAAAGGACCTTGTATTGTATTGTGAATTATGTTCTGCTTTCCTGACTCTAAAGGGTTCATTCTTTTTAAGTAAAGAACATTTCTTCACATTTGCTAAGTGTTCAAAGCAGTCGAAATAAGTATTATAGGACGGCTCAAAATAATACAAATTCAATTTAAAAACAGCTATACATAAATAATTGATTTTCTTTAATTTACTTCGTAAGAATCTTTGTGTTTTTTAAACATAAACAACGCCCCGCACTCTCCAGCACCGAAAAAAAAAGACTTTTGGTATATGTTTTTGTTCAATGACATGTACGCCTAGTGAGACAATTTCTATACACCAATATAAAAGAATATAAAAGTCAATGATGTTATCTTAATATAAACATTAGACATTACTTCAAAATATGTATGTAGTAGTTAGTTGTTGTTTTGTTTTACATTTAATTTCGTTCCTTTTCATAATTAGCATTTTGAGATTTTCCTTTTTTGTCTTGACAGAAGAATGATGTTACATTTGCTATGAGGAGATTGAGATCCAACAGAAGTATACCTCCAAACACTGGGGAGAGACAAGAGAACACGTATAAACATGGCGAATCACTACATTATAAATTGATAGTAATACACTTTTACAATATTTAATAAACACTACAACACGTTTCATTATCACTTTTTGTCTAATTTTTGTAAAATTAACTTTCTCCCGCGTTAAAATGTAATAGTGGAAAAAGAAAGACATATTTTTGCCAGATTAAATATTTAGGTTAAAATCAAATACCCTAGTTTAAATCGTTAAACGAATGTTGTTGTTTTTTATTTCGTCATCGCCAAATAATTTTAAAACTTTTACAAATGTCGTCTGCTGTTGTTAAAAAAAAGTTGTCTAAAGTGTAATGAAGGGCATGGGTCGGGAACGGTTGAACAAACAGTAAACAGTGCAGGGAAACCTGGTCATAATGTAACAAGTGACACATTTAGTCAGTGTCGGCTTGCCAGGACACAAAATACTTTCTATTAAAAGGAAGAAATTATTTAAAAGTAATTTACTAGGTGATGATGAATTAATTAAACTGTAAGCTTGGACATTAGCAAAGAAAAACAAGTTAATGTTTAGAGTTTAAATAAATAAAGAGAATGGGAGAGAAACAGGGATGCGTAAGAAAGAGTTCTTCTTATTTCGTTCCAATCAAGAGATTATCCAACACTCTGTAGCTTTATAGTTATTATAAGAATTCACACAGATGGAAGTCTATAGCCTACCAACAAGCTATTATAAGAATTCACACAGTGGGAAGTCTATACCAACAAGCTATTATAAGAATTCACACAGATGGAAGTCTATACCAACAAGTTAATATAAGAATTCACACAGTTGGAATTATAGTTTTATAATTTAATATAAGAATGAGCTTCTGTATTATATAATTTAAGATAAGAAAGAAAATTCCTACCTAAACAAATGATAATAATTCCCATGGAACCAATACTACGGGCACTGGGTCTCTTGTCATCAATGCTGTTTAATTTTCTAAACGAAGCCGATGTATTTGAGGCATCTATTAGAAGCTCATTGATAATTTTTTCTATCTAAAAAACAAAAGGAAATATATATGTTACGCACAGATAGTGTAATTGCCCAGTTCTTGTAGCCTACTGGGCAACTTTTTGCCCAGTTCATGAAATGGGCAACGCGGTTGCCCAGTTCATGAAATGGACAGGTCTTTGCCCAGTTCATGAAATGGGCAGGTATATTTTTACTCATTTCATGAACTGGGCATTGGGTAAAAAAGACGTTTTATACTTAATTATTCTTATATAAGCACTCAAACGTAAAATTTTCTATTCCTTACAACATCCCAATAAGAATATCAATGGAAAGAGCTGATTTTCTAATTTACAAAACCGTTTTGTTTATGTTTATAGTTAAAATATTATGATATTTTTAATGTGTTTTTTGTATTTTACAAACAAAAATGTGTCCCTTATTATAGGCCTATCCATTTGCGATCGCCAAAAAAATAATTTTTATAACTTTTTAAAATTAAAAACGGCTTACAGGAAAAACATTCTCAATGTAGATTACAACAATGTTTATTAAGAAAGTTTGAAATAAAATTAAACTGTCTTTGCTTATTTTAAAAGTTTTTTTTCTCTTTCTATTTGGCGTTTGTTGTCAATATTGATAGATCTATTATCGATAACACTTTAAACGTCTGAATTTCTTATATTTCGCTTGCTTAAGTTTATTACAATTTTAAGACTTTAAAAATTTTTTATTTAGGCCTAAAAAACTAAATCAAATATAAGAATTAATAAAAAACAAACATAGGCCTAACTATTCAGCCTATATATCAGCCTGTAGCCTATTCAGTAGCCTATATTGGCCCTATATCCTATATCTCATTATCATTATCTTTTAAAGTAAGTTAAAGCTGCCTTCGTCTTATCAAACAATTAAAACCAGTAACTTAACATTATTTAAAATTTATAACATTAATAGAAATACAAGACTAGACTCGGACCACGGATGAACGTTGGACGCAATAATCTTCTTTATTGAAGGAGAGTCTGTAATATATAAGATAAGCTATTTAAATGGCACACCATGGGAGATAGCATAGGCCTAGGCCTAGATGTTTTTGTTATCTTGGGTTGGAAAAATTGTAAAGGGGAGGGATAAACAATAGGATATACCTCTATGCCCCCTCCCCTTTTTTAGTATAGGTGTGTTAACATATTAAATAAATGATCAAATAGACTATTACTATTATTATTTTTGAATGCTTAATGAAAAAAAATCTTTCTATTTTCATACATGTATCATGCAGGCCTAGGCTATTATTTTAATTAAAATATTTTTATTTTGAGTCATCATATAGGCCTACATGTCTGAGATAGCCAAGATTATTATAGGTCTACATTTTAAATGTATTTTTTACAATACCATATAATTTAAGCAATATGTGGCAATAAAGTTAGAGATCTACCAATAAATTGTTCTTTATTATATTTCTTAATTAATGATAGGCCTAAAGGTCGAGGTTTTAGCCTTTTCCATCTGTTTAAACTTTTTACAAGAGAGTTACTTGCACAGTTCATGAAATGAGCAGAAATACACCTGCCCATTTCATGAACTGGGCAAAAAGTTGCTCAGTACATGAACTGGGCAATTACACTATCTGTGCGTAACATATATATAACGTGAAGTATAGCCTAATACATACATAGTTAATGTGAAGATAAGAGTACTATGTTATGACAATAGTTACACTTTGTTGTGGCAATAGTTATACATTGTTGTGGCTACTTTTATACTGTGTATTGGAAGTTATACTTTGTTATTTCAATTATGCTTTGTAATGACATTTATGCTTCGTAAAAAAATATATTATTTAATATCATTTATACGATGTAATGATATTGATACGCTTTCAATGGTTACGATGAATAGTATAACTGAAGGTTGAGAAAGGAGAGGGATTCCCCGTAAATAAATATTCGAAATTGATTATGGTTTGGCTAATTATTTTGCGAAAAAAAGAAGTAATTCTTCTTTAATAAAATAAGGGTTCTTCAAAATAATGGAAACAGTATAGTGAATATAGTGTAGCCGTATTTAATTTATATAAAAATGGGATAGAAATCACGACAATAATCTGTAATAATAACCTAAACAAAGCAACACAATACGTGCTATATTTGTCTATTTTACATTCAGTGTAGTGTTAGAGTTTAAATAGATTTACGGGTAATATAATCAGAAATGCATTATAAAATCGGACTTGGGTAGAAATTAAAGACAGTAAAGAAATACCTTTTCTTCTGGTGTCAGAATGAGATATTCGGGAGATAGTATTATAGGTGGCTGATCACAATCGCAGTAACAAACATCTAGCCAACCTAGACAAGTCAACAAAATATTTTACAAATTGCCATTTGAATTCAGACATCTCTGGACTTAACTAAGATACATGGTGCATGTTTTAATTTAGAGCACGGTATAGACATATTTGTATTGCTTTTGTTTATGTTTTTTTTTTTGTACTAACGACTTTAATACATCATACATGTTTTTTCAATTCGTTATTTTAAAAAATATTTTGTTTAATTTAATAAATTACGTTCATTTAAAAATAAACTTGTTTAGGGTCAGAGATAGATTAAAGCTGGGCTATAGATTAAAGCTGGGCTATAGATTAAAGCTGGGCTATAGATTAAAGCTGGGCTATAGATTAAAGCTGGGCTATAGATTAAAGCTGGGCTATAGATTAAAGCTGGGCTAGCGTTTGGGTTAGAGTTAGGGTTTCTCATAGACCAATTATTATTTGCTGTTTTATTTTTTTTTAAGTATTTCTAAATATTGTAAGTTCTTGTGTAACAAGAATTTATTTCTTTCCTTTAAAAAAAAAAACATGTTTAAAACGCTGCATGTTATCACAACCAAATTTGGCGCCAATTCACACGTTAGCTCCCATGCCCACAACTAGTTACTGCACATGCCAGAATTGAAGAAAATCAAAACCTACTTTCACCACTTTTAAAATTTGTACAGTTCTCTGTGCTGGGATTTCCTGCTCTGTTGGTGATTGGCTTCATAGGAGTAGTATCCCCTGATTGAAATAGAAACACAATTCAAGTTTTAATGGGAAGTAGCATGATTTTGTGTAACGGATGGAAACGGATTACATGGAAATAAGAATGTATTAAAAATACAATACAATATTTTATTAAACACGGAAAATTGCGTGATTGCTTTATGATCGAAATCAATGGGACTAATGATAAATCACTTCTGATTTCAAAGGCCATCATTCATTTGAAAGAGTGGTTATAAAAAAGTATATATTATAGTGTATATGTAGTTTAAAATGACTGTAGCAAATTTTGTAAGCAGTTTGAAAGGTTTATCAAGTATTGTATATTACTTTGAAAGCTTAAGAACGTATTGTATTTAATATTAGTTTAAAATGTCTTAACCGAATTGTGAATGTATTTTAAAATTTCAAAACAAATTATGTCTGTAAAAATGTTACAATGTTTATAGTGAATTTGTATAGGCTTAATACTTTGACATGTCTTCAACAAAAGGTTTATGTAGCTCAAATATATTTAACAACATGTATGTAATATGAGATGAATAAAACAAAATATGCATGGACTTTGAACTTTGATTATGTATTTTGAAATGTTTATAACGAATAGCTTATGTACTTTGAAATAGTTGTAACATTTTAGGGTATGTAGCCTACGTTGAAATGACTATATCGAATAGTTTATGTACTTTGAAATGTCTATAATAATATTGTATGTACTTTGAAATGTCTATGTTTCAAAACCTAACGAATTGTGTGTCGTACGCTGAAATTTATTGTAGCAAAATACTTTAGTTGTATCTAATAAATTATAACACAATTAGATTATTGTATGTTTTATAGATTAAGTTACGCTTTAGTGACAATCAGCACTCCGTATTTGGGAAAATCTTGGACATCCCACCCTGGGCCTTTGTCGTGTAGCTTGCCCACACAGGCGGTCAAGCGTATAATCTTCCCTTTGTGTGTGTACTTTGAAATGTCTAAACCGAATCGTATATCTATTTTGAAATGCCTTCACAATATGAATGTGTAATAGGAAATGTCTATAACGAATTTGTAGGAGAATGTACTCATGATAGCCTACTGTTTGAAACTGTTTTACGTTGTATTGGATTATTGAACTCAGGGCCGTCACACATGTAGGCAACGGTCGTAATGTACTATTGCACTCTTGTATAACTATATAATAATACACCGACTATAGTCTAAGGTTAAACTGTTTAATCAATGATGTTAACTTAGCATACTTAATAAAACAGTATGGATTCGCTCACCCCCAACACAGACTTTCAAATAGACAGTCCCATCTGTAGTGTCCGCTATATATTGACCGCTATTACGTATGTAGGCATGTCTCTCTGACGTCAGATAGAAGTAGCAAGTAGCATTCGATAGTTCCACTAAAACATTACAGAATGACAAACTGCTTGACATAACTTATGTTATAAACTAAAACTTTTGTAGCACACATGGGCTATTTATATGGTATAGACATTGTACACATACTAGATTAAATATTGTTTTATATTAGCCACAACATACTTAGACTAAGTTAAGTAAGGTAGGCCTGCACAGACTAAGTACCAATTTTATAAGAACACAGAGAATAGTTTTGTGACATATGAACTCACCACGAAATCCCCAGCATTCAGAGTTACCTTTTGTCAAATTACGACATTTCTTGGCACAATCATTGACATTCCCAGTTTCTGTTTCATTAGCCTCAATGCTAAATTGTTTATTTTCAAAGGGAAGAAACCAACACTGACCTATAAAAAATGAGCAAAAGAGATAAAAACCTATATTTATTTTAAAATGCTGCATTATAATTGTGTATTACATGCAACGTATACGTTTGTAAGGCGAAAACCTGTTAGTGCGTCACAAATAAGTAGATTCTAGTAAATCAAGTAGCGGACTAAAAGTTTAGAAAAACACTTCCCTATAGATCTAGTTCCATGTGATTAGTGACATAATATGTTATGTATATTAGAACATAGATCATATTTCGGGCTTTTCGGGAATTTGAGCAAAGCCTCTCGGAGTTGTAACCTAAATCTAAACCACCGAGTCTCCTTCTATTGTATTGAACTAATAGCTTACCTTCATTCATTTGACAAATGTATGGGAGCGGTGTATTGAACTAATAGCTTACCTTCATTCATTTGACAAATGTATGGGAGCGGAGTATTGCAAGAGTAAGGTTCCAGTTCATAGTTTTTTGTCATTTTAACACAATATTCCCCATTGTCCATCAGTTGGGTGACAATGTCAGTTCTATTCGTCACGTTCTGGCATTTATGCCACATGACATCAAGTTGTCCAGATCTATTGTATTTATATAAGCCAATCCAAACATCTTGTGTTAAGCTGGAAATAAAATGTGTTGGTTGTTATGTTCTGTTCACTTTAGAAAAATTGTCAGACGTACATAAGAAACTTTAAATATTTGACTGTCTTTTTTAAAATTTAACTGATAATATTTAGATGTATTCAAAGCAAAGGAATTTTTTCGGACATTTTATGTAGATACTAAACGAATATATTGTACAAAATTATTTATTATCAATATATTAAATTATTAGTCATCTAAATTAGATAAGATTTAGAATTACGGAAAAGCTGATGTTTAGTTCACATTAGAAATGTTATAATATTCCTATTGTATTTAGTTTATTTAACGCTTTACAATAATTCATTTATACAGGAAGACAATCCATTGAATAATTTACAATATTTGTTTCTCTGCATAACAGAACAGTTCCCTGTAACTCACACCCCTGTTTACAAAACAATATAGTTCCCTGTAACTCACACCCCTGTTTACAAAACAATATAGTTCCCTGTAACTCACACCCCTGTTTACAAAACAATATAGTTCCCTGTAACTCACACCCCTGTTTACAAAACAATATAGTTCACTGTAACTCACACCCCTGTTTACAAAACAATATAGTTCACTGTAACTCACACCCCTGTTTACAAAACAATATAGTTCACTGTAACTCACACCCCTGTTTACAAAACAATATAGTTCACTGTAACTCACACCCCTGTTTACAAAACAATATAGTTCACTGTAACTCACACCCCTGTTTACAAAACAATATAGTTCACTGTAACTCACACCCCTGTTTACAAAACAATATAGTTCACTGTAACTCACACCCCTGTTTACAAAACAATATAGTTCACTGTAACTCACACCCCTGTTTACAAAACAATATAGTTCACTGTAACTCACACCCCTGTTTACAAAACAATATAGTTCACTGTAACTCACACCCCTGTTTACAAAACAATATAGCTGCCTGCAACTCACATTCCCATGTTTACATAACAATATAGCTCTTTGTAACTTAAATACCCCATTTAAATTTTACAAAACAATATAGCTCTTTGTAACTTAAATACCCCATTTAAATTTTACAAAACAATATAGCTCTTTGTAACTTAAATACCCCATTTAAATTTTACAAAACAATATAGCTCTTTGTAACTTAAATACCCCATTTAAATTTTACAAAACAATATAGCTCTTTGTAACTTAAATACCCCATTTAAATTTTACAAAACAATATAGCTCTTTGTAACTTAAATACCCCATTTAAATTTTACAAAACAATATAGCTCTTTGTAACTCCCATTCCCCTGTTTACATAAGAATATAGCTCTTTGTAACTTAAATACCCCATTTTATAAAACAATATAGCTCTTTGTAACTTAAATCTTCCATTTTACAAAACAGTATAGCTCTCTGTAACTGAAATCCCACCTGTTTACAAAACAATACAGCCCTCTGTAACTGATATTCCCCTGATTACAAAATATAGCTCTCTGTAAATTAAACTATAATGATAATAGTGTTTCTAATTAAAACATGAATTGAATTACTTGCTATTTACTTTTTGAATGCATATTTCCAATCTAAATGTTTATCTAGAGTTTCAATGTCTGCAACGAGATTGGAAACATTATCAGCCATCAGCAGGTGACCATCATATCCAGCACAAGTGTCGCTAGCTGCCAGCCATTTAGCAGAAGTGGTATGAAGATAATAGACTGTACGACTTGAAGGCCCTATAGCTGTAATTTTTTCCATGAAGATAAGTTCATGGTGAACAATTATCAACAAACAGACTAAACTTGTAGAATATCTGAACAGATAGACTAAACTTGTAGAATATCTGAACAGATAGACTAAACTTGTAGAATATCTGAACAGATAGACTAAACTTGTAGAATATCTGAACAGATAGACTAAACTTGTAGAATATCTGAACAGATAGACTAAACTTGTAGAATATCTGAACAGATAGACTAAACTTGTAGAATATCTGAACAGATAGACTAAACTTGTAGAATATCTGAACAGATAGACTAAACTTGTAGAATATCTGAACAGATAGACTAAACTTGTAGAATATATGAACAGATAAACTAAACTTGTAGCATTTCTTTTTATAACATTGTATAAGTAACTTGACGTAAGTAGCTTTGTGTTTGGTTTATTCTAATTATATAAAAAATATAAATATAAAACTGAACTTTCGGATGAATGAGCGAGTTTTATGTTTACACAAGAGAGAGAAAGAGAGAGAGAGAGAGAAAGACTGAGAGAGTGTGAGACTGAGTGTGAAACAGAGCTTACAGCATAATGTGAAGTTTACATGGAATGTAAAGTTTGAATGTAATGTGTAGTTTAAAACATTAGTAGCTTAAATGTAATTTGAAGTTTGAGTGTAGCGTTTGAAACATCTTGCTAAAATTAAATATGTACTCTGACTAAAGTTTGCAATAGAGACCGACCGAAATTCGGCTACGGTTTCGGCGCCGAAAATAGGCAAATTGTCTTTTGTCGGTGTAGTTTCGGTTTCGGTTGAATAAAAAAGTTAGCTTTCGGTTTGCTTACGGTTTCGGCCGAACGTGGCATTCGGTAAACTGCCGAATATCATTATTTTAAATGTAAAATTTTTTGACTGCAACGATAGTGCTGCTTCCGTATTACTCTTCTTATTGATAATTTTGAATAACATTATACATAATACATGTATATAGAACTGTATATTAGGCCTATACATAATACATGTATATACAACTGTATATTAGGCCTATACATAATACATGTATATACAACTGTATATTAGGCCTATGCATAATACATGTATATAGAACTGTATATTAGGCCTATACACAATACATGTATATACAACTTATATTAGGCCAATACATAATACATGTATATATGTATGTGTGCGTGAATGTCTATTGTGTTTGAGTACAAATGGTTCTTTAATATTGTTTTAGGTATGCTGAAAAAACGGAATTTATGTAATCAAGTCAATTTTCCATTCATTTGGATCAATAAAGCAATCTTATCTTATCTTATCTTATCTTATATTAGGCCTATACATAATACATGTATATACAACTGTATATTAGGCCTATACATAATACATGTATATAGAACTGTATATTAGGCCTATACATAATACATGTATATACAACTGTATATTAGGCCAATACATAATACATGTATATAGAACTGTATATTAGGCCTATACATAATACATGTATATAGAACTGTATATTAGGCTTACATTTTCTATGTAGTGATGTTAAACGACAACCAGATTCCTATTTTCGCTTTTGTCGGAATTCGGGAGAAACTCATTTCAATATGGTGTCCCACAATTTTTTTTCTCGGAGATGTATTTTAAAACCATGTTTGATTCGTAGGAAGCAATTCTTTAATTTTAAATACTTGCAAACACTAATTAGTCAAAGACGACTCATAGGCATATTGCATTTTTTTTTCAAATCCCAAATATTGCTTGCAATACAAGCACAGACAACAACAAAGGCAGATGTTAAGAAAAAAACTGATATTGACAGCCCTAGTTCTATTGTTTACTTAGATAGAATACCCATAAACTATTTAATATTACACTAAAATGTGCAGTCTTTTAACATCTGCAGTGTTTTAAAAATCTTTTGTTTAGCTATTTCTATGTTTCGGTTACAGTTTCGGTTTCGGCCGAATGTTTTGTAAAATTCTCGGTATCAGCTTCGGTTTCGGCCGAAAGTCAATTAATAATGTTCGGTGTGGTTTCGTTTTCGGCCGAAACCCAAAATTTGGTTTCGGTCGGTCTCTAGTTTGCAAGATATGTGTGTAAATATAAAACTTACTTAGAAAGTCACTGCTATATCTGTTACAAACTCAATACATAAATATGCTATTTCAACTATTTAGTTATTGACTACTACAACTGATTACCTTGGCTTGCTATGACGAATTGAAGAAGTAATAACAACATTGTTTTGCTAATGCTGAAAGAGAATTTTTTACAAAAATGTTAACATTTCATGTAAATTAATCCCTTACAAAATACAGCCCAATGTAAACTTCTAACATGCAATAATTTTCTTTATAGAAGGAGCGTCTGTAATATTATTATATAAGATAAGATTAGGTTATGTTTTTAATTATGTAATAGAATTTCTAAACAGGAATGATTTGGTATAATGTCATAATATATTATGTATAGTCTATATTGAATTAGTACTTCTTTTGTTATTGTTTTAAAAGAGTCATCTAAATATTACTATTCAGCCTTTTGCTAGAATTTTCAGTAAGAATAATAAAAAACATAAACAGATCAAATATAAAACCAGAAATAACTGAAGAGCAATTCGGTTTCATGGAAGGGAAAGGTACAATCAATGCAATTTTCGCACTGCGTATGATCATAGAGAGAGCTATGTAGTTTATCAAAGATCTACATTTTTGCTTTATTGAGTACACAAAAGCCTTTGACATAGTAAGACATGCTGACATCAATGAAATGTTAACAAATTTGAACATAGATTCAAAAGATCTATGGGTTATATAAAACATGTATAAAACATGTATTGGGAGCAAACAGCAGCATTGAGATTGGATAATAACTTTACCAAATTTCAGAAGATTAAAAGAGGAATCGTTCTTTCACCGGACTTCTTTTCCTTGTATATGGGGTGTTAATAATGTGTTCAACAAAAGAGGTTCCCGGCATTAAAATAGGAGGACAGAACATAAACAAACTGAGTTATGTAGATGATATTGTCCTGGTGGCAGAAAATGAAATTTGGGCGGAACAGCATATAGGAGTATGAAAACTGTATGGTGATTGTGCAGAATAGCATGTATGAATATGAGTAAAGTATGGAAATTGTGTAGAATACCATATGGGACTATGAAAAATGTATGGTGATTGTGCAGAATAGCATGTAGGAATATGAGTAGAGTATGGGCATTGTGCATAATATAATGTATGAATATGAGTAAAGTATGGGGATTGTGCAGAATAGCATGTAGGAATATGAGTAGAGTATGGGCATTGTGCATAATATAATGTATGAATATGAGTAGAGTATAGGCATTGTGCAGAACATCATGTATGAATATGAGTAAAGTATAAGGATTGTGCAGAATATCATGTGGGAATATGAGTAAAGTATGGGGATTGTGCAGAATATCATGTAGGAATATGAGTAAAGTATGGTGATTGTGCAGAATATCATGTAGGAATATAAGTAAAGTATAGTGATTGTGCAGAATATCATGCAGGAATATGAGTAAAGTATGGTGATTGTGCAGAATATCATGTAGGAACATGAGTAAAGTATGGTGATTGTGCAGAATATCATGTAGGAATATGAGTAAAGTATGGTGATTGTGCAGAATATCATGTAGGAATATGAGTAAAGTATGGTGATTGTGCAGAATATCATGTAGGAATATGAGTAAAGTATGGTGATTGTGCAGAATATCATTTAGGAATATGAGTAAAGTATGGTGATTGTGCAGAATATCATGTAGGAATATGAGTAAAGTATGGTGATTGTTGCAGAATAGCATGTATGAATATGAGTAGAGTATGGGCATTGTGCAGAATATCATGTATGAATATGAGTAAAGTTAAAGGATTGTGCAGAATATCATGTAGGAATATGAGTAAAGTTAAAGGATTGTGCAGAATATCATGTAGGAATATGAGTAAAGTATGGTGATTGTGCAGAATATCATGTAGGAATATGAGTAAAGTATGGTAATTGTGCATAATATCATGTAGGAATATGAGTAAAGTATGGTGATTGTGCAGAATAGCATGTAGGAATATGAGTAAAGTATGGTGATTGTGCAAAATATCATGTAGAAATATGAGTAAAGTATGGTGATTGTGCAGAATAGCATGTAGGAATATGAGTAAAGTATGGTGATTGTGCATAATATCATGTAGGAATATGAGTAAAGTATGGTGATTGTGCAGAATATCATGTAGGAATATGAGTAAAGTATGGTGATTGTGCAGAATATCATGTAGGAATATGATTAAAGTATGGTGATTGTGCAGAATATCATGTAGAAATATGAGTAAAGTATGGTGTTTGTGTAGAATAGCATATATGAATATGAGTAAAGTATGGTGATTGTGTAGAATAGCATGTATGAATATGAGTAAAGTATGGTGATTGTGCAGAATATCATGTAGGAATATGAGTAAAGTATGGTGATTGTGCAGAATATCATGTAGGAATATGAGTAAAGTATGGTGATTGTGCAGAATATCATGTAGGAATATGAGTAAAGTATGTTGATTGTGCAGAATATCATGTAGGAATATGAGTAAAGTATTGTGATTGTGCAGAATATCATGTAGAAATATGAGTAAAGTATGGTGATTGTGCAGAATATCATGTAGAAATATGAGTAAAGTATGGTGATTGTGCAGAATATCATGTAGGAATATGAGTAAAGTATGGTGATTGTGCAGAATATCATGTACGAATATGAGTAAAGTATGGTGATTGTTTAGAATAGCATGTATGAATATGAGTAAAGTATGGTGTATGTTTAGAATAGCATGTATGAATATGAGTAAAGTTTGGTGATTGTGCAGAATATCATGTAGGAATATGAGTAAAGTATGGTGATTGTGCAGAAAATCATGTAGGAATATGAGTAAAGTATGGTGATTGTGCAGAATATCATTTAGGAATATGAGTAAAGTATGGTGATTATGCAGAATATCATGTAGGAATTTGAGTAAAGTATGGTGATTGGGCATAATATCATGTAGAAATATGAATAAAGTATGGTGATTGTGCAGAATATCATGTAGGAATATGAGTAAAGTATGGTGATTGTGCAGAATATCATGTAGAAATATGAGTAAAGTATGGTGATTGTACAGAATATCATGTAGGAATATGAGTAAAGTATGGTGATTGTGCAGAATATCATGTAGGAATATGAGTAAAGTATGGTGTTTGTGTAGAATAGCATGTATGAATATGAGTAAAGTATGGTGATTGTGCAGAATATCATGTAGGAATATGAGTAAAGTATGGTGATTGTGCAGAATATCATGTAGGAATATGAGTAAAGTATGGTGATTGTACAGAATATCATGTAGGAATATGAGTAAAGTATGGTGATTGTGCAGAATATCATGTAGGAATATGAGTAAAGTATGGTGTTTGTGTAGAATAGCATGTATGAATATGAGTAAAGTATGGTGATTGTGCAGAATATCATGTAGGAATATGAGTAAAGTATGGTGATTGTGCAGAATATCATGTAGGAATATGAGTAAAGTATGGTGATTGTGCAGAATATCATTTAGGAATATGAGTAAAGTATGGTGATTGTGCAGAATATCATGTAGGAATATGAGTAAAGTATGGTGATTGTGCAGAATATCATGTAGGAATATGAGTAAAGTATGGTGATTGTGCAGAATATCATGTAGGAATATGAGTAAAGTATGGTGTTTGTGTAGAATAGCATGTATGAATATGAGTAAAGTATGGTGATTGTGCAGAATATCATGTAGGAATATGAGTAAAGTATGGTGATTGTGCAGAGTATCATGTAGGAATATGAGTAAAGTATGGTCATTGTGCAGAATATCATGTAGGAATATGAGTAAAGTATGGTGATTGTGCAGAATATCATGTAGGAATATGAGTAAAGTATGGTGATTGTGCAGAATATCATTTTGGAATATGAGTAAAGTATGTTGATTGTGCAGAATATCATGTAGGAATATGATTAAAGTATTGTGATTGTGCAGAATATCATGTAGAAATATGAGTAAAGTATGGTGATTGTGCAGAATATCATGTAGGAATATGAGTAAAGTATGGTGATTGTGCAGAATATCATGTAGGAATATGAGTAAAGTTGGTGATTGTGCAGAATATCATGTAGGAATATGAGTAAAGTTGGTGATTGTGCAGAATATCATGTAGGAATATGAGTAAAGTATGGTGATTGTGCAGAATATCATGTAGGAATATGAGTGAGTAAAGTTGGTGATTGTGCAGAATATCATGTAGGAATATGAGTAAAGTATGGTGATTGTGCAGAATAGCATGTAGGAATATGAGTAAAGTATGGTGATTGTGCAGAATAGCATGTAGGAATATGAGTAAAGTATGGTGATTGTGCAGAATAGCTTGTAGGAATATGAGTAAAGTATGGGGATTGTGCAGAATATCATGTAGGAATATGAGTAAAGTATGGTGATTGTGCAAAATATCATGTAGGAATATGAGTAAAGTATGGTGATTGTGCAGAATATCATGTAGGAATATGAGTAAAGTATGGTGATTGTGCAGAATATCATGTAGGAATAAGAGTAAAGTATGTTGATTGTGCAGAATATCATGTAGGAATATGAGTAAAGTTGGTGATTGTGCAGAATATCATGTAGGAATATGAGTAAAGTTGGTGATTGTGCAGAATATCATGTGGGAATATGAGTAAAGTATGGTGATTGTGCAGAATATCATGTAGGAATATGAGTAAAGTTGGTGATTGTGCAGAATATCATGTAGGAATATGAGTAACGTATGGTGATTGTGCAGAATATCATGTAGGAATATGAGTAAAGTTGGTGATTGTGCAGAATATCATGTAGGAATATGAGTAAAGTTGGTGATTGTGCAGAATATCATGTAGGAATATGAGTAAAGTATGGTGATTGTGCAGAATATCATGTAGGAATATGAGTGAGTAAAGTTAATGATTGTGCAGAATATCATGTAGGAATATGAGTAAAGTATGGTGATTGTGCAGAATTGCATGTAGGAATATGAGTAAAGTATGGTGATTGTGCAGAATAGCATGTAGGAATATGAGTAAAGTATGGTGATTGTGCAGAATAGCGTGTAGGAATATGAGTAAAGTATGGGGATTGTGCAGAATATCATGTAGGAATATGAGTAAAGTATGGTGATTGTGCAAAATATCATGTAGGAATATGAGTAAAATATGGTGATTGTGCAGAATATCATGTAGGAATATGAGTAAAGTATGGTGATTGTGCAGAATATCATGTAGGAATATGAGTAAAGTATGGTGATTGTGCAGAATATCATGTAGGAATCCGAGTAAAGTATGGTGATTGTGCAGAATATCATGTAGGAATATGAGTAAAGTATGGTGATTGTGCAGAATATCATTTTGGAAAATGAATAAAGTATGTTGATTGTGCAGAATATCATGTAGGAATATGAGTAAAGTATTGTGATTGTGCAGAATATCATATAGAAATATGAGTAAAGTATGGTGATTGTGCAGAATATCATGTAGGAATATGAGTAAAGTATGTTAATTGTGCAGAATATCATGTAGGAATATGAGTAAAGTATGGTGATTGTGCAGAATATCATGTAGGAACATGAGTAAAGTATGGTGAATGTGCAGAATATCATGTAGGAATATGAGTAAAGTATGGTGATTGTGCAGAATATCATGTAGGAATATGAGTAAAGTATGGTGATTGTGCAGAATATCATGTAGGAATATGAGTAAAGTATGGTGATTGTGCAGAATATCATGTAGGAATATGAGTAAAGTATGGTGATTGTGCAGAATATCATTTAGGAATATGAGTAAAGTATGGTGATTGTGCAGAATATCATGTAGGAATATGAGTAAAGTATGGTGATTGTGCAGAATATCATGTATGAATATGAGTAAAGTTGGTGATTGTGCAGAATATCATGTAGGAATATGAGTAAAGTATGGTGATTGTGCAGAATAGCATGTAGGAATATGAGTAAAGTATGGTGATTGTGCAGAATAGCATGTAGGAATATGAGTAAAGTATGGTGATTGTGCAGAATAGCATGTAGGAATATGAGTAAAGTATGGGAATTGTGCAGAATATCATGTAGGAATATGAGTAAAGTATGGTGATTGTGCAGAATATCATGTAGGAATATGAGTAAAGTATGTTGATTGTGCAGAATATCATGTAGGAATATGAGTAAAGTATGGTGATTGTGCAGAATATCATGTAGGAATATGAGTAAAGTATGGTGATTGTGCAGAATATCATGTAGGAATATGAGTAAAGTATGGTGATTGTGCAGAATATCATGTAGGAATATGAGTAAAGTATGGTGATTGTGCAGAATATCATTTTGGAAAATGAGTAAAGTATGGTTATTGTGCAGAATATCATGTAGGAATATGAGTAAAGTATGTTGATTGTGCAGAATATCATGTAGGAATATGAGTAAAGTATGGTGATTGTGCAGAATATCATGTAGGAATATGAGTAAAGTATGGTGTTTGTGTAGAATAGCATGTATGAATATGAGTAAAGTATGGTGATTGTGTAGAATAGCATGTATGAATATGAGTAAAGTATGGGGATTGTGCAGAATATCATGTAGGAATATGAGTAAAGTATGGTGATTGTGCAGAATATCATGTAGGAATATGAGTAAAGTATGGTGATTGTGTAGAATATCACGTAGGAATATGAGTAAAGTATGGTGATTGTATAGAATAGCATGTATGAATATGAGTAAAGTATGGGGATTGTGCAGAATAGCATGTATGAATATGAGTAAAGTATGGGGATTGTGTGGAATAGGACGTTTTTCTGTTTCTTTTTATCTTTCATATTCGTTCTTTGTGTTGATAAGAACAATGTTGACGAGCTGTGCTTGAAGAAATGAGGAAAACAGATAAAGGCGACAGGTCTAAAGTTAAGAGAACTCTTTTTATCTGTTTCGGACAATCTGGAATTTCCTTACCCCCTACCCCTCCGTACTGACTTTTCCGTTGTAATCTAGATGGACACATTGGAAGATCATACCCGACACAGAGGTAAGCATATCCTCTTTATATAAACGTTCATGGTTATCCGCCACACGACTCATTGACAGATCTTCCAGATTTTACCTTATCTATATTTAATATACCCAAGGCCAAAATCTTTCTACAATTTTTCTTTTTTCTTCTGCTTCTACGTTTCTACTTCGGAATGTGACTTCGATTACGCTATTACGCACTAGATTTGTTCTGAATTAAGACATTGTGGTTCGGATTACGTGACTTCTAACTATGAAACTGTAGCGATTGACCATCGAAATACTCTGTTACAATGGTGAGTTTGAAAGAACACTTCAATACAACTTAAATATTGATGGTTTCAACTAGAAGAATCATTCTTTGTGTATCACTGGAAATATCAATAACCTATCAAACAATGACCGCACTGTTTCGATCCTTTTATTCAGCGTAAACTTATCGTATGCTAGCAGAGTCTGTTATTGTTATTTTACTACTACTAGACTATCGATTTTTTCCAATCTTTTGATTTTAATGGTTCACATCATAAATAATAAAGTGCTTATGGACACAATGTATGGAGTTCGAAATAATTAGTAGTTGAGAAAAAAAATGCACAATCGAAAGACTTTGTGTTATAATAAATACATCAAGTGGTATCAAAATAATATAATCTTTCGTTACTAATGCACAATTTGATTGAATTAGGTATTTAACCTGTTTATTAAAAATTAGTTACAATTTAATAAAAATATCGATTTTTTGACAAAACAGTGTTGGCTTGTAACTTGTTACTAATGTTTAATAAACGGTGTCACAGTTCTGCACGTAACTCTGACTATTAGCACACGTAGATAGATAGTAGTGTAGAACTAGAACCATAGGTATGGAACAACCAATCCTCCAATATCATAAAGGATATAATTGTTTTTCATAAAGCATGTAACTAAGCAGTGATATACAAATTGTTCTTCATAGAGCACTAGTAACTAAGCCGTCATATACAATTGTTCTTCATGGATCACTAGTAACTAAGCAGTGATGTACACTTTTTTTTTATAAAGCACTTGTAACTCAGTAGTCATATACAATTGTTGTTCATAAAGCACTAGTAACTAAGCAGTGATATACAAGTTGTTCATTTATAAAGTACTAGTAACTATTAGCAGTTATATACAATTGTTCATTTATAAGCACTAGTAACTAAGCAGTGATATACAATTGTTCATTTATAAAGCACTAGTATCTAAGCTGTCATATAAAATTGTTCATTTTTAAAGTACTAGTAACTAAGGAGTGTTTACTAAGACTCTCACAAAAAGACCTTAATGAAAATGGGAATCTAACTGAAGCATGTCTTTTGACCCAAATAAATGTCAACTGCTAGAGTATCCAAGAAAAAGAAACACATAATTTAAAACTACTTCATTCATGGCAAACATTAACTAGCCCAAAGTAAGAATGCAAAGTGCTTAGGAATAATAATAAATGATAAGTTATCTTGAAATTCTCATATTGATTAAGTAATTAACAAAATTAACAAAACATTAGACCTCATAAAATGGAACTTTTAGAAATGTAATAAGAACATAAAATTAAAATGATATCTAACATTAGTTAGGCCTTTTACTAGAATATGCATCATCTGTATGGGACACATCAACTAAGGAAAACATTTAAAAATTAGAACAAATTCAGAAAAGAGCTGCAATAGGTTCATTACGAGCGAATATTCACAACTAACAAGCGTAACACCAATAATTAAATCACTAATCCGAGAAACACTAGAGGACTCAAGAGCAAAGACTAAATAATACTAATTTCGAAATACAGCCCAATAATAATCTGTTGCTATGCTCAGATAAACATAAGGACAGAAACACCTTTCTTATCTTTTATGCGAGAATTAAGGCATATAAATACTCTTTCTTCCCGAGTGGCATTCGAGCATGGACAAACCAGGAAAACCAGTAGTAACTTAACATTAATAAAAATGCAAGACTAGACTCGGACCACGGATGAACGTAGGGCGCAATAATCTTCTTTATAGAAGGAGCGTCTGTAATATATAAGATACGATTTACAATTGTTAATTCATAAAGCACTATTAACTTAGCAGTGATATTCAAATGTTCAATAATAATGCTAGGCTATATGTGTCACTTTAGAAACATTTTAAAACTATTTTGGTATACGAACCATCGTCAAGTTCTAGGACATAGAATTATTAATACATGTTATCTAGTATGGATGTAGGGTATATTAAATGGACTATGTTTAATATCTTAATAAGAAAATAAAGCCTTTACCTGGTATGTCTTATAAAGACTTGACATTGATATATTTACGAGCTTTTGAGCATAGCAATTTTCGATAACCCACTGATCTCTACTTCTCATCAACAAACACAATTCTATGACTGCAAGAACTTTCCTGAAATCTATATTCAAGAATAAAAGACGTTTGTCTCTCCCCTTCCTCTAGTGGTTAAAGCATAGTTTTCTTAAGTTGGTTTTGTTCATGTTTTCCCTGTTTCATTTTATTGATTTCTTCTTTAGTTGCTAGGTAGTCGTGGCGATCCTAACTACAATAGAAAACAGTTGGCATGAAAATATAAGAGAATCGATAAGTGTATTGTCTTAAACAAGTTCGGTAATATTGATTGATAATTTAATGGCATCCGATGAAAGTTATAACCAAAGGGACATGAATATTAAATGAAAAGCATAGGCCTACACCAGTGTGGAATATTTTTTTTTTGCTGTTTTATAAATTATAAAGCATCTGTTGTTAGGCCTATGTGTAACTTTAGACTTCATAGCTTTAATTTACAAAGTACTGTGTACTACCAGGCTATGAACGCCTCTTTAGATAAGTTATATCATTCCAATAGACTGTGTTATTCATTAAGAAGCGATTTTAAATGTTATCATATAACTGAGAGTCTGGGACAAGAGAATCTTTTAATAATAACTTAAAGACCTTCCTCTTTGACTAATACATCTGCCATTGCAAGTCACAGCAAGAGCGCACTGAGCATGCTAATTTAATAGCATGGATAGAAGCGCTATAAGAAGTTTCCATTCTTATCTGAACTTACACATCTTCCTTTTAAAAAGATGATACAATCCAAGTCCAAGTCCCGAATATATAATAATTTAATCTTACATTATGAGGGATTAAAAAAATATGTCAAGTTGTTGCTTTACAGAACTAGTTTAGAGAACCCATTCTATTTCTATTTACAGAACTAGTTTAGAGAACCAATTCTATTTCTATTTACAGAACTAGTTTAGAGAACCCATTCTTTTTCTGAATGTGTCTTTTTGTTTTGTTTTTGAGAAAAAATGATAATTCAAATCGATTTTTTATTCTGAATATATTATTTTTTTCTACGCTAGAATTAAAAGTATTAAACTGTTGTAATATATGCCTACATATCTTTATAAAAGAATGGTTTCTAAATGTAATAATTGTAGTCATATGTTGTATTTGTGAATATTTCTCTTGAATGTTACAGTTCTGATGTGTTCTTTTTAAAGTTTTATTTGACATAATTGGCATTTTACTGCATACGTTTAATTATAACCAAATGAGTTAACATACCCGTTAATAGGGAATGAAATATTTCACTTGAATCAAAACCAGTTTGTAGGGAATGAAATATTTCCCTTGAATCAAAACCATTTTGTAGGGAATGAAATATTTCCCTTGAATCATACCAGTTTGTAGGGAATGAAATATTTCCCTTGAATCAAAACCAGTTTGAAGGGAAGGAAAAATTTCCCTTGAATCATACCAATTTGTAGGGAATGAAATATTTCCCTTGAATCATACCAGTTTGTAGGGAATGAAATATTTCCCTTGAATCATACCAGTTTGTAGGGAATGAAATATTTCCCTTGAATCATACCAGTTTGTAGGGAATGAAATATTTCCCTTGAATCATACCAGTTTGTAGGGACCGAAATAGTTCCCTTGAATAATACCAGTTTGTAGGGAATGAAATAGTTCTCTTGAATCATACCAGTTTGTAGGGAATGAAATAGTTCCCTTGAATAATACCAGTTTGAAGTAAATGAAATAGTTCTCTTGAATCATACCAGTTTGTAGGGAATGAAATAGTTCCCTTGAATAATACCAGTTTGTAGGGAATGAAATAGTTCTCTTGAATCATACCAGTTTGTAGGGAATGAAATAGTTCCCTTGAATAATACCAGTTTGTAGGGAATGAAATAGTTCCCTTGAATAATACCAGTTTGTAGGGAATGAAATAGTTCTCTTGAATCATACCAGTTTGTAGGGAATGAAATAGTTCCCTTGAATAATACCAGTTTGTAGGGAATGAAATAGTTCTCTTGAATCATACCAGTTTGTAGGGAATGAAATAGTTCCCTTGAATAATACCAGTTTGTAGGGAATGAAATATTTCCCTTGAATCATACCAGTTTGTAGGGAATGAAATATTTCCCTTGAATCATACCAGTTTGTAGGGAATGAAATATTTCCCTTGAATCATACCAGTTTGTAGGGAATGAAATATTTCCCTTGAATCATACCAGTTTGTAGGGAATGACATATTTCCCTTGAATCATACCAGTTTGTAGGGAGTGAAATATTTCCCTTGAATCATACCAGTTTTTAGGGAATGAAATATTTCTATTGAATCATACCAGTTTTTAGGGAATGAAATATTTCCATTGAATCATACCAGTTTGTAGGGAATAAAATATTTCCCTTGAATCAAACCAGTTTTTAGGGAATGAAATATTTCCCTTGAATCATACCAGTTTGTAGGGAATGAAATATTTCCCTTGAATCATACCAGTTTGTAGGGAATGAAATATTTCCCTTGAATCATACCAGTTTGTAGGGAATGAAATATTTCCCTAGAATCATACCAGTTTGTAGGGAATGAAATATTTCCCTTGAATCATACCAGTTTGTAGGGAATGAAATATTTCCCTTAAATCATACCAGTTTGTAGGGAGTGAAATATTTCCCTTGAATCATACCAGTTTTTAGGGAATGAAATATTTCCATTGAATCATACCAGTTTGTAGGGAATGAAATATTTCCCTTGAATCAAACCAGTTTGTAGGGAATGAAATATTTCCCTTGAATCATACCAGTTTGTAGGGAATGAAATATTTCCCTAGAATCATACCAGTTTGTAGGGAATGAAATATTTCCCTTGAATCATACCAGTTTGTAGGGAATGAAATATTTCCCTTGAATCATACCAGTTTGTAGGGAGTGAAATATTTCCCTTGAATCATACCAGTTTTTAGGGAATGAAATATTTCCATTGAATCATACCAGTTTTTAGGGAATGAAATATTTCCATTGAATCATACCAGTTTGTAGGGAATGAAATATTTCCCTTGAATCAAACCAGTTTTTAGGGAATGAAATATTTCCCTTGAATAAAAAAGATACTTTTGTTTTTGGTGATACTCTTCTTTTATGAAACTTGACAATTATAAACTTGACAATTATAAACTTGACAATTATAAACTTGACAATTATAAACTTGACAATTATAAACTTGACAATTATAAACTTGACAATTATAAACTTGACAATTATAAACTTGACAATTATAAACTTGACAATTATAAACTTGACAATTATAAACTTGACAATTATAAACTTGACAATTATAAACTTGACAATTATAAACTTGACAATTATAAACTTGACAATTATAAACTTGACAATTATAAACTTGACAATTATAAACTTGACAATTATAGACTTGACAATTATAAACTTGACAATTATAAACTTGACAATTATAAACTTTACAATTATAAACTTGACAATTATAAACTTGACAATTATAAACTTGACAATTATAAACTTGACAATTATAGCCAGTAAGTTTTCTGGATGTATAAGACATGTTAGAAATCTCCTAGCTAGAAAGAAAAAACTTGTTTAAATTCAAATAAAATTTAAAAAATGGTTGACACGTGAATAAAAAAAAATCGATATTTTTATTTGCTATTTAGCTGTTGTAAAATACACAGACAGTTGATTTCATGTGTTTATCAGTGTTTTGTTTCAGTTCATTACCGAGAACAGTTGATCATACAGCCATACCTATATTTAAAAGAAACTGGAGCATCTGTTCAATGAATGTTATAAGAGAACTTTGCATATACACAATCCTCTCACCACAGCTTAAGGAATGTTAAAAGTAAACTTTGCATATACTACTGGCCACACAATCCTCTCTTCACAGCTTCAAGGAATATTACAAGTGAACTTTGCATAGCCTACTGGCCACACAACCCTCTCATCACAGCTTCAATGAATATTACAAGTGAACTTTGCATATGGTATTGGCCACACAACCCTCTCATCACAGCTTCAATGAATATTACAAGTGAACTTTGCATATGGTATTGGCCACACAACCCACTCATCCCAGCTTCAAGGAATATTACAAGTGAACTTTGCATATGCTACTGGCCACACAATCCTCTCATCACAGCTTCAAGGAATGTTTGTAAGTGAACTTTGCATATACTACTGGCCACACAATCCTCTCATCACAGGTTCAAGGAATATTACAAGTGAACTTTGCATATGGTACTGGCCACACAACCTTCTCATCACAGCTTCAAGGAATATTACAAGTGAACTTTGCATATGCTACTGGCCACACAATCCTCTCATCACAGCTTCAATGAATATTATAAGTGAGCTTTGCATAGCCTACTGCGTCTTTTTTTGCCCTTAATGTCCCATTAAACAGCAGCTTTATAATCTACAATGTATATCTTAATGTCCCATTAAACAGCAGCTTTATAATCTACAATGTATATCTTAATGTCCCATTAAACAGCAGCTTTATAATCTACAATGTATATCTTAATGTCCCATTAAACAGCAGCTTTATAATCTACAATGTATATCTTAATGTCCCATTAAACAGCAGCTTTATAATCTACAATGTATATCTTAATGTCCCATTAAACAGCAGCTTTATAATCTACAATGTATACCTTAATGTCCCATTAAACAGCAGCTTTATAATCTACAATGTATACCTTAATGTCCCATTAAACAGCAGCTTTATAATCTACAATGTATATCTTAATGTCCCATTAAACAGCAGCTTTATAATCTACAATGTATATCTTAATGTCCCATTAAACAGCAGCTTTATAATCTACAATGTATATCTTAATGTCCCATTAAACAGCAGCTTTATAATCTACAATG
The DNA here is from genome assembly GCA_949126835.1 of Anisus vortex. Classification (NCBI taxonomy): domain Eukaryota; kingdom Metazoa; phylum Mollusca; class Gastropoda; family Planorbidae; genus Anisus; species Anisus vortex. The sequence continues at coordinate 26,848,259 of OX421498.1, forward strand.
TATATATTTGTACTTTTCACTTTGTTGACCAATAGATTGCTAATCAGCTCAAAATTACAATTGCTTGCTTTAAAGTCACGAAAGCACATTCGAGCTCAATGCAAAGTGAGATCAGATATTTTTTTTTAGTAACGTTTGCAATTGTAAAAGCCATGATATTGACTTTATCATTGCACATCAACAAGGTAAGTGAAACAAATTGCATTAGTGTCACCCATACTTGAAACGCTTTTATTGCAGAGATTCAGTTATCTCGTCAGCTGACATATGAACTCATACAGTCTTTTATCAGGAAAATGTTAAAGATTTGATTTCTAATTTAACTTGACATGCCATATTTTAGCTAACATTTTATTGAAGGCTGGATTTAGACTAATTGTACGCCGGGGCGGATGTTGTCCGCGGGCATTGAATTAGACACCTGTGAATCTAAATGAACGTTTCGTAGACTTCACAACATTTGTGATTATATTTAATATTGTTGACCTGGAGTGTTTTTTTTTTATTTCAGATAGCTTTCAATAAATGCTAAGAAGAATTTCCAATATATGAAACAAAACTTTCAAAGAAAGAGGATTTACTTTCCTAGTTGAAATCATTTTGACAATTAAAATTGTACTACAAGCAGATGCTATAAGATGGTGTCAATTAAAATTGTACTACAAGCAGATGCTATAAGATGGTGTCAATTAAAATTGTACTACAAGCAGATGCTATAAGATGGTGTCTATTAAAATTGTACTACAAGCAGATGCTATAAGATGGTGTCAATTAAAATTGTACTACAAGCAGATGCTATAAGATGGTGTCAATTAAAATTGTACTACAAGCAGATGCTATAAGATGGTGTCTATTAAAATTGTACTACAAGCAGATGCTATAAGATGGTGTCAATTAAAATTGTACTACAAGCAGATGCTATAAGATGGTGTCAATTAAAATTGTACTACAAGCAGATGCTATAAGATGGTGTCTATTAAAATTGTACTACAAGCAGATGCTATAAGATGGTGTCTATTAAAATTGTACTACAAGCAGATGCTATAAGATGGTGTCTATTAAAATTGTACTACAAGCAGATGCTATAAGATGGTGTCTATTAAAATTGTACTACAAGCAGATGCTATAAGATGGTGTCTATTAAAATTGTACTACAAGCAGATGCTATAAGATGGTGTCTATTAAAATTGTACTACAAGCAGATGCTATAAGATGGTGTCTATTAAAATTGTACTACAAGCAGATGCTATAAGATGGTGTCTATTAAAATTGTACTACAAGCAGATGCTATAAGATGGTGTCAATTAAAATTGTACTACAAGCAGATGCTATAAGATGGTGTCAATTAAAATTGTACTACAAGCAGATGCTATAAGATGGTGTCAATTAAAATTGTACTACAAGCAGATGCTATAAGATGGTGTCAATTAAAATTGTACTACAAGCAGATGCTATAAGATGGTGTCAATTAAAATTGTACTACAAGCAGATGCTATAAGATGGTATCAATTAAAATTGTACTACAAGCAGATGCTATAAGATGGTGTCAATTAAAATTGTACTACAAGCAGATGCTATAAGATGGTGTCAATTAAAATTGTACTACAAGCAGATGCTATAAGATGGTGTCAATTAAAATTGTACTACAAGCAGATGCTATAAGATGGTGTCAATTAAAATTGTACTACAAGCAGATGCTATAAGATGGTGTCAATTAAAATTGTACTACAAGCAGATGCTATAAGATGGTGTCAATTAAAATTGTACTACAAGCAGATGCTATAAGATGGTGTCAATTAAAATTGTACTACAAGCAGATGCTATAAGATGGTGTCAATTAAAATTGTACTACAAGCAGATGCTATAAGATGGTGTCAATTAAAATTGTACTACAAGCAGATGCTATAAGATGGTGTCAATTAAAATTGTACTACAAGCAGATGCTATAAGATGGTGTCAATTAAAATTGTACTACAAGCAGATGCTATAAGATGGTGTCAATTAAAATTGTACTACAAGCAGATGCTATAAGATGGTGTCAATTAAAATTGTACTACAAGCAGATGCTATAAGATGGTGTCTATTAAAATTGTACTACAAGCAGATGCTATAAGATGGTGTCAATTAAAATTGTACTACAAGCAGATGCTATAAGATGGTGTCTATTAAAATTGTACTACAAGCAGATGCTATAAGATGGTGTCTATTAAAATTGTACTACAAGCAGATGCTATAAGATGGTGTCTATTAAAATTGTACTACAAGCAGATGCTATAAGATGGTGTCAATTAAAATTGTACTACAAGCAGATGCTATAAGATGGTGTCAATTAAAATTGTACTACAAGCAGATGCTATAAGATGGTGTCTATTAAAATTGTACTACAAGCAGATGCTATAAGATGGTGTCTATTAAAATTGTACTACAAGCAGATGCTATAAGATGGTGTCTATTAAAATTGTACTACAAGCAGATGCTATAAGATGGTGTCTATTAAAATTGTACTACAAGCAGATGCTATAAGATGGTGTCTATTAAAATTGTACTACAAGCAGATGCTATAAGATGGTGTCTATTAAAATTGTACTACAAGCAGATGCTATAAGATGGTGTCAATTAAAATTGTACTACAAGCAGATGCTATAAGATGGTGTCTATTAAAATTGTACTACAAGCAGATGCTATAAGATGGTGTCAATTAAAATTGTACTACAAGCAGATGCTATAAGATGGTGTCTATTAAAATTGTACTACAAGCAGATGTTATAAGATGGTGTCTATTAAAATTGTACTACAAGCAGATGCTATAAGATGGTGTCTATTAAAATTGTACTACAAGCAGATGCTATAAGATGGTGTCTATTAAAATTGTACTACAAGCAGATGCTATAAGATGGTGTCTATTAAAATTGTACTACAAGCAGATGCTATAAGATGGTGTCAATTAAAATTGTACTACAAGCAGATGCTATAAGATGGTGTCAATTAAAATTGTACTACAAGCAGATGCTATAAGATGGTGTCTATTAAAATTGTACTACAAGCAGATGCTATAAGATGGTGTCTATTAAAATTGTACTACAAGCAGATGCTATAAGATGGTGTCTATTAAAATTGTACTACAAGCAGATGCTATAAGATGGTGTCTATTAAAATTGTACTACAAGCAGATGCTATAAGATGGTGTCTATTAAAATTGTACTACAAGCAGATGCTATAAGATGGTGTCTATTAAAATTGTACTACAAGCAGATGCTATAAGATGGTGTCTATTAAAATTGTACTACAAGCAGATGCTATAAGATGGTGTCTATTAAAATTGTACTACAAGCAGATGCTATAAGATGGTGTCAATTAAAATTGTACTACAAGCAGATGCTATAAGATGGTGTCTATTAAAATTGTACTACAAGCAGATGCTATAAGATGGTGTCTATTAAAATTGTACTACAAGCAGATGCTATAAGATGGTGTCAATTAAAATTGTACTACAAGCAGATGCTATAAGATGGTGTCTATTAAAATTGTACTACAAGCAGATGCTATAAGATGGTGTCTATTAAAATTGTACTACAAGCAGATGCTATAAGATGGTGTCTATTAAAATTGTACTACAAGCAGATGCTATAAGATGGTGTCAATTAAAATTGTACTACAAGCAGATGCTATAAGATGGTGACATATTAGATGCTCTTTTTCCCTGGGGGTTCCATTGCAATGTTATTTGCTGGTTTGCCTAGTGTATGACCTATTGAACCCCATCTTCTCTTCCTGATCTCCTCTTCAGTTGGGGCTTGGCCGGTTCTTTGTAAATCTTAATGTTTTACATTTCTTAATAATCGTAAAATGGGTGACATTTTTTTACTTAGCAAACCGCTACAGAATCAACCTTTACTTGTTTAGCAGTAAGACCTACATCTGCAAAACGTTTTAATAAACTAAAGGTAATGAATAGCTTTACATCCGCTCAACTATAGATGCAATCCGATTTTTAGATTTATCATTGGAGAATATTGAACATTATTTTCTGAAAACTTAGATTTATTATTCTAGTTGACACTTTTGCTAAACCTAAGAATAAGTACCAATATTTATTAGTAGCATATAGTAGTCAATGTACTTTATGTTTGTTGGGCGTGGGCGTTGCGCTGGTCATTCTGTTGAACGTTGTGCTGGTTACACAGTCCCCTCGTAGGCCATGACCATAAAAACTGATGAACGATCCCTCACTAACTGTATGCAACAATGTCATTTGTTAAGTATACTTTACTTTTTAGTGTTGATTGGGCTTTTGATAAATAAAAAGAATTTAAACTTCTAGGAAGCGAAACTTGTAATTCAGTTCAATCAAAAGAGCAACGCCAAAGACCTTCAATAATTGTTGTATTATAAAATAATTTCTATATACTTAATGTTGTACAAATATATAATGTCTGAAACTGAATATCCTGTTTTCAAATACATTTCAATTATTTGTTTATGTAAGGTGTACTGTTACGTTAGAAAGTATTGACGACTTTGGCCTGAATTTTCGAAATTTGACCACACTGGCCCAAAATCCTGGACCAGCCAAAGATTGGACATTGACACTTGAGTCCAGACACAAATAAAAGTTTGACATTGACACTGGTCCGGTTTTTCTTCTCCCTATTTACTGCTACACAGCTTAAATGTATGCTGGGTGTAACGCTAGACATAGTTGCTTTTTGTCTTTTATATGCCTTAAATACATAGGCCTACACACACACATACACAACAAATCCGTAGTTCATTGTTTAAATTGTTAATGGGGCTTTGCACGATAGAAAAAAGAATGACTAGGTCATTCCCTGTGTTTAGGTTGGCTTGCTTGTGTGAATGTATGCGTGTGTGTGTGAGAGCTTGCCTACGTAACATTATGTGCGCGTGTGTGCTTGCCTACATGAACGTATGCGTGTGTGCTTGCCTTCGTGAAATTACGCGTGTGTGTGTGTGCTTGCCTACGTGAATGTATGTGTGTATGCTTGCCTACGTTAATGTTTGTGTTTGTGCTTGACTACGCGAATGTATGTGTGTATGCTTGCCTACGTGAATACATGTGTGTATGCTTGCCAACGTGAATGTATGCGTGTATGCGTGCCTACGTGAATGTCTGTGTATGTGTTTGCCTACGTCAATGTATATATGTGTATGTTTGCCTTCATGAATGTGTGTGTGTGTTTGCCTGCGTAAATGTATGTGTGTACTTAGCTTCGTGAATGTATGTGTGTGCTTGCCTACGTGAATGTGTGCGTGTGTTGGCCTGTGTGAATTTTATGTGTGTGTTTTCCTGTGTTAATCCATGTGTGTATGTGTGTGCTTGCCTGCGTGACTGAATGTGTCTGTGATTTGTATGAGAAGTTCCACATTCACACAACTATGGTACCAACCACTGAGCTATATATAATATAAATATATATATATATATATATATATATATATATATATATATATATATATAATATATATATACACAGATATAGATATAGATATATAGATATAGATATAGATATAAATATATAGATAGATACATATGGAGTTCTTACGCAATTAACATGGAGAATAAAAAAAGAGGAGAAAATGTTGACTTTTAAATATAGTTAAGTGCACTGTATCTCACCAAAAATGTCAAAACTTTTCGTAATTGCGTCAGAGGAATTTGGTAAAATGTATATATATATATATATATATATATATATATATATATATATATATATATATATATATATATATATATATATATATATACTGAACATACCTTATACATATATATATATATATACATAATATATATACTAGAAAATTGTGTTAATTTCTATAATAGTACCTGATTCAATAATTTAATGGCGAAGTCAAAAGATGAAATGGTTGATGATTTTTCTGAATACTACATATTAACATGTTAACTGAGTAAGTAATTTTAATTACTTTCTTAAATATATACATGTGCACATTGAGTAAGTAATTTTAAAGAATTTTATTTTTTAGTCATCAATTTATAATAATTAAGCCACAGTATTAATGTATTAAAAAATAATATTATGTTGATGTAAACTAATATTAGTCTATAGAATAGTTTTAGCCGTTGTGAATTATTAGACAAGTATCTTTGTGAATTATTAGACAATTATCATTGTAAATTATTAGACAAGGATCATTGTAAATTATTAGACAAGGATCATTGTAAATTATTAGACAATTGTCGTTGTGAATTATTAGACAAGTATCAGTTTGAATTATTAGACAAGTATCATTGTGAATTTGTAGACAAGTATCATTGTGAATTATTAGACAAGTATCATTGTGAATTATTAGACAAGTATCGTTTTGAACTATTATACTAGTATCATTGTGAATTATTAGACAAGTATCATTGTGAATTATTAGACATGTATCATTGTGAATTTTTAGACAAGTATCATTGTGATTTATTAGACAAGTATCATTGTGAATTATTAGACAAGTATCGTTTTGAACTATTATACTAGTATCATTGTGAATTATTAGACAAGTATCATTGTGAATTTGTAGACAAGTATTGTTGTGAACCATTAGCCTTCTATTCTGGTAGATCTCCAAGTGATTTGTGTAACATTTGTGTAAAGTCCAACACAGAGCAGGGTTTGTGTCAATAGTCAGGCTTTCATCCTTTGGTCGAGAACAAACATTGAAAGTAGCAGTTTTTTTTTAACCAGTTGGATGCATACCTGGGATCTTGGGAGTTACATCCCTTAGCTCTCCAGCTGCTGGCATAGAATGTTATATATTTTAACAAAAAAGGATTTTAAAATAAAACTGTTTTCCTTGTCAAATGTTTTATAGAGTTTGTCAAGCCTGTTGTTACTTCTAGAATAATTTATGGATTTTTAGAAACAACGTGAAGGATAACATTTTGTTTACAACAGGTAGTGTGAGATTTATATTTCTTCTGTATCATTTCATTGATCTTTATGACCTGTCTATCTTACAAGTCTTACGCTATTGGTTTACATAACTTTCGATAGGAAGATGGATAGATAGATAAATAGATCAATAGATAGATAGACAGGCAGATATATAGAACGATCGATAAACACATAAGTAGATAAATAAATAAGGAAATAGAAAGGTAGTTAGACAGGCGGACAGACAGATGACAAACAGACAGAGAGATAGTGTTAATGGTGTTAAACAGAGAGACCAGGTGGATGGCTAAACAGAGAGATAGTGTGGATGACTAAACAGAGAGATAGTGTTAATGACTAAACAGAGAGATAGTGTTAATGACTAAACATAGAGATAGTGTTAATGGCTAAACAGAGAGATAGTGTTGATGACTAAACAGAGAGATAGTGTGGATGACTAAACAGAGAGATCGTGTTAATGGCTAAACAGAGAGATAGTGTTAATGGCTAAACAGAGAGATAGTGTGGATGACTAAACAGAGAGATAGTGTGGATGACTAAACAGAGAGATAGTGTGGATGACTAAACAGAGAGATAGTGTGGATGACTAAACAGAGAGATAGTGTGGATGACTAAACAGAGAGATAGTGTGGATTGTTAAGTAGGTGTATGGATGGATCAATGAAAGAATTAATGGATGGGCTTAGATAGTGTGCATAAATTGTGTCGAGGCAAACAAAATATTTGTAAATATATACATGTACACATTAAATAAAAGTGTAGATTTAAATATATTTAATACAAAATAAAAAAAAGAAAATGTATGCTAACGAATACAAAATAATATACATTTTATTAACAAGTTCTTGCTCAGAAAAAAAAAATGTTGTCTTGTCACAATATTAGTCTACTACAACAGGGGTCGGTAACCTACGACAGACTCGGCACGCAAAGCAATTTTCAATGGCACGCGAAAAATTCCCCAATAAGGCAATCAATTCTCTTTTATCACACTTTGGCACAGTTTTATCACATTTTGGCACAGTTTTATCACATTTTGGCACAGTTTTATCACACTTTGGCACAGTTTTATCAAAAGGTTGCCGTCCAGTATACTAGACTTTTGTTGTTTTTATTTATGTTTTTTTTCAAATTTCACTATGATAGTTCTATGCATTATTTCTACTTGGCTTTCTAATAATCTTTCCTGGAGTGTTTCTAAAATAATGTATGTGCAGTATTTTAAATTTGTTAGATGTGTTATGCTTAAGAAAATGTTCTAGTTCTTTAGTTCAACGAATCATTGTATGACTATACCATACATGTTTATTAAATGTACCCTGACATTTTGTTTAGGCTGCATATATTGTAGAAATTTCTAATTTACTTTATATTTAATTTGTTTGAATTATATTCTGTGAATACCAGACGTAAGCCAAGCGAATGAAAGAACTACACATCTCCAGTTTTGTCATCATATGTGTCGTAGTCATTGTTGGTAAGTCCTTAACAACATTTATGTCTTAGTCATTGTCGGTACTGTTACTCGCGTGTTCAGGGGTATGGTTACTGCAGTCGTTCTAGCTGTCAGTATTGGTATATTAGAAAGTCAACACCAGAGGTATTTAAAACGAACAATATTTAGCAGAAATAAACAGGTACACAAACGCAAACAAAATCAGATTATACAAATAAAGAGATGTCCGCCCTCATCGAGAAGTGACTAGATCACTGGCCCCAGCCAATGAAAACAAAGATCACGATATAAATAAATATAAATATCAATATAATATAAATATAATATAAATATAAATAAGGTGGCGAAGTAAGGCATAGTAGTGACCTGTTACGTAACAACTTTGTATCCACGGGAGAGAAAAAATATTTTTGTTAAACTAAATATGTTTTCTCTTGTAAACGAAACTCTCAAGGTAGGGAAACAATGGCTACTATTCTAATAGTTTAAGAGTGATCAACCTATCAAAAGTATAATTATCAAAAAGTATGTGACAATGACATGTGTTGCATTTATAAGAACATAATAAAGAAAATGTATTGGTTACACATTAAATATCACTCTCACAAAATAAAATAGTAAACTTATCAATTAAACACATCAGTGTAAATATAACGCACACAATCATAGAATAATAGGATGAATAAAAAGAATTTGAAGGTCAATACAAGCAGTGCCCTCACATGGGGTAGGGCAGATGGGGGCATATGCCCGGGGGCGGCACTTCTAGAGGGGGGGGGGCACATTTAGCCTAAGTTCATACCAGAATCTTCAGGAGAGTTGAAGGGGAAATAAAATTTGAAACACAAATTGTAAACAAAAGGAATAATGTATAAATATAAATTAGTAGAAGTTGACTTCTTATTTAATTACACTCAAACTGTTTTATACAAATGTTTCATTTTTTAATAGGCTTTATAAAAGATTGGCTCATCTAGAATATTCTTATTACAAAATTGCATTTTAAAATGTTGGTAATCATAATAATTAACAAAGCGCCCCAGGGGCGGTGAGAAGCTCTGGGGGGGGGGGGGGCGCTGATGTTCCCGGCAACAGTAGTGATCGCTGAAGGGCCAGTGGGCGGTACGAAAGTAGACTTCTTGAAATAGATTCAACACCACTGATTTTTTAATTACCAAAATAAATATCTGCTTCACTTATACGAAAGGTAATCTTGACCTTTGACAAAGGCTTTATTGACTTATGTCTATTGTGTATTTGTGACGTAAAAGTCATTTAAAGACCATTCTGTACTTAACCTTGATCTATTGCTATATTTAGACTGTATCTGACAAATGCAGATGGGGGGGGGGGGGTATTAGATTTTTAGAAGAGGAAGTAGAGGCTAGGGTGAGTATAAATTAAATATCTGGCTCAGCTCGTTAGAAAACGAAGTTCTGTGATTTTGTTCATTATCACAGTTTCATTCAGATTGTTTTGGTTTTAATTTGAATAAATTAGATTTATATAGTCTTTGATTTATAAAAACCAGTTTTGATATCGACTTATTAAAGAAATATAAGGTGAGGCAAAAGCACTATGCAGAAACGAATTAATGAAATGGCACGTGATGAAGTGAGAGTATATTGTGTGAGTACCTAGACTAAAAAGTAAAAAAAAAGTAAAGTAAAGTACCCGTCGGACCGAATTGATCCATAGGTCCGATGAAGCAGTGTTCACCAGTTTTTGTGGCCACGGCATACTAGGTGATTGTGTGGCCAGCACTATGCACAGCCTCCTTTAGTTTACCCCAACTAAGGTCAGGTACCCATCAGGGCTGGGTAGACTCAGGGACATCTTCCAGACCCGGGAAAAAGTCCTAGCCTGCATCAGGATTCGAACCCCCAAATACTAAATAAGTTTTAAAAAAATGATTTCAGGGAATTGACCTTAATTAAAAGAAGACAAAGATTTTTTTTTTCATTTATGTCAAAATTTCTATTGTACAAGCACAACTTTGGACACAGAAATCTTGAATTTATAAAATACAACTGACGAAGACATGCTTACTTCAATACATTGAAACAATTAATGATTACTTTAACAGACGATTTAAAGATAATAGGTCCACTCAGTATTATCTTGTTCTAACTACAAATTTTAATGTTTTACAAAAAAACTATTTTATATAATAAAAAAAAGCATTATGTCCTATCTCCACTTATCTACATATTAATATCTTATCTTATCTTATCTACATATTAATATCTTATCTGTCTTTTCAACATTATATTATAAACATGAACATTCCTGATTGGTTATTAGATCTAGAACTTTGGTAATAATTGTGAAGTATTAAAATCAGCCTTACCTTTACAACTGCAAGAAGAATAAATCACAAATAAAGAATACAAATTGAATTCAGAAATGGGCTATAATCACGACTTTTGGTTGCATAAGGACATCCATCAATTTCTCTAGGTCTTTTGGTTTCGGAAAAAAAAAAATTAAAAAAAAATTAAAATTATTCCAAAATGTCCACACCCTATTTATTGGAACGTTGATGAACTGCTAGCAACATACCAGGAACAAGCTTCAATTTAAAATTGTTTTAGTTTTAAAACCTCTTTTGCAGTATATTTAATTATTATTATTTATTAATCAACAATTAAACAAATGTATTAATTTCAGCTCTTTTTATGATATTTCAACTATTTTTATGATATTTCAGCTCTTTTTAGGATGATAAAATTGCATACAAATCTAGTCAAATTATATGCAGCAAGTTTGACTCATTAGTTCAACTTCGGATTGGAAGGGGAGGGGGGTAAGCAGTGAGAGATAACAATTTGAAAATGGGGCGGTGAGCCGAAAAAGGTTGAAAACCTATGCACTAAAAAAAGCTGTTACAGTATGCAAGGGGGCGGCGCTGAAACTTTTGCCCTGGGGCGCCACAAAGGCTTGTTAATCTTGAGTAAACCGGGGGGGGGGGGGGGTCATTTCTAGTAAACAGTGAGGCATAACTTTAGTCAAACCTGACCACAAATGTTTAATAAAGGGGGATAACTTTAAAAGTTACAAGTATTCTCCCTTGTCGTTGTACAATAGTAAACTCATTAAAGCGTGAAAATACACAATTTGTACAAACTCTCGAAATGAACGAGGTCATCAAAACAAAATAAAAAAAGTACAATAGAAATAGACAAGATTTCCTACGAGTTAACTCTTGCAAGACAAAAAAATATCATTAAGCGAATCATAATAGAAATAAATATAATTCAATGAATAATTCAAATGTAAGCTGTTTAAACATGAATGCACAGTTAACTTATAAATACTCAATTGTTATGTTTGTAAGGTAATATTGTAATGCAATCTTAAGGCAATTATGATTCAAAAAATAAAACTACATATACACATTAACATAAATTCAGAATAAATAGTAAAAGCACAAATGACATAGATCTAGTTCAATTTCGTTATCCTATCTCTCTGAATAAGTGGTCTGCTACCCAATTGTCTTTTCCTCTAATATAAAGGATCTTTAAATTATAGGATAGTAGAGACAAACTCCATCTAACCAAACGTTGGTTAGTTTTTAACTTTGCCAAGCATTTAATGGGTTTGTGATCTGTATAAATGACAATGTCATGGGGTGAGCCATTTATAAAATAGCCAAACTGCTTTAGCGCGATGATAATTGCAAGCATCTCTTTCTCAATCGTGCTAAAGTTTCTTTCAGAAGGGCTGAAATTTTTAGAATGATAGACGATTGGGTGATCTACGTTGTTTTGGCCGACACTGACCCTGTACCGACGTCACTAGAGTCCGTGGCATTCCTCGGTCCACTTAAACAACGCGTTTTTCTTCAATAACTATGTTAAAGGATATGCCACAGAAGAAACATTAGGGCAAAACTTTCTATACAATCCCACCATACCCAAAAGACTGCGAACTAGTTTTCTACAAGATGGAATGGGAATTTATTGTATTGCAGAAATTTTCACATCTAATGTTTTAATGAAACCACGTAGTTGATCTCACTGACCTTGTACATATGAATTTAGCAGCAAAGGGGGTGAGTGTTGGTGGGGGAAAAAAGTGCAATTTTTCCCCCACGGCAAATTTGCAAACCTTGTCCTTTTTGTCAAATAAGTTTTTCATTTTGCGTTGAGTTTGTTTTAAATTATCCCTAGCAGATACAAAAGAATTGAAAAAATGATTTTTAAACTTATCGACATAGTCAATGAGTCCTCTTGTCTCGCTTTGTTCATCTGTCCAGGCTTCTTGACGTAGTTTTAAAGGACTTCTGACGGTGTGTCCCAAAACCAATTCAAATGGACTAAAGCCCAGGGATTCTCGCAAGGCTTCGCGGGCTGCAAAGAGCACAAATGGTACACCTTTGTTCCAATCTTTCTGGTGGTCATGGCAATAAGTTCTTAGGATTGTCTTTATTGTTTGATGGAAACGCTCTAGCGCTCCCTGGCTTTCTGTGTGGTATGCAGTTGACATTCTATGTTGTATCTTGAATCAATAGCTGTCCGTCAAGGTTGCATTCTATCGCCAGTCTTGTTCAATATCTTCCTAGTCACTTGATAACTACCACACATCCATCTCCATTGGTGGAAGACCATCTAAGTTTTGCTGATGATATCGACTTAATGGTTGGAAGCAACAAAGAACTACAGAAGCTTGCAGACAGGCTTGCAGATAGAGCAGGGGCATATGGAATGTAAATCAATTTAGAAAAAAAGCAAAATAATGATCAACACCTCAGATGCAAGAAGTTAAACATCATAATGAACCAACAACTAGAAGAGGTAACGAATTTAAAATATCTAACAGCTATCCTCTCCGTAGATGGAAACCTGTGTTGGAGAAATTCAAGCCAGGATTGGGTCAGCCATTGCGGCAATGGCTAGACTAAACAGAATCTGGTCCACCAAATGCATTAGTCTCCCAACAAAGCGCAGACTTTACAGAGCCCTTGTGAAAACTATTGTTCTGTAGGCCTACGGATGTGAGACCTGGACACACCTAGCAGCCACTTAAAACAAATTGCAGGCATTCGTAAATAAATGCATGAGAAAAATACTTCGAATCTCTTACCTAGAACACAGGACTAATGCGTATGTCTGGGACAGAATATCCTCAATTGCGGGCCCTCGAGAAACCATAATGGCAACAATAAAGTGGCGCAAGCTGACATGGTTCGGTCATGTAGTGTGGCCACTGATCTATAAAAAGAATGGATAGCGCCTCTATATTAAATGTGTATGCGCAAATTGAAGCCAAAATTAATAGTTAGGAAAGGCAAATTACTTATCTACATAAGCTAGTTACATTAATAAACCACTTATGATTAGAACAAATCCATAATATAAAAGGAAGTTTAAGTTACTTAAAATGTATTTACTGGTCAGTGTTTAGGAAATTTAATGGATAAGTAAAAGTCACGTGAAAGCCTACTAACATAGTTTTCAAGAATGTTACTTCGGTGCCTAATCCATTTTTGTTATAGATCAGTGGGTGTGGCATAATAATATGCTAAAAACCACCTACTAAAACACCGTAGAAGGTGGATGTTGGAAAGGCCGACATCGGAAATGCTGATTCGACAATATAAAGGATTGGACAAAGCTGCAAATGGCTGAGCTAATGACAGCGGCTCAAAATAGACAAAAATGGAAAAAGATGACTGCTGAGCTGTACATTCGCTACCCACAAACGACCGAAACGGTCAAGGGTCTGATGATGATTATGAATATAATACACAAAGGATTAAATTATAACTTGGAAATAGAACACAACTACTATCTATTACAATCCTTAGAAGACTTGATGGTAATAACACTTTTCGTCTTCTATAATCTTGAAAAATGCATTTAAATTATCTTTCTTTCCGTGCAGCAAGTAGGCATGGAATGAATTGACCGTACCAACTACGGCCAAAAACTTATTATATGTAACTTTTTAGATACGATAAATCTATCTTAATATCTATCTATGTATGTATGTGTTTGTATGTATGTGTGTTTGTATGTATGTATGTGTGTACGTTAGTGTATGTCTCTATCTATTCATTGATAAAATTATCTATTTATCTGACGATCTATAAAATTATAAATTTATTAATAATAATATCTATAAAATGATAAATATCTAATCAATCTACTTTTACCTATATAAAATTATATATCTAACTAATCTATCTTTACATCTATAAAATTATATATCTAACTAATCTATCTTATCATCTATAAAGTTATATATCTAACTAATCTATCTTTACATCTATAAAAGTCTCTATAGATATCTAAATGCAAACAAAGAAGAGGTCAGTCATACTATCAGGCTTGTCTCAGGGGGAAGGGAGGTAACTAAAGACAAATTTCATGGCTTATTTTACATGTAAACGGTTATCAACCGACAGTAAACTACACACACAATAACTTAAGAAACATAATGTTTTATCTCCATATCAACAAGGCCTCAGGTAAAAAAATATAATTAGAAATAAATTACAAGCTGTATTAGACCTTTGGACTAAAGACTAAAGATTTTTTTAATCGATTGTTTTATTTTTTTAAGCATTTCATATGGCTCAAAATTATATTTTAACCTTTCCTTAAAACATATGGTGTTTTCTTCTGTGGTCAGTAACTTTTAAATCAGCCTCAATAACCATATACTTAGTCATTCTACAAGATACATGTACAGGGCCGTATTTAGGATTGTGGGAGCCATGTTCCCAAATGTATGTGGGGGGCCCCTCTTGGCCTTGCTCTGCCTTCCACATACCTCAGAAAGTGCAGTTAATTCATGTTACATTCTGTAAAATCATAAATTGTATGTTGAGCTTAGATTGGTTGGACTGGAGCGCTAAAATTGTAGATGAATAAATGAATTTCAGTTTAAATTTTCAACGAAAGAATGGGGATGTGAATAAAAATATTCTTTTTTTGATGTGAGACACGCTGTACTTCCACTAGCTACAGGTAGTAGTATTACTAAATACTCATAGTACTTCCACTGAATACAGATAGTAGTTCCACTAGATACACGTAGTAGTTTCACTCCATGCAGATATTAGTTTCATTAGATACACATAGTACTTCCACTCGATACAGATAGTAGTTCCACTAGATACACGTAGTAGTTTCACTCCATGCAGATATTAGTTTCATTAGATACACATAGTACTTCCACTCGATACAGATAGTAGTTCCACTAGATACACATAGTACTTCCACTCGATTCAGAAATTAGTTCCACTAGATCGCGTAGTGTATCCACTAAATAAACGCGGTGATAATTGTGTAATAAAAATTCACCGTTTTAATGGGTAATAACTTTGTATCAAGTTGTCCTAAAAAAAAATATTTTTCTAGTATTTCTGTATAAGATGATACTTTAAAAAAAAATTATCACTAGTTGTTTATTAAGTTTAACTATGTTCTATTTATCTCTATAAGCTTTATTTCTCTTTATTCTGAATGGTATGTTTTATTTCTAAGCCAGTAATAAAAATGTTGACATGTTTATTAGATCTACTAGAAGATTTCTTTAAAAAAAAGAATGATTTCTAAGTGTAATCATAGTAGTTTAATGTTGTATTTTTAAAACTATTTCTCATGAATTCTAGTGTTAAAATAATTTTTTATTGATAAATAAGCTTGTAAGACTAGCCATTTTAGGTAGCATACAAGTTTATAGTGATTGAAATATTTTCCATAAATAAAATTGATGCTTTTTTATTTTTAGCCTATTGCTACTCTCAGTGGAGGAAACTTGACAATCATTCATGTAGATTTACAAATAAATCTTTTATTGTTTTAATATTGTTTATTTTAAATACATTTTAGATAGTCGTCAAATGTGTTGGACTTGTCAATATCAAAAGCCCGGTCGTGGTTTAGAGTGCATTACAGCTCCTGCCAACTGGACAGGAGGAGAAAGTCGAATGAAGTGTCCGACGCAATGCATTATAACAGCAACGTATGAGTCAAGTAAGACAATGTATTATAACAGCAACGTATGACTCAAGTAAGACAATGTATTATAACAGCAACGTATGACTCAAGTAAGACAATGTATTATAACAGCAACGTATGACTCAAGTAAGACAATGTATTATAACAGCAACGTATGACTCAAGTAGACAATGTATTATAACAGCAACGTATGAGTCAAGTAAGACAATGTATTATAACAGCAACGTGTGACTCAAGTAAGACAATGTATTATAACAGCAACGTATGAGTCAAGTAAGACAATGTATTATAACAGCAACGTGTGACTCAAGTAAGACAATGTATTATAACAGCAACGTATGACTCAAGTAGACAATGTATTATAACAGCAACGTATGAGTCAAGTAAGACAATGTATTATAACAGCAACGTGTGACTCAAGTAAGACAATGTATTATAACAGCAACGTATGACTAAAGTAAGACAATGTAGTATAACAGCAACGTATGACTCAAGTAAGACAATGTATTATAACAGCAACGTATGACTCAAGTAGACAATGTATTATAACAGCAACGTATGACTCAAGTAAGACAATGTATTATAACAGCAACGTATGACTCAATTAAGACAATGTATTATAACAGCAACGTATGACTCAAGTAAGACAATGTATTATAACAGCAACGTATGACTCAAGTAAGACAAACTAGGGGTTAAAGGTTGAGGAATAAAAAAGACTTATGATGCAAGTTAATATTTTAAGGACATGGAAGATAATTAAGCAGATTGTAAATATACTAGGGCTTACTTGTGGGCATTTTAATAATACCGCCTATTTAGAGATCTACGGAACTGACATATACGATTATGTAAATAGCGTCACAGGTGTTAAAACATCAAGATTACGTAATCTGTTTGCAGAAGGATCTCCAAGTTTGAAAATCACCTATTGACCCTAAATATTTAGCGGATTTATCTATCCTCTTTTTTTTTCGCCGCCTTGCGCCGTGTCTCCAAATTAAAAGACTTTGTCCAAAGTCTTACGTAGGGTCAAGCACTGAACTTTTAAGAGAAAACAATTTAGTTTGTGTTTGTTGATGAGGAATTCGGATCAGAGCACGTGTTTATACAATGATAATGAAAGGCGCGCATGGTTAAATTTTGTGACAGAAAGTTGCCTCCCTTGTAGGAAGACGCAATAGGTGATAGACAAAATGGGTCATTATGAGACACTACCATGTTACCAGTAGGGTCATGGGCGTATACTTTGCAATCATTGGGGTATGTCGAAACAGTTAGGACCGCCCACTGTCAGCCCTCTTGGGTGGATTTTGGGTTCTATATAGACGCTGGGTGTTTTAGGACGCAAGCACTATATTTACGCTGGGTGTTTTAGGACGCAATCACTATTTTTACGCTGGGTGTTTTAGGACGCAAGCACTATTTTTACACTGGGCGTTTTAGGACGCAAGCACTATCTTTACGCTGGGTGTTTTAGGACGCAAGCACTATCTTTACGCTGGGTGTTTTAGGACGCAAGCACTATCTTTACGGTGGGTGTTTTAGGACGCAAGCACTATCTTTACGCTGGGTGTCTTAGGACGCAAGCACTATCTTTACGCTGAGATTTTTAGGACACAAGCACTATCTTTTCCTATTTTACGACGTATGGCAGAATGTTCAGATTCTCATTACTGTGCTAGTACTATCTGTGTTTAATTGAAGTTTATTTCTTATGTTTGTACCTGAAAGACAGATCTCAGTCTGATAGATGTCCTTGAAAATCGGTGTAATATTATCCAACCTTGATATCACATTAACCATCGTCTTGTTACTTGTTACTCTTGTTACTTAATCTCAGCTCGTCTGTGAGTGTGTTGAACAGAAGAAATAAATATGTGTGAGTGCTACTTCCTACCTTCAAGAACGGATATCAAATCACGCGTCATCAATGGTACTGCATCTTTCTACCTTCAAGAACTGATATCAAATCACGCGTCATCAATGGTACTGCATCTTTCTACCTTCAAGAACTGATATCAAATCACGCGTCATCAATGGTACTGCATCTTTCTACCTTCAAGAACTGATATCAAATCACGCGTCATCAATGGTACTGCATCTTTCTACCTTCAAGAACTGATATCAAATCACGCGTCATCAATGGTACTGCATCTTTCTACCTTCAAGAACTGATATCAAATCACACGTCATCAAAGGTACTGCTACTTCCTACCTTCAAGAACTGATATAAAATCACGCGTCATCAATGGTACTGCTACTTCCTATCTTCAAGAACTGATATCAAATCACACGTCATCAAAGGTACTGCTACTTCCTACCTTCAAGAACGGATATCAAATCACGCGTCATCAATGGTACTGCTACTTCCTACCTTCAAGAACTGATATCAAATCACGCGTCATCAATGGTACTGCTACTTCCTACCTTCAAGAACTGATATCAAATCACGCGTCATCAAAGGTACTGCTACTTCCTACCTTCAAGAACTGATATCAAATCACGCGTCATCAAAGGTACTGCTACTTCCTACCTTCAAGAACGGATATCAAATCACGCGTCATCAATGGTACTGCTACTTCCTACCTTCAAGAACTGATATCAAATCACGCATCATCAATGGTACTGCTACTTCCTACCTTCAAGAACTGATATAAAATCACACGTCATCAAAGGTACTGCGCTCCTCATCAGAGACTCATTAGAACTCCCAGTTTGGTTGAACACAAAAAGAAGTCCTTTGGAGTGCACTCGTTTGAATCTGTGGCTTCTTAGACACTGAGAGATTCTGTGACAAAAGAGTCTTTAAAAGAAGTTTAAAGAACTTTCTCTTATCTAGTGGCTATGTGCCTTGCAATTTATACTAAGAGCGTACTGCGCATGCTAAATGTAATAGCATGGATACAAGCGCTTTAAAAATAACAATTATTATTATTAAGTGTATTACTGTTCTTATCACATAGGCCAAAGTTACATTCGATTCTACTATATAGAAGATTATTGTCTCCTAATATTATCCTCTTAGTATGAGTCTAGATCTAGTCTTGTTTGAAATGATGCTAAGTTATTGGTTTTCATAGCTACCACATAGGCCTATTTTGAACCCACCATCAAGGTTAAGTTATTTGTTTTCCTAGCTATCACATAGGCCTATTTTGAACCCACCATCAATGTTAAGTTATTTGTTTTCCTAGCTACCACATAGGCCTATTTTGAACCCACCATCAATGTTAAGAAATAGGCCTACTCCACAAATTATAATTAAGGATAAGATACACCACAAATTATAATTAAGATGGCATATATTATTAACATAGTGTGCATATTGTTTATGTTTTAGTCGTATATAAGAGTCCTACTTTTTACATTTAGAAAATGTTTATTTAGAAAATGTTTATGTTTTAGTCCTATATAAGAGTCCTACTTTTTTACATTTAGAAAATGTTTTTTTAGAAAATGTTTATGTTTTAGTCCTATAAAAGAGTCCTACTTTTTAAATTTAGAAAATGTTTGTGTTTTAGTCGTATATAAGAGTCCTACTTTTTACATTTAGAAAATGTATATGTTTTAGTCCTATATAAGAGTCCTACTTTTTACATTTAGAAAATGTTTATTTAGAAAATGTTTATGTTTTAGTCGTATATAAGAGTCCTACTTTTTACATTTAGAAAATGTTTATTTAGAAAATGTTTATGTTTTAGTCGTATATAAGAGTCCAACTTTTTACATTTAGAAAATGTTGCTAATCTTATATATTATTTTGTCTCAATGTTTTTGTTTATATTTTTTACTCATTGCCGTTTTATTATAAGAATTGTGACAAAATATTAATTCATAAAGAGAGACAATACAAATTAAAAAATCTAAACACAAAATTGTCATTCGTATTACTGTCATTTGATTGGCTTAACATATAGTAGTAGCCTTACACTGATTGTTTTCATTTTTTCTATTATGAATTGAAATCTAAAGTGGCCAAACGTGAAACTGACATAAATTATTATCTTCGAAGTGGGTTACTTAAAGTGAAGACTTTTCAGAGAAACTCAAATAGAGTTTTAACAAAACATGACTGAACATTATTGATTCTGAAAAGAAAGGTCGATTGTTATGGTTGAAACATAAGCATGACGATACAGTATTGATGCCATGTAACCATAGAAACTGTACCAGCTTTACAACTCCACTGGGCTGATATAGTCTGAAACAGATAGACTCTAGGGATTATTAACATCACAAATTAATAGATTTCTTACTGACAAAAGATATGTAACATTATTTGGGCATACATTTAGAATATCGTATTTTTGTTGTGCTATTGCTCACACGGCAATAATACTTGAGCCATTCTTCATATTGAATACCATTCAAAATGTCTTGAACGTGTTTGCTTATTGACTTTAATAAACAAAAAAATTTCATACGCTAATAATCTATCTTGAATCTTGTTTTTTTTTCAGAAAGCGGTGAGGCCAATTTTTTCTTCCGGGGTTGTGGCGAATCTAGTCAAAAAGATGGCTGTCTAGATTCTGGGGCCACACATAACTGTTACTTTGCATGTGAAGGAAAAGATTACTGCAATGAGCAAAGTTTACCCAACTCTCCTTTGTTAGAAAGTATCAGCTTCAACCAATCAACACAGGTCTTCCTACAAACTGCATCTAATTATTGTGTTTTGATTGCATCTGCTTTTGCTATATTTGTAATAAAAAAAATATATATGTAACTTAATCATTGAGTAAAAATGTTCATTTGTCATGTAGTGTATGTTGAATTGGAAGTATTACTACTTCATGTTTGTCATGTAGTGTATGTTGAATTGGAAGTATTACTACTTCATGTTTGTCATGTAGTGATGTTGAATTGGAAGTATTACTACTTCATGTTTGTCATGTAGTGTATGTTGAATTGGAAGTATTACTACTTTATGTTTGTCATGTAGTGTATGTTAAATTGGAAGTATTACTACTTTATGTTTGTCATGTAGTGTATGTTGAATTGGAAGTATTACTACTTCATGTTTGTCGTTGTTTCTGGTGTAGGCCTAGTTGTTGTTTATGTCAAAAGCTTTCAAAGCTTAAAACAATAATGACATTTTTGTTACACTATTTTACAAAACATACCACTACATTTCTTTCCTTTACCTGGAAGTTTTACTGTTGGTGTTTAGCCTACTACAGATTTGAATATAAAGTGGTGATACTTCGCCATCAGTGCCTTTCTAACAATGAGATGCTGCTCCTATCTTGAGAAACTAATTAAGCCATATGTTCCGCAAAGAACACTTCGTTCTGCTTCTGGAAGTGCCCCGTTTCTCTCTGACGACCGTTGGCCTTAGAGCCGTCTCAATATCCTGACCGAAGGTGTGGAATCTAGTTCCCATTCAACTCAGGCAAACAAGCTCTATTGATACTTTCAAAAAGAACTTTAAAAAACTCATTATTTCAATATTTACCTTAGATAACATGCTTTAGACCCCTACTGTCTTACTTATTACTTATATGTTAGTTCGGTTAATGCTTCATATATTTGATTTGTCCTATGTTTGTAAAGTTTTAAATCATCAATTAGATTTCTATTTCTTAGCCTAGTTATAATATGTTAAACGCGCTATGAGCTTACATTATGTTTGTTGGCAGCGCTATACAAATATTATTATTATTATTACTAGCGCAAGGTTTATAAATTAAACTACCACTAAAAATCCTTTCTATGCCTGTTTATTTGGCCTTCCACATAATAGAAAATTGCGAAGTTGCATCCCACCCCTCCCCACCTAACAAAGATCTGTTTTACGTGTTTTCAAAGGGAAATAATGAAAATAATTGTTTTGAGTAACAATTCGAACATTTTGACTAAATTGCGAAAAACAAAATTTTTAAATGTTTCGTAGTATTAAAAAACTCTCTTTAAAATATACATATACAATGATTTGTAATATAGTATTAATATAATTTCAACTGTATTTTTATAATTTAAACATGTTTACATTTACAAATTGTATATGATATAAATGTAATACTTCATAAAGTAAAAGAAAAAGAATCCTAGAAATATGAACATAGTGAAAACAGGTTAATCATCTCCCTTTAGATACACTCAAGTTTACAAATATAGTGATGCCAAACATTCAATGTTTTGTAAATAATCTATTCATTGATCAGTTTTATTTCTTTTATTATGGTATTCATTTCAAGATTTGGTTAGAGGTATAGAATTATTTTACGTTTAATAGCTGTAATTAAACTTTTCCTGCATCGTTTAATTCGATCTAAGGCTTTTTAAAAAAATATAAAAATTACAATTACATAAAATAATGCTAGTTTATAAGCATCTTATATTATAAAATTATTAAAACTTAATGATTGCTATGAATTTTATTACATTCGTGCTTAATTAAAAACTTGAGGAAACACGTTAAAATGTATTTAGTTTAGTATGTAAGCTGATCAGTTAATATGCACCATGTCCTTATGCGCTCTGAGCTTATTGTTGAAATCAGGTACAATTATTAAAACAGCTCTGAATAACGTCAAAAGTTATCGACCTCTTAGTAGGCTTAAAACAGCTTTTATCTGTGATAAAGTCATGCAAAGGAATAGAAGATAAAATTCGAATATTGCTGAAGAATAATATAAAGTCATAAACGTGTGAAGAATATAATGTCATACAGTAAAATTTAAAGCTACATGCCTCTAGCTGTTCTTTCTCAATTCTTCTCTTTGCCTCTAGCTGTTCTTTCTCAATTCTTCTCTTTGCCTCTAGCTGTTCTTTCTCAATTCTTCTCTTTGCCTCTAGCTGTTCTTTCTCAATTCTTTCCGTTGCCTCTAACTGTTCTTTCTCAATTCTTCTCTTTGCCTCTAGCTGTTCTTTCTCAATTCTTCTCTTTGCCTCTAGCTGTTCTTTCTCAATTCTTCTCTTTGCCTCTAGCTGTTCTTTCTCAATTCTTCTCTTTGCCTCTAGCTGTTCTTTCTCAATTCTTTCCGTTGCCTCTAACTGTTCTTTCTCAATTCTTTCCTTTGCCTCTAGCTGTTCTTTATCAATTCTTTCCTTTGCCTCTAACTGTTCTTTCTCAATTCTTTCCTTTGTCTATCTTTTCTTTCTCAATTCATTGAGAGATGGATTGTATTTAAAATTTTCAAAGTTTATGTTAAAATGTTTGAAATAACGATAAAATACTTACAGTGTGTTGATTCTTATAAGTTTACAATATTTCATAATTAATTTAATATGCACTGGTTCAAATTACTTAAAGCTCTCCAAAACCGCAACAATTTATTACAGATCTGCGTTAATTGTCAAAGTTTTGATGCAGAATGTGCTAGAATGGATTGTCTCGAAGTTGTTAGAAGGAGATGGACATTTCGTAGTAGAAATATTATTTGGAGACTACAAGAACATATATTTTGTTTACTAAAAAAATATCTAAGACATAATTGAATGAAAATAATTAATTCAAAATGAATTTTTGATACAATTCTAAATTTACAATATGTAAAATATTTGAACATGTAATAATAGGATTTTTTAAATTATAAATAAATAGTAATTGTACCCACAATAGATTCGGCTGTTGCATGGGCGCTATTTAAAAACATGTTAAAATATACACCTCGGCCCGACGATACCAGTTTCCCCACTCCTGTAAAAACCAACTTTTTTACAATCTCGCCAAACAAGTTATACAGACGTTGATACCAATACCACTTTTTTTTTTTTACAAATTTTCGAAAAATAAAAAAAATTGAAACAATGGTAACTTTCGATAAATAACTCGTAAAGGCGAGTAAAAAGAGCATAAATTATTTGAAAACTCAACCAAAAACAAAACTTTGGCATAACGGATTTACTAGCCTTACTTACTTATGTTTCTAGCACAATAATTTGAAGCCATTAATATGTTTTTTTTTTTTTAGTTATACTCTAAAACGTATTTAGTCACATAAATATTCGAACTATTACTGTAACTCATATGGGATGCTTGTAAACCTTTGTGTAATAGAACGCCATATTGTTAGGACGGAAAGGCACTTCCGGTGATGGTTGACTCGGGCGAGATAAGGCGGACATGACCAGAAGAGAACATGCTAAAACTACCTTACCTCTAAAGATAAGGTAGAAGGGAAGCAACTTTTGGTTCGTACAGGACGAATCACAATCGCGTGTGTTGGGAGGGGAGGGGTAAATTGATCAATCGAAAACGCTCAAATAGAGCCTGACTAGGAATATTTATTAAAACGAAAGCTTGACTACTACAAATTGAAACTTTGTTTCTGTGGTTGGCTATTTTTTGATACAACCAATAGATCTGATAAAATTATAGATTATTTCTAACACACTTTGTGACAGTAATAGTGACTGTGTAACTGTGAGTGTGTAAGGTCTGGTTCTCTAAACAACGCTAGCTCTAACGGCTTCATTCCAAATACCTCCGACTATTCAATCTTTAATTAAAGAATATTTTAACTTATCAAACTCACATGTTCTTGCCTTCGATCTCAAGCAAAGAAGTTGTCAAATGTTTTATCCTTCGTTTTGACCCTTGTATTGTCACATTCTGTTTAGGTAGACACTACTTTTCAAATTTCTATATGGTCCAATCTACGGTGTGTATATCTTTCTGCTTGTCTCATTTTTCACATTCATTGTCTGACCACTCAAATGTGTTGTAGATTTCTACTGCTTCTTGATCTAACACGTATAGTAAGGTCATGCTCTGTACATCTTTGTTTTTGTTGTCCAATCTACTGGCTATTTTGTATATCTGAAATGACTGCTGAATAAATCTTTTTCAGCGTTGCGCAACATTTCCCATCAATTGCTGTTGCGGTTGTGGCGTGTGGAGTCTGTCCATCTGACACCATATGAAAGTAATTCTTTAACACTGTAGCTTGGTGTAACAACTAGCGTTTATTCTCATTCCTACATTTCTTTTATATCACATTACATTAGCACGTCACAGCCATTCAATCCCTATTCATACATTTAAATCGATGTCTCGTGGAGGTAAAAAAGTTAAAGTTGTTACACAAAGCTTTTGGTTAAAGATGTAGTGTCACAATGTGAACAATAGTTAATTTATACAAAAACACTTTACATGCATTAGGCTACATATCGTCTATCTACCCCAGAGATTCTCAACCTTTTTAGGCTTATCGCCCTCTTCTACTTTCTCTCGATCACCCCTTCCCCCCCCCCTTCTGCCTTTTGCGCCAACTCCCCCCCCCCCTCCCATATCCGAAATTAATGAATCATTTTTATATCGCTTAGATTTGTGTGTATTTTTATGATCTTAAAAAGAACTGAAAAGAAATGGTTTGTTTAGTTGTTTTTTTTTAATAACTAATTAGTAAAACAAAACAAAAATTAACTACATAAGAAGTTTTAACAAAACTATATGAAGTGACGCTTTTGCCTGGTGTGTTGCTAGCAGTTTGTCTGTAATTTGGTTTAATTTGGGTAAGAAAATCCCTTTGGTTTCCGCGCTCCATTATTTGTAAATTGCTTAAACTCTTCTTTTGATATCGGAGTAGTTACAGCACTAAATCTAATTTTCACTAAGTGCGGTAACAGGAAATGCAACACAAAAAAATTGTTGCCACATACATAGGGAAAATTAAGGTAATTCCTTTTGCAACCAAAAGTCGCGATTATAGCCCATTTCTTACAAATTTCAATTTTTATTGTTTATTGGTTTTCAATTCAATAAATTATTTTTGCAGTACATGATTTTAATTCTTCACCATTGGAAAAAAAGGGTATAAAAACAAATCAAGTATTTTCATGTTAGCCTAATAATGTTTTGAAATCTACTGTTAATGTATCTATAAGTGCTTCAATGTGAAGATAATAAGTTAATAGATCTTTGCCAGTTTTCTCTAAAGATGCCCTGCAGATGCTTCAAAGTTGTGTTTGTAAAATAGAAGTTCTGACATAAATGCCTGCGAGCGAATATTAATTTAATTAAACTTACATAAATCAGTTAAATATGCAATATCATTGTTCAGTTTGATTACTTTGTCCCTCAAAGAATCTTCTTTTCTTTAATAAAAATGAAATGTTAGCTAAAACTAAAATTAAAGCTTGATTATCTGGTAGCGTGGACTCATCAAGTTGTAAAGAAAATTAGCAGCACTTGCGTTCTACGTCACATTTCATCCATTAATCTAATCACCCTCTGCCTTTCTCGGAAACCATCTAAATATAGTAATAGATCAACGGTATGTACATAAGGTTCTATGAATGACGTTTTGAGTCACAATTACACAGTCAATATTGGAACAGTCAATAGTGGAACAGTTAATAGTGGAACAGTCAATAGTGGAACAGTCAATAGTGGAACAGTCAATAGTGGAACAGTTAATAGTGGAACAGTCAATAGTGGAACAGTCAATAGTGGAACAGTCAATAGTGGAACAGTTAATAGTGGAACAGTCAATAGTGGAACAGTCAATAGTGGAACAGTCAATAGTGGAACAGTCAATTGTGGAACAGTCAATAATGGAACAGTCAATAGTGGAACAGTCAATAGTGGAACAGTCAATAGTGGAACAGTCAATAGTGGAACAGTCAATAGTGGAACAGTCAATAGTGGAACAGTCAATAGTGGAACAGTCAATAGTGGAACAGTCAATAGTAGAACAGTCAATAGTGGAACAGTCAATAGTGGAACAGTCAATAGTGGAACAGTCAATAGTGGAACAGTCAATAGTGGAACAGTCAATAGTGGAACAGTCAATAGTGGAACAGTCAATAGTGGAACAGTCAATAGTGGAACAGTCAATAGTGGAACAGTCAATAGTGGAACAGTCAATAGTGGAACATTCATTAGTGGAACAGTCCATTAATTATTGCAACATCTATATTGTGGAATATTTGTAATTTAAATAGCAGAGGTGTTAAAGTTCAATTTTTTTCCAGAACGTTTGTACCGCCCATTGCTGTCACCGCCCCATCCAACCCCCCCCCCGGGAAACGTCAGCGCCCCACCCAATAGCTTCTGAACGCCCCCTGGAGGGCGATAACGTCCCTGTTGAAAACATATACATTTATCTTATCTATCCTATATCTGTCCTATATATGAGCCCAAGTCAAAAGGTGCTCTTTCAGGGGAAGAAATTTCATATTCACAGAGAGGTGTACAAATGCGCTTAAGTATTGTCAGAACTTTCCTACACATGATTTGAATAGTGGGAAGATAAGTTATACACTGGAAAAGACACAGTGACGAAAAACGCGAAACAAAAGAAATGGCAAATATAGGTATCTTGGTGTCACTTAG
Source organism: Anisus vortex (assembly GCA_949126835.1). Taxonomy (NCBI): domain Eukaryota; kingdom Metazoa; phylum Mollusca; class Gastropoda; family Planorbidae; genus Anisus; species Anisus vortex. The sequence goes on from OX421498.1 coordinate 26,875,895, forward strand.
GACAAATGACAACAAAAAATTGACTTCAGAAAAAAAACATACTAATTCTTGATGGATTTCTTCAAGAATTTAACACACATATCTCCATAGCCTATATTTATGATATTCAAGAGTATTACAAGCATAGGAGTTGCAAAAGAGGTGGTTTAGGAGCATAAACTCCACTCACTTGAAATGACAACAACTGTCCTAAGCAACACTATTTTTTTAAACCCTTGTAAAAAATTATCCCTGAGCAAACTTTGTGGCAAATAGTTATTTAAGGGCTTCTTGTATTCACCAAATGAGTATGAGATACATATAAAGCTTCTAGGTTATTGAAATAAAGTCTAGAAAAATTGCATGTAATTAGTCACTTAGAGTCACCGGCAAAAAAACGTAACATTCTCATCAAAAATGCGTTTTGAGTCATATTTTAATCAACCTAGGTCAAAATGCTATCTCATGCCATCTCGTTGTCAATGTTTGGTGTGAACTAAGGCCAAGTTTTAACTATTTCATTGCATTTTGACCCTTTATTAGCGGTTTTAAAAATATCAGTTTTGAGGTACGACCTTTTGACTTGGGCTCAAATATATCTTTGTACCTCTCTATAGACATAACCTAAATATATCATGCATCATTTTAATTTATCTGTCTATCTATCATATCTATTAAGCCATTATATGTATCTTATATAGTCTATTCTATTTAAGTATCGATCATATATATCTTATAAAGTCTATTCTATTTAAGTATCGATCATATGTATCTTATATAGTCGATTCTATTTAAGTATCGATCATATGTATCTTATATAGTCTATTCTATTTAAGTATCGATCATATGTATCTTATATAGTCTATTCTATTTAAGTATCGATCATATGTATGTTATATCGTCTATTCTATTTAAGTATCGATTATATGACGTATCTTATATAGTCTATTCTATTTAACTATCGATCATATGAATCAATTTTATCCATCATATTAATCATTTATATTCTATTTTTTTTTTCAAATTTCTTTCATATTCTGTCCAAGTAATACTATCTAACATATCTATCCAATCTATAATCTTTCTTTCTATATAGTAATTGTATCAATACCTCTCGCTATCTATTTCTCTCTATATATCTTCTATTACACTAAATATCGAAAAGTTCAAAATCAGTCAGATGCCAATAAACACACACACACAAACCAGCTGATTCCCAGCTAACAGAAAAAAGGAACTAAGTGTAGTCTGTTTGTTGGCTGTTTGTGAGGAGACAATTTCAGCGTCAGACTCACTTCCACACATCCGCTATAAAGATTGGTGAATGATGAATATCAGCTGGTCACGTGATGGAACGCTTGGTACAGTTCCGGTAGAGCCATATGCCCTGAGTTGTTTCAGACTTTTAAGTAACTTATAGGAGTGAGCTCTTTGAGAAAGTCCAAGTTTAATGAGTTCAATTTGGTAGGGTCGCAACCCGCTCATGAATTTGATGAGTTCATGAAATATATGTGTAGGCCTATCTTCGTCGCATCTTATTTCGTCTTTCCTAAGTTTAATTTAAATAAATTAATACTATTTATTAGACGATGTGTTTTCTGTTATTTGTTTATTGTTTATACTAAGATGATTATTACAATTAGTATCATGATTGAATAATCAAAAATTTACACATAAATATCGTTTCAAATTTGTTTCCAAATAATATGTCTAAACTCATTGAGCCGTAATTTTAATATAACATAACTTATACAGTGGAATAGGAGGAATATAGATATTTTTATTTATCGAAGATTGTACATTTTTAATATGATTCTATCGCGATGTGATAAATAAGTTATACTTTCGAAAATTGAACTGCATCCAAACAAGACAAAATGAAATACGAGATAAAAACGATTAGTTTATAGAATGTAGTCTTTTCTTCACAAAAATCTGTTGTGCAGAGAAATGATTCAATGTAAAAAAGAGAAATTTTACAATCTGGCTGTTTAAATATATATATATATATATATATATATATATATATATATATATATATATATATATAGGCCTATATATATATATATATGTATATAGATAAATAAATAAATAAATAGATAAATAGATAGATAGATAGATAGATAGATAGATAGATAGATAGATAGATAGATAGATAGCAAGATAAAGGTATTTTAGATTTTAAAATTATTCATTGTGTGTATTTAAAGTACGCTTTATTACAATGTTAACTTTGTCGATATTTTTTTTGTTGGAAAAAGAATATTTGTAGCGAATTTCACGTCGTTCTGTCCAGTATTAAAAAAGTATACACGGTATGTAGGACATACCCACGCTTTTCCAGATTTATATATATGTATGATAGACCTAAAAACTGTCTTAATTAGCTATTTTTGCAGATAATGCCGCAAAATTATACAAATGTATTAGAAAAAACAGGGCTCAAAGAGGCATGTTCATACTGCCATCATAATTGCCATCAAAGCAATTAGAACAAATTTTGAAGCTGGGTAGGCAGCTGTTAGCAACGTGGTAATCTTCACCGATGCGCGTTCAGTCCTCCAGGCCATCGGCGACCCGACCACCTTGCCTGACAGCTTCTGACTATTTTAAACCTAATCAATTGGCACAAGGTGGAGGTGACATTGCAATGGATGCCGGGTAATGCAGGTGGCCTGGTAAGGAGACATCGGAAACCTTGGCCAAGATGGGGTCCCTATACCCTCTGTGAGTTGTCCATCTTCTTATACATTACCGACGCTCCTTCTATAAAGAAGATTATTGCGTCCTACGAGAGCAGACGTGAGTGGTAGTCAGATCAACGGTGCAAGGGCTGGGGCGAAACTGAGAAGGACTGAGGTGTGTGGTAGCTACTAATACGACCCAATCGAAGAGACCCATGGTGGAAGCTCCACAGATATGCTCAGGGACCAGTTGCCATATTTTGTACTGGGCACTGCCTTATAGTAGCATATTTCCCTAAACCGGCCGCTGTCCGAACCCTGACTCCATACAGGAGTTTTGGGCAAAGTAGGTTCTAAACGTGATGAACCTCTTTGATGTCTCAGATGAGAAGCACTAAAGACTGCACATGCTACGTTAGAGAATAAAAAAAGGGAAAAGACAGATAAACTCTGTGACTGAATAGGGAAATAAAAGACAGATAAACTCTGTGACTGTATAGGGAAATAAAAGACAGATAAACTCTGTGACTGTATAGGGAAATAAAAGACAGATAAACTCTGTGACTCTATAGGGAAATAAAAGACAGATAAACTCTGTGACTGTATAGGGAAATAAAAGACAGATAAACTCTGTGACTCTATAGGGAAATAAAAGACAGATAAACTCTGTGACTGTATAGGGAAATAAAAGACAGATAAAGACAGATAAACTCTGTGACTGTATAGGGAAATAAAAGACAGATAAACTCTGTGACTCTATAGGGAAATAAAAGACAGATAAACTGTGTGACTGTATAGGGAAATAAAAGACAGATAAACTCTGTGACTCTATAGGGAAATAAAAGACAGATAAACTCTGTGACTGTATAGGGAAATAAAAGACAGATAATCTCTGTGACTGTATAGGGAAATACAATTTCGAATCCTGGCACACTTACTATAGGTGGATATAAACCAGAACTCAATGCAGAGTAGGAAATTATAACATAAGATTGGAACGATGATTGATAATGTTTGAATTGCCCTTTTTGATGAGCGAAAGTTTGAAACTTGGTTTTAACAGAGAAAAGAAGCTCTCTGGTTATCTAATTCATACTCTTTTTTAAGATAAGAGAATATAAGATTTCTTTATTGATCCAAACAAATGGAAATTCTTATTGATTACAGATGTTTTGTCAATCAGCATATTTTAAACAAAATAAAATAATTATTTGTAATTTGTATCCAAGCACATAAATATACTTATAAAAATAGATAAGCGCACACACAATATATCTTACAAGAAAAAGTTCATTAGTAGTCAGCTACTGTATTTTGGCTATTCTGGTATAATAATAGATATAACATTTAAATGAAGTATCATTGCTTCCACTATTTTCCAGAATTCACTAAAACAAATTTTACTGTATGTCTTCAGTGTAGTTAAAAACAATATCAAAATTCAAATCATATTTTCAAAACATTGAACTAAAAAAAAATATAGAGTAAACCTGACGAGAAAACTATAAAAAGAACAAAGGAAATGAGAAAAATCTAGTGTAAAGTGAACAATTCTACCTATATCCTACATCCTACCTACATATCACTTAAACGTTTGTACCGTTGGGTCGCCACACTTTCTGCATGGGGGCATCCCAAGTGAACTACCGGTACCATCAACCACGCAACGGTCATTGTTGGACGTAAAATGAACAGTTTTTCGTTTAGCCAACCCTGTCACCCGTTGAGCGGCCCGGGTTTCTTTGAGACCGACGGTCGAGATGATGTTGCCGCACAGACCTATATCTTACGTGCATGTGCTCTTAGCTAAACAATTTGAACACTACCGGGATTACTCGGTCCCCCGAGAACTGAGGGGCAAGCAAGTAAACGTCCACTCTCAACCCGGAAACTGACCTATCGAGGCAAGCCCACACGGTCGTGAATCGTCACGGTCGCAATAGAGCTATGAGCCAATAAAAACCACAGTACCACGTTACGTAGGCAGCCACCCCACGATTTTTTAATACATCATATATAGCATTCCTTTTATAGCATGTTATTTTATTGGGCAATGGCACACCTCCTGTTTAATAATACAAATAAACAAAAGCCATCAAATGTCATTTTAAAAAACTTTTTTTTTTTTATAAGTTGGCACCGAATGCAAATACATGTATTGGTTGATATAACTTGGATTATTTGTTTGTTTTCAAATAAGTTTCTTTGTTTCTATTTCTCTAGGAATCTAGGATACGTCATCTCCTTCTCTCAGTGTTTTTTTATTCGTATCTTGTTTTTCGTGTTCCTATTACTGGACTTTGGACTTTGCTTGTTTTTTATTTTACTTGCTAGTTTTATCGAAACGAAAAAATCGAGATACCTTTCTAAATCTAAACTAAAGAAAAAGAAAAAAAAAGTCATTAATAAATATAAATTAAGGAAAGCAACGTATAAACAAACTATTAAACATACTAAGACCAAATTCTGGACCAGAATTATGTATAAATAATAATAATAATAATAATAATAAGATAATATTTCTTTATTGATCCAAACAAATGGAAATTTGTCTTGATTACAGATGTTTTGTCCTTCAGCATATTTTAAACAAAATAAAATAATTATTTGTAATTTGTATACAAGCATAGAAATATACTTATAAAAATAGACAAGTGCACACACAATCACACAATTTATCATGCAAGAAAAAGTTCATTAGTAGTCATCCACTGTATTCTGGCTGACTGAAGTCTTGACGATATATTTCTTGTTACATAATAATATGGTAGATAGTATGGCATGATAGTATGGCATGAGGCTGACGCGCAATATACTCACGTATATTGTAAAGTTTAGAAAATATGTGAAACCGAATTGAGAACTTAAATAAATAGTCTAATCGTGTAAAAGTTGAACTTATTTTGTAAGAAATATTCGCGAATTATGTCAGCGCACTTAATGGAAGAAAAACATGAAAAGTACAAAAGGATTATGATGGTAATTGCTTTGATGGAATACTTGCACATGCTTGCAGACGAAATGACGTCGAACTTTCCAAATCTACCTGACACCCTATTTGCACTTGATAGAAGCCCAAGCAAGGTTAAAGTTCGATGTTCGTGAGACAGTACAAGAAGAGTTAATTAAACTTGTTATCTACAATAATGCAAAAATTAATTTCTCTGCAATGTCAATTAAAAAAATTCTGGATCAAATGTATGCAATCATATAGGCCTAATATTTTGACTAAGACTGTGTAGCGCTTTTTTCTTCCATTTCTAACAGAATCTCTTTGTGAAACAGGGCTTTTCAGCTTGTTGGTTATCAACACAGAATAAATATAGAACAGAATGAGCAATCGCATTTTTTTTTCTGTTTCCGGAAGTACTACCGACGTTATACTGTTTAAACGCAGCGGTCCTGGTTACACTATATATCGATGCTTATTTACAATGTCTTTTTCATCAAATCTACAATTTCGAACACCCAAAGCTAATGTTTCAGGCAAAAGGTACAAAAGCTGTTGTGTAATAAACTGCAACAATGATGCGAAAACGATTGATCATTGTACAAATAAGCATGTCAAACTACATGGCGTTCCTGACCTCGTAAAGGATAAACAACTGCAACTTGTAACATCATATTACTTAATATTAATAGCCCTGCTTTAGTCCTATGCTTGCTAAGAGTAGATATCAGTAATAAATATGCCTTTCTCATTTTACTATAGTAGTGTCACTAGTGACCGCTGCCTTGAGTCAAAAGAAAATGGCCGATGCTAAGCTTCACTTTTAGTGACTGCGCATATAGGGATTGAGCATTCTGTTCTATATCTATTCTGTGATTATAATAATAATAATGAGCACTTTTATAGCGCAACTATCCATGCTATAATAGCATGCTCAGTGCGCTGTCATGACATAGATACAAGAGCACAAATTAGACAATGATTACTTAAACATATAGGACTTTAGGTTCTTTTTAAAAGACTTTGCTTCAGTTTGCCTTTTTGAAATAGGCAAATTGTTCCATAATACGGGCGCCACCGCCTCAAAGGCGTGCACTCCAAAGGTTTTCTTTCTATGTCCATTAAGACTGGGAGTCCTGAGTAATGACTTTTCACTTGAATGGAGATCTCTTGCTGGAGCATATGTTGTAAGAATGTTTTGAAGATAGCTAGGTGCAGTGCCATCCAAGCAGCTGAATGCCAGGGAAAGAAGCTTAAATTCAATTCGCTTTTGCACGGGGAGCCAGTCTGAATACACAAGTGGACTTGTGGAAGATAATTTTCGTTGTGCTTTTGCAAAGACTGTCCAGGAAATTTGTGATCCGATAAGGTAGACGCAATCTCAATCTTAGCACTGACGTTCATGTTGTTGTGTTGGAATTAGAAATGTATCTATCTATATATACATATATTATATATAATAAATAACATATTTTTTTTATAAGTTGATCACTAAACTTCAATCATATTCCTAACATGCCAAACCCGAACTTAGGGTCTTACCAAACCGAACTCAAATATCTACAGCAGAGCAACGGAAAAAGAAGTTTCTGGAGCATCATAATAGATAAATATTTGATTTCTAAAGGGTCACTACTCTTAATATTTATGATGAACTAGTGGTTAGGCCCGTCTAAATGACGGAGCAATGAATGACGTAACTTTAAAAAAACAACAGCTTCGCTACATTTAAAAAAACAACAACAATAAATATACATAATTGCCGTGAGTTTGTTTATATATATGTTTTTCAATTTATTTATATGGTTGTGCTTTATAGGCTCCTAAGCCGTTTGACAAATCGGGTCAAAAGTTAAATGTATAAATTGGAAACGTCCTCCAAAATAAATTTTTATTATATTAAAAATATGCTTAATTCGTTAATTTATTTTTAAAAATAAACTTAGACCTATTGATAATAATCGTATGTTAAAGTTCTAAACTGAGCGCCATTTCAGAATGATCTCCCCTTGAACGTTAATTTACTATGTTGAACGCGAGGCCTTCCCAATAATTCCCCTTCTGCATACAGTTGTTTATTAACGCGGCGTAATCTCATTAATAAAAGGTACGCACCATCAATTAGGCTTGGAGAGTTTTAATGTTGTATTTTCAAAAAAACTAGCTTATTACGTAATGTCTATCAATTCATATTTTTTCATTAATGGTAGATGTTTACTTTAGACCTATTATAATAATTTACGGTAATAGTAACCAAATGTTTTAATTATTTCATGGATTCACGTCGCTATTGAGAACATCCTTTAATGAGCGACATTATCCAATCTATTAAACAATAAAAAAATAACAAAAACTAAATACCGAAAGAAAATTTATCACTGCAGTTGTAGTCATTCGTTTCTCCGTCATTTTGACGGGCATAACCACTAGTAGATAAATTATTTCTTTCTAAAGGGTCACTTCTCTTAATATCTTTCTTCTTGTGCGTCGAAACACGTGCGTTTTAATACAAACATTGGTGACTTGAATAAGTAATGTTTTGCCAAAAAATAAAATGAGGGAAAAAAATAAGGTATAACATATTTCAAATAGAAATGAGCTTTGAACTATTTAAAGCAGCAATTAATATTAAAATAATTAGAACACCATTAAAATTAAATTTAACCATTTAAATCAGCAGGTAGTATTACAATATTTCCAGCAGCAATAAATTCTAAAATATTCAAAACATCATTAAATATTAAATTTTTTTTTAATAGCAAGGAGTATTGGAATATTTAGAACCACTATATGCATTGAAATAACTAGAACAGCAATAAGTATTGAAATATTTATTATAACAGAAACGATTATCAAACTATATAAGACATCAGCAGGTTTTGACATATTTAGAGCAGCAAGAAATATTGAAATATTTAAAACAGCAAATAAATCTACGATGGAAATATTTAAAACAATAAAGTCTAATTGAAATATTTAAAACAATAAAGTCTATTGAAATATTTAAAACAATAAAGTCTATTGAAATATTTGAAACAACAAATAAATCTACGATGGAAATATTTGAAACAATAAAGTCTAATTGAAATATTTAAAACAACAAAGTCTAATTGAAATATTTAAAACAGTAAAAAATATTGAACTATTTATTAAACACGAATGAGTATTGAGATATTTAGGACAGCAACGAGTAATGAATTATTTTGGACAGCAAGTAGCATTGAAATATTTCAAATAGCAATAGTCTAAGTATTGAAAGAGAAGAAACAACATGCAAAGTTAAATCTCACAACCAGCCTTCATCTGGTCCTTTATTTTAGTATCCTATTCTTTTCCTGATGGTTTCGCCAATAATTCACAGTCTCGCAACTTGATTGGTTAACTCGCTAACTATCGGAAGTGCCAACCGCCCGCATTCGTGGCTTCAATGATCTATGACGTCACAGTTTTTTGTGTTTTTCTTATCTTTTGTTTTGTGCGGTCATATAAGATCAAGTTGAACAGAGAGGGAGCGTTCATTATTTACTAAAGAAGGCAAGTGTTTTCTTTTTTTTTTTGTAGTGTATTTAACACAACATTATTTATTAGTTAACAAAGATTATCTTAAAGAAACAACAAAGCACTTTAAATTTGAGACTAATTGTACAAGCTTTCAGATCCACCAGACCAAGTGTAAATAAACGAGTTTCCTAAGGGGATTTAAAAAAAACAGTAAAATCATTTCACATTAGTCACCATTCAGGTAAATTTTATTCCTCTATAAAGATATACATTGTAATTTAAAATTAAATGTTACTTCTATAATAAATGTATATAACTCTTGTATTATAACCTGTACAGAAAAAGTTATACAGAGTTGAATCGTGATAAAAAGACTACATATTTTATAAAACATTTTAACTTTTGCTTTTTAAAATGAATTTAGCGGGAAATATCATTATCATTTATAGCCATTTTTGTGTGTGTCAAAATTAACAGTTACACATTTTAAATTATATTTTTTTCTGGAAATAAAAAAAGTAATTAAATTATATGCAAATATTAAAGCAATGAACCAACAAATAAAATAAAGAAAAATATTTTTAAAAGATGGATATATTTGTTGATAAATTAAATATATAGTAGAAAAAACAAATACCATTTCATATGTCAAGCCAATGATTTAGATTTTCACTCCCGAACCAGGTTTCTTAATTAGAGCGGCTAAATTAAAACTAACAATGTACATAGTATAATATTAACAGTATATTAGGTGAGCAACGACCCGAACTTCATATTCCTCTAAATATTTGGTTAAACGACTGACCGCTTCTCTTAAACAGGGAAATGAGAATTTAAAAAAAACTTGTATTGAGTATATTATATTGAATTAAGAACCTTTCAGTAGTAGAGTCAGTGTCACTGTCTAACGATATCACTTTGTTTATTTGTTTCATTAAGATATTACTTTGCCATTATAGTTATAGTTAAGAGTGGCAAAATGCTATGGATTTTTTCTTATTCTAAATTAAAACTGTAATTTTTTTTTTAAATTTATGTTTTAAAAATTAACATGATTTGAGTTTCGCAAAGTTCGTTCATGACTTGACAACATTGTTGATTTTAGTCCAATCTGTCCAATTTCCACAGTTTGACAAAATGTTTGAAATTGAATGTAGAGACATTGCAGAAAACACATAATTGAGCCGTCTCTGTCTTCCACACATGCACACACTCACACACACACACATATATATATGTGATTTTTTGTGACGGTACGCACCGGTACGGCGTACCGGCACCTTTTTCAATGTGGGGAAAAATTATTACTTTTCTTGTATTTTAACGTTTATTGTTAATTTATTATATTTATTATTAATTTGTTAAAATTGAATTATTTTAAAATTGCGCGCAATAAAAATTAAAATATAAAATGCAAAACTGCTTTAAAAGTTAGGCAATCCATCACTGAGTACCGGCACCTATTTTTTTCTTCAAAAAAAGCACCGAATTCCTCTTCCCAACACACTTATACATTTAAAGGTTGGAAAAATATACAATATTAGTATTACGTATTTGAATGCACATTGAAATGATGGCTCACACATAATCCCCAACAAATAGTCTGACGTAGTAAAGTAAATCTTTGCCAAGCTTCATAGTTCTAGAGAAATAGTGGATATTTCCTTTTGCAGCATCAAGTCTTGATAGCGCATTTTAGAAAATTTAGAGTCTAGCACTTTATTGGTCATTAAAGACCAAGTGAAGAGGTTTTTCTCAAAGGAACGAGATTTGGAATAGCCTCATACGTCAGTGACGTTAGATAAAGGAAATAAATAAATAAAACTCGACGCTATAAATATATATTTAACCATTTTGTTAAAAATAAGAACCGGGAAAAGATTCAAAACATGTGGCAATAGATTCAAAACACGTGACAATATGCATTTTTCCTGGTCGGAATACTTTCTCTTACGTCACTTTCCTATGTTGCCGGAAATAAGAACATCTCCAATAGCTACGAGATTTGGACTTTTCCTCCGAAAAACACACACATTCATTGCAAATATTGAACTAATTACTTAAAATTTATCTTTGATATTTTGTAAAAATGATTTTTATTAACATTCACTTGCTGAATACACTATTTACTATCGAAATCAAATGTTTACTCAATTTTAATAGAAAGCTCTTCACTTGGTCTTTAATTCAACTTGAAGTTTTATAAGTAAGGTTGATCAAACGGAGTTCGTGACTATTTGAAAATGCATGAAAATGGGGCTTCTGAAAAAGAGTGTTTTTTTTTAAATAGCTTACTGTTACCAATTTTAAAAAACATTTCCTAACTTTTTTTTCTTCATATTTTCGCTACAACCATCTGGTGCTTATGCACAATTCTGTTCCCATGGGCCCCAAATCTGGCGAAGTTTGTAAACCGTCGATACAATCCCTTTAAAATTACACCGGCGGACGAACTAACGGAGGATAGCTCCAGATGAAAGGTCCTAGACTCATTGCTATGCCGAGAGGCCACGGGGTCTCGGTGAGGAGGAAGCAATGGACGCAGCAACCCCGTCTGAAGAACCACCCACGTGCCTGGATGTCTGTACCTCTAGTATAGGATTTGTGTTACCGAGTGACATGGCAGGTATACGGGCGAGCCACCACTATAATGATCCTAGGGGAACCGCATTAAATAATCGCTGGGCTGCGTAAAACTATCCTGTTACACGGCACGTCACGCCTTTGGCGTGTCGAGGGGTGGCTGGAGCCCGAATAGAGCTTTGGAGTGCCCCCCCCCCACCTGAGCTCATCCCTAAACGTTACGCCCAAAAGATGTTTGAGAACCATTGTTCTCAAGTATGCTATTTTTTTATTGTTGGATAAAATGTTTCTTCAGAGAATAATAACTTCAAAATCACAAATCTTATATTATGATTTCAATCATGAAACAAATTAGAAACTTATTTTATTAACTTTTTCAAATTAGGATCAAAATGAAGAACTCGCTTGCGTTTATATAGACTATTAGCTCTAACCGTTGGTACAAATATAAAAGGTTTTTGATTATCTTTAATTTGGTTTATTGAGGGTTTTTATAATAAACTAGAGCTAGTGGTTATACCAGTCAAACTAGAGCTAGTGGTTATACCAGTCAAACTAGAGCTAGTGGTTATACCAGTCAAACTAGAGCTAGTGTTTATACCAGTCAAACTAGAGCTAGTGGTTATACCAGTCAAGATGACGGAGAAAAGAATGACCTAATTTAAAGAAAAACAGGTTTCGCCACATTAAAAAAACAACAGCCGAATTGGGAAAACCAAATAAGACCCTCGCGTTCAACATAGTAAATTTCGCGTTCAACATAGTAAATGAACGGAAATGGCGATTAGTTGGTAACGGTTTTATGTATTTTCAGAGTTGGATATAATTTTTTATTAATAAAATCTTTTTATCATGAATAAATTTTAAAATTTCTTTTAGGGTGTGTTTTAAATGCATACTTTTAATTTTTTTGCCGATCGGTCAAACGGCCTAGTAGCCAATTGAGTACAAACATGTCGAACACCAGACGGAACAAACAATGCGTTGGAAGGGACATCACTCTATTTTGTTTTTGTTTTTAATGGCGCTCCAGTTTATAACTTTAACTTAAAAGTCAAACATTTTTTTAAAGAAATACAAAATATTGTTGATACAAAAAACATTTTTTTGGGAGTTTCCAATTATTTATTATACCTTAAAATTTTAACATTATCCGAGCAAATTCACAACGATAAATGCCTCCGAAAAAAGGACAGCAAATAGGACAGAAAAATCACAAGACAATGAAAGCAAAACTGTTGCAATTAGGTGCGATATATTATTTAAATATATATTTAATACTATAATACTACTATTTCTTGCTCTTGAAGACTTTAAGAATCCATATTGAGAGGAACTAACAAATGTAACTTCTTCTTCTTTGTTCTTAATTCATTGAGAATCGCGTGGCAGTATGTTTTACGTCATTAAGGACGTCTTGCCTCCGACTTCAGGCTGCTGTTTTTCTGAATGTGTTTCCATAGCCTTTGATCAGCCAAGACCATCTGCAAGGCAGCAGTTTATTTATTTTCAGCTTTCTCTCCAAGATAACTCCTATCCCTAGCTAACGGCCTAGCTATCTGTCCAGGTATATGTTCTCTTTTTACAGGCGTTTCCTTGAAGTTATGAGGCCTTTTGTAAAGAGTATCCTTACCACGGGATACCCCACCTCACCCTCCATGACAGCAAACCAGTTGGTCTGCGGCCACTTATTGAGTATTCACGGCTAACTCTTATTCCCGGTCATTCCCCTATCTGACACCTGGGGATGCGCTTGGTAAGAGATGATAGCTCATTCCCCTATCTGACACCTGGGGACGCGCTTGGTAAGAGATGATAGCTCATTCCCCTATCTGACACCTGGGGACGCGCTTGGTAAGAGATGATAGCTCACCCCAAGATGTAATTACACGGAGATATTATATAATATACAAAATGTCTCCACGGATTAACACAAAGTATAAAATAAATCAGTTCACAAAGCAAATGCATCCTGAGAACATTGTAAAGATGGGAATCAAACCCACATTTAGAAGTCCTGGTTTGGTTTGGTGAGACCATAATCTTGGGTTCGGTTCCGTAGAAACTTAAATTCGGGTTCAGTAATAATTTAAGTTCGGGTTCCGTTCGGTTCGACAACTACTGAACTCATACAATCTTTGCGTTTTAATAAAGCTTTTTTTTTTATAACAAAACAAAAGTTTATTTACCAAAACAATAAAATCGTAAAATCGTAAAATCGTAAAATAGTAAAATAGTAAAATAGTAAAATAGTAAAATAGTAAAATAGTAAAATAGTAAAATAGTAGCCTACAACTGGATGTTCCCTGATTTCAAATATCGGTAATGTTTGTCGTCTGCAACATTTTAAAAACTCACATTTAATTTTGCATAGGCTTGCTGCAGAAAAAAACAACGACAATAAGTGCAAATTGTTTCTATGTCTTCTGTATTGTGAAATACAAATAGTATACGTATCTTTGGCGTACGCAGGTGTTGATTTATAAGCTTACAATTTATTTATACGCCAACTAGGCTTTTATCCCAGTCCTACTTATCACTTGTACTCTATAGTCTCTATAGCAACACATCATAGAAAGGGGTGGGTGTAAGTTCAAACCAGCTTGATGGAGTTTCAATGCTGCCCAGCTCTACGCCTCGCAACAGTATGTTTCTACCGGTATAAGTAGACTCTGACAAGGGTAAAATACCATCAAGAAGTAAGGACTCAGAAGCATTAGTGTATATTAATATCTTGATAGGTCGCAGGCAGGTCTGATTACTTGGCAGTGATATAGATCATTTCGAGATAAAAAAAAGGCCAAGGCTTAAAATCCTCCAACAAAACTATGCAGTTTGTGATGTAGACTTTCGAACATTTTTCAAACTCATTGAAGTCGTGTGAACTTCGGGCTAGCGGAAGTAAAACAGAAAAACTCTTGGAAGAATTAATTAAAATTTGTTTTCAAGTCCTTGTGAAAACGTCCATCAAGGTTTGATCTCTTATGGAGCAATATGTACTTGGAGTCAATTTTATAAAACTCTCACGCGTCGGATCCGCCTAGCTGTAGTCATCTAATCTAACCTTCTTGTACTTTGAAACATGTTTGTGGAGTTGTTGAAGTGTCTAGAGTCGATTTAAGATTGTATGATCTTCAGACAAATTTAAAATTGTATTTTCAAACAAATTCTCAGATGATTGTCATGATCCCAGGGCTGTAACTTTATGTGTACTACTTTTAATTTCTTCTTTAATTTCAAACAATTTTGAGGAAAAGACCTTCTCTCTTGCAATAATAGCATGTGAAGTTTTCTTTGGATTCATTTGTGGCTTTGTTATTTCTTTCATGCAAAAAATTGTTTGAGGCTGTTCGGTATTCTGTGTAGTACATGGACTAGATTTTGTCGCCTTGACTTTTTATTGATTGATGAGTTACTGCAAAATCATCTGCTACAACCGCTGCTTTGTGAACATCATCTTCACTATGACCAATAATGTTAGCTCTGACATCGATTGAAATATAGTTTTAGAACTCCTCCATTAATATAAGTTTTCTCAAGTTGTCAAAGTTGGAAAAAATATTATTTGACTTCTTCCATCTCTCCAAATAACGTTCCTTATCCATTACGACTTCAACATAAGTATGTCCTGGTTGTTTCTTGGTCTTCACGAAGCTCGTTCTATATGCGTCTGGAACTAACTTGAAAGACTTCAGTATAACATCTTTAATTTTCTGATAATTTTTCTGTTGTTCACTAGTTTAAGATAAAAAATACTTTAGCTGCCATTCCCTTCAGTGCATTTTGTAGTATTTATGTACTGTTTTCACTGAGACAAGGTATTTGGCTACAAGTTCAAATTGATCAAAATATTTATAGCGTCTTTTCCTCTGAACTTTGCAAAAATACTGTCTTACCCACACATTCAATGTGAACACAATTACATTTAACACACAAATCTTAAACACACATTCAATGTGAACACAATTACATTTAACACACAAATCTTAAACACACATTCAATGTGAGCACAATTACATTTAACTCACAAATTAGATACAAAAAATAATAATTTCTTAAACACACATTCGACGTGAATACAATTACTTTCTTAAACACACATGCGAAGTGAACACATTTACTTTTTTACACACACATTCCACGTGAATACAATTACTTTCTTAAACACACATGCGAAGTGAACACATTTACTTTTTTACACACACATTCCACGTGAATACAATTACTTTCTTACACACACATTCGACGTGAATACATTTACTTTATTACACAAGCATTCGACGCGAACACATTCACTTTCTTACAAACGCATTCGACGTGAATACATTCACTTTCTTACACACGCATTCAACGTGAACACATTCACTTTCTTACACACATATTCGACGTGAAAACATTCACTTTCTTACACACACATTCGACGTGAAAAAAATCACTTTCTTACACACGCATTCGACGTGAATACATTCACCTTCTTACACACACATTCGACGTGAACACATTTACTTTTTTACACTCGCATTCGACATGAACACATTTACTTTCTTACACAAACATTCGTTGTGAATACATTCACTTTCTTACACACGTATTCGACGTGAATACATTTACTTTCTTACACAGGCATTCGACGTGAACACATTTACTTTGTTACACAAACATTCGACGTGAACACATTTACTTTCTTACACACGCATTCGACGTAAACACATTTACTTTCTTACACACGCACTCGACGTGAATTTATTCCGTGTACAAGTTGGTCTAAGTTATTAAGACCATTGCATTGGCTATTCATCAATTAGTAAATATCCACTTTAACTTGGAGTAAATTTTTTTTGTAATAAAGTATTATCATCTTCGTATGAGTCTATGTACGATGTAGCTGACTAACATAGAACGTAATAGTAGGCATGTCCTTACGTCAGGTTAGCTTTATTATAGCTTTCATGCTACCGACATGACTAACGTAACATAATAGGCCTAAGTAAGGAAAAAATTACAACGATTTACATTGCATCATATATAAGAACGCAATGCAATTCAAGTGTTGAGACTTCTACAAAAACAAAGCTTTATACATTTCTAAAATGTTATTTGCATGTTTATTAAGACGAGTTAGACTACTGACACAGCGATCGCTCTGTACATTTAACAATGATATTAACCATAGACGCGGTAAGCCTTGAATGCCTATAGATATGTATAATAAATGTTTTTAGCTTTAGAAACTGGTTCAAAATGTACAAACGAATTAAAAGTTCGCTTCCTTGCATCTTGGAATAAAGTCATTGTGAAGTAATTTTTAATAAATGAAAAACGAATATAATTACTGGCACGTCTTGTAAGGTCAAAGTTTAAAAAAAAAGAAGAGAGATTAAGAGAGATTAAGAGAGATTAAGAGAGATTCCTTTAAAGCCTGAAACCTTAATAACTTTTTGAACAAATCTTTGTGATAGATATTCAATTTTTGTATGTATTTCATAAAAAAAATATTTTATATTTCATAAATAAATATTTGTAACTAAGATAAAAATGTCACTTTTCTTTACATTTGTCCTCTTTTAGTCTATTAAAATTTATCAAGAAAAAAGTCTATTAAGCCTTGCTTTTTATTTTAAATATAGAAAAAAAAATTGTTTGAAGTTTAAAAAAAAAACATAGATCTATACAATTTACTTCTCTTAGTGATTTATGACTAAAATTGAATGTATTCCAGATAAAAGCGGATAAAAAGGGAAATAAATGTATTACGAAAGAGTGATGAACACCAAACTGACATGTTAATAGACTAGTTGAATTACAAAACTATTAGTAGACAAGTGATGGGGCTTAATTTGACAACATGTTCACCAAGGAATACACGTGTAATGCATTGTTAGCAGAACTATACATTTAGTTGATCACAAGAACAACACCAGAAACTACACAACTAACACTATAATATAAAAATATAAATTCATAACAGCTTTATTTACATAGTAGAAACACATAAATAAACCTGCTCAATTTTCTCAATAAAAAATAAATCTTTTAGCTAATATTCTGTAGTCTATTTGTTGGCAAACCTTTAAAACTATCACCTCAATGTTTAATGCTAGTCTATACTATGTATGTAAATATTATATAAACTTATAAAACTGAACAAAGACAGCAATAAACTAAATTAAAACTCATTAATCATATCACCTATCTCTATTAATGTACTCCTAATCATAAATCATTTTAAATCTAAATATTATCTAAACCCACCCAAATCCCAGTTAGTGACATATTTTTTCAACTTCAATGCAATTACATACAAATCATTATCTATCGACCTGCAAATAGTGTTTCCATATACATAGATATCAATCGAGGACACGCCGAGCCAAAAAGGAGGACAATTTGAGTGTTTCATTTGAATCGTTCATGATTAAACCGCCTACAAATATATTACAATAGCTGCCAATAAATATATACTGGTAAACCAACCATTGAACAGTCTTAAAAATTAAACACGAATTCAGTGTAGGGTGTTTTTGCAACGCTATAATATTATTTTAGAACAACACAGTCTATTCTACGATATATTCTCATCTGTATAAATTACACAATATATTTCTTTGCTACGCCAGATTTTTTGCAGACCATCTCGTCAGCTATCACATATACATAAAACTGCGAAATGTAAAAATTTATTTTAAACATAAAAAAACATAGAGCCAACATATAAATGTCTTATTTAATAGAGGTATGTTGGGGGGGGGCAAAGTTGACATAGGGGGAAAGGTCTATGTAAGTTTAACAGTACTTGACATGGGGGTAAAGACTGCCTAACCAATAAAACAAATTAAAAAAAAAATGGACAATCTACACAGAATTATCAACCAAATAGTTTAAAAAGCAAAATAATAATAATAATAATAAATAAATAAAATTAATTAGGACTAGATGTAGATCTACTTAAAAATAAATCAATGAAGGCCTGCGTACGAAAACCAAAAACAAATCTGCCCTCTAACAGTTAAAATAAAGAAAAGTATTAGCCATCAAGAAAATATTTTCTAAACTATACAAACTTAAATGTGTGGTATGATCGGCCAGTACAAAAACAAGATTATATTTTACTGTTAACAAAACAGTCAGTTTACTTGATGTTTTAAAAAGTGTTATTATGTCTTTATATTTGTACCAATACACAGAATAGAGAGGAAGTTGATCTCAATTGGATTTGTCGTAAATGACTGAGATATTTCTATCACTATTCAGTAACTTTGTGAAATTCGCGTGCATCACGGCATCATTAATGCTGATAAGACTACTGACGTTAACACAAGCTTGGAACTCATCTATTCATGGGTTAAACCTGGTCAAGCTGATAGCTGAATATAATGGGAGTTTTAACATGTGACTTTGTCGATTTATCGTTTTCATTTTTTAATCAACATGTCAATTATGTATAGCTTAATAAAATACAGCGATTGATCGAATAAATCCTTCTTCTAATTCAAATTATAAGCAACAACCAATAATTCCCACGCAATTATACTGTAGCCTATGTGTGTTTTTAAGTATGTATGTATTCATGTAAGTATGTATGTATATATATATATATATGTGTGTGTGTGTGTGTATGAATGTAAATATATATAATAAATAAATAAATATCTATATAATATATATATAAACAAACATATAAACAAACTCACTGTAATTATATATATGGATAATGCCAAGCAAAATAATGTAAAACACAATTTTCCTGAATGGTAGGCCTATGCAGGATTATGGATTTATGCCGTGAAATTTGAAATCACCAAACTTGTGTGTAGACTATTGTGTGCATTGTGTATATAATCTAATACTAACTGTTTTTAATATATTTTAAGCGCACTGAGCATTTTAATTAGAAACGGAATGGAAGGGTGCCCTATATAAAGATCATTCTAAGTAATAAATATTAAAGAATCCTTATTTTGAATGAAAGTATATGAATGTATGTATAAATGCATGAATATGGTTGTTTTAAAGTATTATAACTGTATCTAGATAGCCTTATGTTGTACAACTGTCATAGCCCGTTCACTGTATCTATTGACTATTTCAAACCACTCAGCTAAAAGCGGAAGCGTGTGATAAATCTCAATTCCGCCTTTTTTCTCCTGTAGGCCGCCTACACGTTTGAACATATTTTCTTTCTTTGTGTGCACGGATATATTTAATCAGTGATGTGCTCCAGTGTGCTAGTCCTGCTTGTGTGATAGTACTTTGTTTGTCTGGATTTGTCAAGAGATTAGAACATTCTTCAAAAATTGTTTGTATGAAATTGTTACAGGTTAAATGGATACGCGTAAAATTTTCTTTTTCGGTCGAAATTCAGAAACGATAGCCTAAATATTTAATTTATGTGTAAAGTATTTTACTATTCAATGATGGATATATACTATTCAGTAAATGTAAAAGCCATGTTTCCTGTCGCTTTGACCAACGAAACCATAAATCTATCTTTTAAGCGTTTCCAACCAATTCATGAGAAGAGGATCCTAACGGGAAATATTGTACCAAGTTAACTTCTCTCTCATCCAGGCATTTTATCGAGAAAATGTGTTACATTAGTGACTTTGATTTAAACTTTATATCGACATGCTAAAATATTTTTGTGGGTTGTATATAATGGTACGCCGGGCCAGATGTGGCCCGCTGGCATTCATTTTTTCACTTACGAACTAGAAGAAAACTGCTTAGCCCCCCCCCCCCATGTTACATTGCTCTTGTGTGTATGTAGGTCTGTGTTTATAGTTTATACATGTATATATACAGGGTTGTTGAGTAGGTCGATGTAGAGATGAGTTACTATGATTATAACTGAAAGAATTAGTAATTTTCGTTATCATTTCGCTTTTTTTTTAGTTTAGAACTTAAAATTAAAATAATAATTTGATAAAATAATTCAATGATTAATTAAAGCATAAAAAAATCCATAATAATTTGAAGAATATTACCAAATTTAGACAAATATGATTAACATGTTTTATGAACCATTGATATGTGATCTTTATAATAATATTTTGTTCAATATTTAGCAGTGCTATTGTTAAAATATGAGATTTAACAAAATGAACTACCTGCGAACAAAAAGAATAGTTATTTTCGATGCAGTCATGATTTGTCTGTCATACCTGTCATACCGTCTGCCCAGTCATTTAGAATGGCTCCATCTGCTACTAGCATTATCCAGTGAGATAAAACGACATTCGTTCCTTTTCTTCCTGAGCGTTACAAACGTTCCTGTCAACAAGATGATATTTAATTGTAGGACACATGTCAGGCCAACTGAGCTTGGCAACTAGATTGACGGAACATTTCATGACAACTGCTTGTTTCTAACGTCTTGGTAAACAAATTGGAGAAGGTTTGCGCATATTTATTATTTCTTTGTCAAAGCTCCTCATACATTTCTTATATATCCACTAGTCAAGATTTTCTCATTCACCGGGACGCGACCCGGTACCACGTGACGAAAGAAAAACTCCCGGATTATGTTTATGTAACTTACAGGCTAGTATAAGCAATATAAACCTTTAGCATAAAATTAGAACATGGTGTGGAGATTCATATCTTGTATATGTAACTTACAGGCTAGTATAAGCAATATAAACCTTTAGCATAAAATTAGAACATGGTGTGGAGATTCATATCTTGTATATGTAACTTACAGGCTAGTATAAGCAATATAAACCTTTAGCATAAAATTAGAACATGGTGTGGAGATTCATATCTTGTATATGTAACTTACAGGCTAGTATAAGCAATATAAACCTTTAGCATAAAATTAGAACATTGTGTGGACATTCATATCTTGCATATGCTATTCACAGGCTAGTATAAGCAATATAAACATTTAGTATAAAATTAGAACATGGTGTGGACTAGAGGCCGACCGAAATTCGGTTTCGGTTACTGTTTCGGCGCGGAATGTAGGCAAATGGTCTTTATCGGCGTCGTTTCGGTTTCGGCCGAAGCCGAAACGTTAGCATTTGGTTCGCTTTCGGCCGAAACTGATATTGAATTTCGGCAATCAGCCGGATATCTATTTTAACTTTCAAAATTCAGACTGCAATGCTTGTGCTGCATCTATTACTCTGCTTACTGATAATTTCATTTAGTGAAACTGTTGCGAATTCATTTGTTTGAAGTAAAAAATTGAAGCTAACAATAAATCGATTATTTTAATGACCCCAAAAGAATTTGGAAAAATGAAGTGTGGGATTACTGCGCAGTCTTTTAAAACCGTTTGTTTGGCAATTTCGTTTTTTTCATTCGATTTCGGCCGAAGGTATAGTTAATATTTTGGTTTCTGCTTCGGTTTGAGTCGAAAGTCAATTATAACTTTCGGTATGGTTCCGTTTTCGGCAAAAACAAAAAATGTGGTTTCTGTCGGCCTCTAGTGTGGACATTCGTGTCTTGTATATGTAACTTACAGGCTAGTATAAGCAATATAAATCTTTAGTATAAAATTTGAACATGCTGTGGACATTCATATCTTGTATATGTTAAATCTATAATATTGTGTTTAGAAGTAAAAACTATTTTTGATATAGTGCAATGTGTTTATGTATTCCATTCTGAATCATCTCATCGTTGGAAACATTGAATCTTGAGAAAGCTTTGCATAATAATAAAATTATGTCAACAATTCCCCCCCCCCCCCTTTAATTATTAACAAAAGTTTTTAGCCTCCCTGGCTTTCATGTTTAAAATATAGTTGAGCTTGAAAGGTGTATATTTTATTTTAATATATTTTAAAACTTCTTTAGCTGAATAGACTTAAAATTTACTATAATTGTCATAGGTAAAGCCTCGAGGGGGTGGGGGTATTAAGGTACTGTTCAATCCGATAATTTTAAAAATATTTCTTTTATTTTTTTGGCTTAATAGTAATATTATAGAAATATTTAATGACTCTAATTCTACGTTTCATTATTGCTATTATGATACAATATTAGTTGTTCAATAGTTTAGGGGAAATTAATTGTGCACGACTTGAAAATTAGCCTTCAATTTTCATTTTACATTCATTATTCCATTTTTGCATAATTGCCCCCCCCTCCCCCCTTTCCGCACTTTACACATAGGCCAAGTTGTTAACTCCCTAACTTGCACTACACATAGGCCAAGTTGTTAACTCCCTAACTTGCACTACACATAGGCCTAGTTGTTAACGTCCCTACCTTGCACTACACATAGGCCAAGTTGTTAACTCCCTAACTTGCACTACACATAGGCCAAGTTGTTAACTCCCTAACTTGCACTACACATAGGCCAAGTTGTTAACGTCCCTACCTTGCACTACACATAGGCCTAGTTGTTAACGTCCCTACCTTGCACTACACATAGGCCAAGTTGTTAACTCCCTACCTTGCACTACACATAGGCCAAGTTGTTAACGTCCCTACCTTGCACTACACATAGGCCAAGTTGTTAACGTCCCTACCTTGCACTACACATAGGCCAAGTTGTTAACTCCCTACCTTGCACTACACATAGGCCAAGTTGTTAACGTCCCTACCTTGCACTACACATAGGCCAAGTTGTTAACGTCCCTACCTTGCACTACACATAGGCCTAGTTGTTAACGTCCCTACCTTGCACTACACATAGGCCAAGTTGTTAACGTCCCTACCTTGCACTACACATAGGCCAAGTTGTTAACGTCCCTACCTTGCACTACACATAGGCCTAGTTGTTAACGTCCCTACCTTGCACTACACATAGGCCAAGTTGTTAACGTCCCTACCTTGCACTACACATAGGCCAAGTTGTTAACGTCCCTACCTTGCACTACACATAGGCCAAGTTGTTAACGTCCCTACCTTGCACTACACATAGGCCAAGTTGTTAACGTCCCTACCTTGCACTACACATAGGCCAAGTTGTTAACGTCCCTACCTTGCACTACACATAGGCCAAGTTGTTAACGTCCCTACCTTGCACTACACATAGGCCAAGTTGTTAACGTCCCTACCTTGCACTACACATAGGCCAAGTTGTTAACGTCCCTACCTTGCACTACACATAGGCCAAGTTGTTAACGTCCCTACCTTGCACTACACATAGGCCAAGTTGTTAACGTCCCTACCTTGCACTACACATAGGCCTAGTTGTTAACTCCCTAACTTGCACTACACATAGGCCAAGTTGTTAACGTCCCTAACTTGCACTATGTGCCTCTCCCACCTATTGCATTCCTGGCTACGCTGCTGATAATAATACATTTTTAACACATGCAATTTTTCCCAGAAAATTATATATTAAAACTTTGAAATTGCAAAATAGATCTATTATAATCTAATTAGCAACAATAGATTAGTTTACTTATCAGAATTAGGGATGTTTAACGAGAATATGTTTTGAAAGCTCCTCAACAGACATTGTGTTTGTAGGTGCGTGTCTTTGTAATTCAACCATGTCTCGCTAAACGAGGTTTTCTATAAGCCCTAATCGGACGGTTACTTTGCTAACAATTGCATTTTTTTCCATCCATACAAACTAACCAAACGAACACAATAAGGACGTATCAAATGTAGTTTTAACAATGAATATTAACGCAAAATGCGTTTACAAGTTAACTATGTAAGTCGAAAATGTAGAATTTTGTATTAATTAAAATATACAACGCAAATTTGGCTTTTCCATAAAGGGGTGGAGGGGGGCGTAAATCGGTTCAACATCGGACTTTTAGAAACGAAAATTGAAAATCAGTTTAATTGTAAATCTAGAAGAATGCCTTTATAGAAGGGGCGTCTGTAATATATAAAATTAGAACTAAAATTGAGATTAAAATCGAAAGTGTATACAGCGGAAGTCTTTTGGGCAGCTTCGACACAACACTGAAGATCTAAAAATAGAGGAAGCGGTCCATCTAATTATAGGTTTTATCATAGACTATAATATACATGGACCGCTTGCTTTAGTATTTCTGCTATATGATGACTCGAAACACTGATTTTCGGAATTTCCGATTCATTGTTTCCTTTGCACTTCCGTTTTATTGAATCGCTTCGATTTTCTCAATGAAAAATTAAAATTAAAATCGAAAGTTGTATAAAGCGGAAACATTTAAGAAACAACAAGGTGCGTAGAAGTAACTTAAGACAACAAATTTTTTTTTAAATCTTTTATTTTAAAATGAAAATAAAATTTTTGACGTAAACTTTTATTATCTAGACCCCCTTTCTCCATGTCAACAATTGTCAAAATTTTTCAAACCACTTCCATATTTTGTTGACATAATTAAATGTCTACCCCATATTGTGTGTGTAAGTCTATTTCAAAAGTATATATCTGACTGTGTAAAATGTTCTATTATATAGTTTATTAAATAATTAATTTATGATGAAAAACTGAACACTTGTAATAAGGTCAAATGTCCATTTATTTACATCAATGGATTATCGTATTTTATCTTATCTTAGAATATATTTATCAACATCTATATAGATGTATACATTAATACAAATAGACCTAAACTATAAGCATGTTACTTCAAACACATTAAAAGTAAGCATGTGTAAATGCAATACATCAAGTGTATAAGTTCTGTCTAGAACAATGAAGTGGAGTCTAACATTGGGTCACTGGTGACCAGTGCTGTCTAGAACAATGAAGTGGAGTCTAACATTGGGTCATCGGTGACCAGTGCTGTCTAGAACAATGAAGTGGAGTCTAACATTGGGTCATCGGTGACCAGTGCTGTCTAGAACAATGAACCAGGAGTCTAACATTGGGTCATCGGTGACCAGTGCTGTCTAGAACAATGAACCAGGAGTCTAACATTGGGTCACTGGTGACCACCATTGTTAAGGGATTATTTGAAAGGATTAAAATTAAGCATTGACTAAATAACAATAGTAATACTTGTATAGCGCTTCCAACAACATAATGTAAACTCAGAGCGCATTTAACATTCAACTAAGAACACGGATATTACTCTTGGCTGGGAGACAAAGCTAACTGATGATTTAAAAAAGACAAATCAAATAAATGTAGAATTAACCGACCCAATATATAAGTAAGACAGTAGAGGTCTAAGGCATGTTAAATGTTATCTAAGATAAATTTTGAAATAATGAGTTTTTAAGTTATTTTTGAAAGTAACAATAGAGATTGTTCGCTTGAGTTGAAATATGTGCTTACTATAATTTAAAAAAAAAAGAAGGCCTATTTAACAATCTGACAAATCAAATGCCCAGATGTACTCTGTCTATGGGTGAAGGGAAGTAACTAAAAAAAACAACTAGACATCGTAGCTAAGTCCCTTGTGTTCATTGAACGAACACTTAAAGTTAACGGTTTAACACAGTAAAATGACTAAACAAGATCAAATTGTTGACAAATTTGGCAGTTAAATCTGCACATTATGGAGTCAATGATGGTTAAATGCTTTATTAGTTGTTTACTGGGTTAATCGGTACTGGTGACATTTCACTTGTAATAGTTGTACAGTGGAATCAGACACACATTTCACTTGTCATAGTTGTACAGTGGAATCAGACACACATTTCACTTGTCATAGTTGTACAGTGGAATCAGACACACATTTCACTTGTTATAGTTGTACAGTGGAATCAGACACACATTTCACTTGTCATAGTTGTACAGTGGAATCAGACACACATTTCACTTGTCATAGTTGTACAGTGGAATCAGACACACATTTCACTTGTCATAGTTGTACAGTGGAATCAGACACACATTTCACTTGTCATAGTTGTACAGTGGAATCAGACACACATTTCACTTGTTATAGTTGTACAGTGGAATCAGACACACATTTCACTTGTCATAGTTGTACAGTGGAATCAGACACACATTTCACTTGTAATAGTTGTACAGTGGAATCAGACACACATTTCACTTGTCATAGTTGTACAGTGGAATCAGACACACATTTCACTTGTCATAGTTGTACAGTGGAATCAGACACACATTTCACTTGTCATAGTTGTACAGTGGAATCAGACACACATTTCACTTGTCATAGTTGTACAGTGGAATCAGACACACATTTCACTTGTCATAGTTGTACAGTGGAATCAGACACACATTTCACTTGTCATAGTTGTACAGTGGAATCAGACACACATTTCACTTGTCATAGTTGTACAGTGGAATCAGACACACATTTCACTTGTTATAGTTGTACAGTGGAATCAGACACACATTTCACTTGTCATAGTTGTACAGTAGAATCAGACACACTTTTCACTTGTAATAGTTGTACAGTGGAATCAGACACACATTTCACTTGTCATAGTTGTACAGTGGAATCAGACACACATTTCATATGTCATAGTTGTACAGTGGAATCAGACACACATTTCACTTGTCATAGTTGTACAGTGGAATCAGACACACATTTCACTTGTCATAGTTGTACAGTGGAATCAGACACACATTTCACTTGTCGTAGTTGTACAGTAGAATCAGACACACATTTCACTTGTCATAGTTGTACAGTGGAATCAGACACACATTTCACTTGTCATAGTTGTACAGTGGAATCAGACACACATTTCACTTGTCATAGTTGTACAGTGGAATCAGACACACATTTCACTTGTCGTAGTTGTACAGTAGAATCAGACACACATTTCACTTGTCATAGTTGTACAGTGGAATCAGACACACATTTCACTTGTAATAGTTGTACAGTAGAATCAGACACACTTTTCACTTGTAATAGTTGTACAGTGGAATCAGACACACATTTCACTTGTCATAGTTGTACAGTGGAATCAGACACACATTTCACTTGTCATAGTTGTACAGTGGAATCAGACACACATTTCACTTGTCATAGTTGTACAGTGGAATCAGACACACATTTCACTTGTCATAGTTGTACAGTGGAATCAGACACACATTTCACTTGTCATAGTTGTACAGTGGAATCAGACACACATTTCACTTGTCATAGTTGTACAGTGGAATCAGACACACATTTCACTTGTCATAGTTGTACAGTGGAATCAGACACACATTTCACTTGTCATAGTTGTACAGTGAAATCAGACACACATTTCACTTGTCATAGTTGTACAGTGGAATCAGACACACATTTCACTTGTCATAGTTGTACAGTGGAATCAGACACACATTTCACTTGTCATAGTTGTACAGTGGAATCAGACACACATTTCACTTGTCGTAGTTGTACAGTAGAATCAGACACACATTTCACTTGTCATAGTTGTACAGTGGAATCAGACACACATTTCACTTGTCATAGTTGTACAGTGGAATCAGACACACATTTCACTTGTCATAGTTGTACAGTGGAATCAGACACACATTTCACTTGTCGTAGTTGTACAGTAGAATCAGACACACATTTCACTTGTCATAGTTGTACAGTGGAATCAGACACACATTTCACTTGTAATAGTTGTACAGTAGAATCAGACACACTTTTCACTTGTAATAGTTGTACAGTGGAATCAGACACACATTTCACTTGTCATAGTTGTACAGTGGAATCAGACACACATTTCACTTGTCATAGTTGTACAGTGGAATCAGACACACATTTCACTTGTCATAGTTGTACAGTGGAATCAGACACACATTTCACTTGTCATAGTTGTACAGTGGAATCAGACACACATTTCACTTGTCATAGTTGTACAGTGGAATCAGACACACATTTCACTTGTCATAGTTGTACAGTGGAATCAGACACACATTTCACTTGTCATAGTTGTACAGTGAAATCAGACACACATTTCACTTGTCATAGTTGTACAGTGGAATCAGACACACATTTCACTTGTCATAGTTGTACAGTGGAATCAGACACACATTTCACTTGTCGTAGTTGTACAGTGGAATCAGACACACATTTCACTTGTCATAGTTGTACAGTGAAATCAGACACACATTTCACTTGTCATAGTTGTACAGTGGAATCAGACACACATTTCACTTGTCATAGTTGTACAGTGGAATCAGACACACATTTCACTTGTCATAGTTGTACAGTGGAATCAGACACACATTTCACTTGTCATAGTTGTACAGTGGAATCAGACACACATTTCACTTGTCATAGTTGTACAGTGGAATCAGACACACATTTCACTTGTCATAGTTGTACAGTGGAATCAGACACACATTTCACTTGTCATAGTTGTACAGTGGAATCAGACACACATTTCACTTGTCATAGTTGTACAGTGGAATCAGACACACATTTCACTTGTCATAGTTGTACAGTGGAATCAGACACACATTTCACTTGTCATAGTTGTACAGTGGAATCAGACACACATTTCACTTGTCATAGTTGTACAGTGGAATCAGACACACATTTCACTTGTTATAGTTGTACAGTGGAATCGGACACACTTTAAAACTGTATGTCTAATTTGAAATGTCATGTAAACGCAAGTGCTGCATAATATCTGATATCCCAAACTCTAGGCCTACATATTATTATGCTAATAAGAAATAGGAATCGCAATGAGTTTTTAAGGAAGTAGGGGTCAGTATTAGATCAGTATAGTCAGTGGGGCCGGCTGGTCCTGTGGTTAGTTCACCGGACGGTCAACCGACACGTCGCGACATCTATTCCTGACGCCGAGTCCTAAATTAATGTCTTTGGGTTTTCATAAATTTTAATATATCTATGATTAGCCGAATAAATACGTAGTAATAATACAGACTGAATAGTTAAAGTAATGTTAGAAAATATCCATATAAATTCTTTAGTCATATAATATTTATATAATTTTAAAATACTTTGAACAATTTATCATTTTAAAGTTATAAATTGTAAGTTATTAATATTCTTTTTATAACAGAAAAAAACATATTAGCAATATTAGTGAAAACCAATTAAAAGACTTTTTAGTTAATATTTAATTCCCCCAGCGGCGACGGTATGGCGTATAGTGGATTGATATTGTAATTTTAAAAAAAGTAGTTTGTTCCAGACATATTGTCTGTCTATTGTGTGACAACATTTAGTTACTAAAAGTCTTTTAACACTCTTCTTAAATTTTACTTCACGCAGATATCCCCCCCTTTTCTCTATAAGTCTTAGTTATTGTCTTTGGTTATTGTCTGTAAATTGCGGAAACTATATTGACCCTTCAACTTCCAGTGTAGTGGGGGGAGTGGGTGCTAAAAGAAGTTGGGGGGGGGGAGGGCGGGCGGTGAGCGGAAAAAAAAATGTTAAAGGGGGCGGTGAGCCGAAAAACGTTGAGAACCTATGGTCTAATTTATAGGGTCAACAATTTACTGCGGTCCTCCAGAATTTCAAAGCACGCCAAAGCTTTACGTGGCGGAATTATCCAAACAGCCGTGAAAAATTTCTGTCACGCTTGGGTTATGAAGTGCATGTAAGTGGCAATGTGTGTTTGTGTGTCGAGGAGTAGAGTTATCATTAGCTATTCGAGTGAGAGAGGGACTGGCAATAACCCACCAAATGATTTTTGTGACTTTTTGGGCGTCTCCCACACTTTCAATGAGGTCATGAATGCAAGGAATACGTTTTTATAACACAGTTCACCTTCCGGAAATTAGTACAAAAACTATAGTCTATGTTTTGCCTTGTTGGGTACTAATAAACATGACAAAATCGAATTACTTAAAGAATATCATTATCATCATGTATTGGATTTCAGTGCTTATTAAAGCTCATTTGATATGCGCTACCGCATAAGGATATATTAATAGTAGTTAAGTTTGATTTGAATTGTTCCATTTTCAGTCTATCTACATCGAAGGTTACATAAGGCCGTGTGGTTAACGTTGTCATGTTTTTCTTGTGTCCATTTTCTTGTTATATTTTACTATTTTGCAGTACAGTTGAATGTTTTTAATACGGTTTATTTTATAATTTGGTTTCATTTGACTGAAAATTTCATGAAGTGATATACGGAAATAGTATTAATGTCGAATTTCACACACTGTACTTTCACACACTGTACTTTCCCACACTGTACTTTCACACACTGTACTTTCACACACTGTACTTTCACACACTGTACTTTCAACAAGATGTGTGAAACTGTTAGGGTGACATTACAGAAGGCACACATTGGGTCAGTTTCTACTTTTAAGAGATATGAATATATTCGTTTTCTATGTCCTGTATGTCGTCTGCAGAGAATAACTTCATACTTTCGAATTTGTTGACCTGTATCATGCCAGGTTGTCGAGTTTTTCAAATATTACTGTTTATTACATTCGGTTCCTAAGAAGTTTGTCCAATTTTGTCGTGTACGCCTATGGCTATATTCTGACCTCACACGAGTAGTAGCAAAGAATCCCCGTTAGGCCAATTTAGACCACAGGGACCGTAAAGCAGTGTTCACAAGTTTCAGTGGCCACGGCATACTAGGAGATTGCATGGCCAACACAAAGCCCACTTTTCCCAGCCCACAATGCCCAGCCCTTATGAATTGCAGGTACTCATCAGAGCTGAGTAGGGTCAGAGACACCCTTCAAGGCGGGAACAAACTTGAACAAATCCTAGCTCTTATCGGGATTCATAATCAGAACCTTCGGTACTCAGCCGAATGCTCGAGCTCACCAACAGTTGAGAATGAAACTGGTGTGAAACTAATTGATAAAATATGAAACCAATGGTAATAATGTCTTATAACAAAGGAGACAGCAATAATCATAATGTAATCATTGTGCTTTTGAGAAATCGCAATCCAAAGATTGTCTTTGCAACGGCTGTTGATTCATTGCAAAGAAAATACATTTAAACACCTCTGTGATCTGCTCAGAATGCAATAAAACTGATAATCTTTTAATCCAAATATATCAACTTGGTTCCTCGACACTAATCACTTCCCTATTATCTATTAGGTCAACAATTTCCCATCATTCTGGCTATTGTGATAGCAATTAAAATTTTTAAGATCAGACATTCGATCATGTCTAAGTTTTCATATATTGTCAACTTATGTCGCTTTGTGAACACTCAACAGACAATTACAGCATGTTGAACAAGAAAATACACTCATTATTGCTTTGAAGGAAAAGTTTCATCTTTGAATTTATTACAGTGAAAAATGGCAGTTAAAGTAAACAATGTTTGTGGTTTTTTTATCTGAGTAATTCTATAAAAATTTAAACAAAACTAATTCGAATTGCCGATTCTTAAATTTAAAATGACTTAGGCCTACATTACTTCCGGCTCATTTTCCCAGACTTTTGAAATTGGTTAATTGGAAGACAGGTGACCTTTTTGTCTCTTTATTTACTTTTGCGATCTCGGTTTCTCCATGTGTCCTCCATAGCTGAGTGGTAAGCATATCCGACTGTCTTGCAGGCGACCTGGGTTCGATTACGCACCGATAGCTTCCTTTTTAATTTCCATTAATATTACTTTTTTTAAAAAGATTGTAAAGAATTTTAGGACCTAAAGCTTTTCAAAAATGTTTTCAGTAAATAAAAAAATAATAATTTTATTTTGACGCATGCGGCAGACAGGTGTTTGATTCTCATCCACAAAGATAATACAGGCTTTTTGTTAAAAAAATAGACATGCTTTTTGTTAACCCGATTACAATATTTATTTTAAATAAGCCTACTTTCTTAAATGTTTTCAGTAAATAAATGATAATTTTAAAATTATTATAGCTTTCTGTTTATTTTGGTTTATATTGTTTAAATCTGTAGCAACGATATAAGCCTAGGCCTATGTCCTATGTAGGCTATTATAGTTTATATTGTTTAAATCTGTAGCTACGATATAAGCCTAGGCCTATGTCCTATGTAGGCTATTATAGTTTATATTGTTTAAATCTGTAGCTACGATATAAGCCTAGGCCTATGTCCTATGTAGGCTATTATAGTTTATATTGTTTAAATCTGTAGCTACGATATAAGCCTAGGCCTATGTCCTATGTAGGCTATTATAGTTTATATTGTTTAAATCTGTAGCTACGATATAAGCCTAGGCCTATGTCCTATGTAGGCTATTATAGTTTATATTGTTTAAATCTGTAGCTACGATATAAGCCTAGGCCTATGTCCTATGTATTATAGTTTATATTGTTTAAATCTGTAGCTACGATATAAGCCTAGGCCTATGTCCTATGTATTATAGTTTATATTGTTTAAATCTGTAGCTACGATATAAGCCTAGGCCTATGTCCTATGTATTATAGTTTATATTGTTTAAATCTGTAGCTACGATATAAGCCTAGGCCTATGTCCTATGTATTATAGTTTATATTGTTTAAATCTGTAGCTACGATATAAGCCTAGGCCTATGTCCTATGTAGGCTATTATAGTTTATATTGTTTAAATCTGTAGCTACGATATAAGCCTAGGCCTATGTCCTATGTAGGCTATTATAGTTTATATTGTTTAAATCTGTAGCTACGATATAAGCCTAGGCCTATGTCCTATGTAGGCTATTATAGTTTATATTGTTTAAATCTGTAGCTACGATATAAGCCTAGGCCTATGTCCTATGTATTATAGTTTATATTGTTTAAATCTGTAGCTACGATATAAGCCTAGGCCTATGTCCTATGTATTATAGTTTATATTGTTTAAATCTGTAGCTACGATATAAGCCTAGGCCTATGTCCTATGTATTATAGTTTATATTGTTTAAATCTGTAGCTACGATATACGCCTAGGCCTATGTCCAATATATTTTCTTCCACGGGCAACGCCGAGCAATTTAGGAAAGCCATTTAAAGAAAAATATTGATGAGGTCTTGTCCCAGTATAACACTTTACTCATGTACAATAATGGCAGGTGGCTGAGCAGAGGACGAGTATTGGAAAGATTTTTAGCATGCTTGGATGAAATTAGGCTGCTTATGGTTCAAAAGGGGCAGGATTATCCACAGCTCACTGATATGGTCTGGCTTACCAAGCTCATGTTGTTGTTGTTTTTTTTACATATTTTACAGCACACTTCAATGAACTGAATAAAAAACTGCACGGTTCAGGAAAAACAGCAAAAATGATGTTTTGTGAAATCAGAACATTTGAAAGAAAACTGAAGGTTTTTAAAAGAGACCTACAAAGTAGGCAGCTAAAATATTTTCCAAATGTAAAAATGCATTTATAAAATTCTATAACATTTACCGACAATCTTACAAGCCATCAGGAAATCTACAAGGAATTTTCTAGCATTGTAGCAGCTGCAAAGGAGATTTGCATTAATAGATTTGTACAGTTCCGTAAGATGGAGACAAACCTCTGTTTTCTTACTTCCCCAGATAAAACCAAATTTGAAGAACTTGATTTTTCCTGCTTATTGTGGTTAGAGTTAGGAAATCTGGAAATGAAGCTATTGGAATATCAAGAAAGCTCTATCTGAAAAAATAAACTCTATTATCTGCTTGAAACGCTTGAGAAGATAGAGTGTGAAAGTATAGCAAAGGACAGCAGAGCACCTTGATGATGACATTCTTAAAATGTGGAATTCTCTGCCAAATAATTTCAAGTCGATGAAAGAGATTGGGATCGCACTTCTTACTTTGTTTGGCACATCTTATGCTTGTGAGCAGCTGTTTTCAACTTTAAATTCTATCAAATCTGATACCAGAAACAGACTGACAGATGACCTGAGTGCTGTATGTGTCGCTCTTAAAATTACGGAGTATGAGTTAAGGCTTGACAAACTATCAGCATGCACACAACAGGAAAAATCTTTTTAACTATGCAAAGTCATGCCAAATGCATACAGTTAACTGTAATAACTGAAATTGTGTAATTGGAATATATGAATTATTTGTTCCTTTTCTACAGTTCGTTTTTTTTTAAATATAAAAGACTGTTTGTATCATTCAATGATCTGTTAATTTGTTATTCTTTATGGACAAAAGATGTTAATTTGTTGGGACAACTGTATGAGCAGTTTCTTTTTTTTTTTGTAAAGTATTTAGTTTTAATTGCTGTATTGGCACGTTGAAAGAAATAAGTTGGTCTTGCATTGCACGCTGCCTCAAAAAGGTTCGCCATCACTTAAAAAGTCCTGGGTAGTCAGAATTGTACAGGTTGTTTTAGCTATGATTAAAATCGCATTTAGTAAGTAAGTAACGTACCCGTTGGACCGAACTGATCCATAGGTCCGGTGAAGCAGCGTTCATTAGTTTCTGTGGCCTCGGCATAGTAGGCGATTGTGTGGCCAGCACTATGCACAGCCGCCTTTACTTTACTTCTACTAAGGTCAGGTTCCCATCAGAGCTGGGTAAACCCTCCAGACCCGGGAAAAAATCCTAGCCTGCACTAAGATTCGAACCCGGGACCTTCGAATGCGCTGCCGCTCGGCTACCGTGCCCCATAAAAAAACGCATTTAATGCACTCTAAAATATATTTTCCTAAATGGCCCAAGTCACCCCGGATGGCCAGAGTCACACCATCTTACGGGTATTAAAATAGTAGGTTTTTAAATTTCCATTTTTTTTTATTTATTACATTTTTATGTTATTATAAAAATTAACGTCGTTAACGTCAACATATCTTGACGCCTGGCCATCCGTCGTGTTAACAATTGACAGGCGTTTTCAACCACTACCCCCTCCCCATTACCCTATATTGTTGACATAATTAATGGACGACCCCGTAGCTAATAATGAACTAATCACGAAATAACACTATGGAGTTGTAAATTATCACACACAAAAATAATTAGGATGCTGACTAACGTGTTTGATATTCTTTTAAAATGAAAACAACTTACTGTATCTATTAAACATTCTGTAATAACTTAACTACTTCCCATCGTTAGTATCTATCGTGTTCACTTACTGTATCTATTAAACATTCTGTAATAACTTAACTACTTCCCATCGTTAGTATCGTGTTCACTTACTGTATCTATTAAACATTCTGTAATAACTTAACTACTTCCCATCGTTAGTATCGTGTTCACTTACTGTATCTATTAAACATTCTGCAATAACTTAACTACTTCCCATCGTTAGTATCGTGTTCACTTACTGTATCTATTAAACATTCTGTAATAACTTAACTACTTCCCATCGTTAGTATCGTGTTCACTTACTGTATCTATTAAACATTCTGCAATAACTTAACTACTTCCCATCGTTAGTATCGTGTTCACTTACTGTATCTATTAAACATTCTGCAATAACTTAACTACTTCCCATCGTTAGTATCGTGTTCACTTACTGTATCTATTAAACATTCTGCAATAACTTAACTACTTCCCATCGTTAGTATCGTGTTCACTTACTGTATCTATTAAACATTCTGTAATAACTTAACTACTTCCCATCGTTAGTATCGTGTTCACTTACTGTATCTATTAAACATTCTGTAATAACTTAACTACTTCCCATCGTTAGTATCGTGTTCACTTACTGTATCTATTAAACATTCTGTAATAACTTAACTACTGCCCATCGTTAGTATCGTGTTCACTTACTGTATCTATTAAACATTCTGTAATAACTTAACTACTTCCCATCGTTAGTATCGTGTTCACTTACTGTATCTATTAAACATTCTGTAATAACTTAACTACTTCCCATCGTTAGTATCGTGTTCACTTACTGTATCTATTAAACATTCTGTATTAACTTAACTACTTCCCATCGTTAGTATCGTGTTCACTTACTGTATCTATTAAACATTCTGTAATAACTTAACTACTTCCCATCGTTAGTATCGTGTTCACTTACTGTATCTATTAAACATTCTGTAATAACTTAACTACTTCCCATCGTTAGTATCGTGTTCACTTACTGTATCTATTAAACATTCTGCAATAACTTAACTACTTCCCATCGTTAGTATCGTGTTCACTTACTGTATCTATTAAACATTCTGCAATAACTTAACTACTTCCCATCGTTAGTATCTATCGTGTTCACTTACTGTATCTATTAAACATTCTGTAATAACTTAACTACTTCCCATCGTTAGTATCGTGTTCACTTACTGTATCTATTAAACATTCTGTAATAACTTAACTACTTCCCATCGTTAGTATCGTGTTCACTTACTGTATCTATTAAACATTCTGTATTAACTTAACTACTTCCCATCGTTAGTATCGTGTTCACTTACTGTATCTATTAAACATTCTAAAATAACTTAACTACTTCCCATCGTTAGTATCTATCGTGTTCACTTACTGTATCTATTAAACATTCTGTAATAACTTAACTACTTCCCATCGTTAGAATCGTGTTCACTTACTGTATCTATTAAACATTCTGTAATAACTTAACTACTTCCCATCGTTAGTATCGTGTTCACTTACTGTATCTATTAAACATTCTGCAATAACTTAACTACTTCCCATCGTTAGTATCGTGTTCACTTACTGTATCTATTAAACATTCTCTAATAACTTAACTACTTCCCATCGTTAGTATCGTGTTCACTTACTGTATCTATTAAACATTCTGCAATAACTTAACTACTTCCCATCGTTAGTATCGTGTTCACTTACTGTATCTATTAAACATTCTGCAATAACTTAACTACTTCCCATCGTTAGTATCGTGTTCACTTACTGTATCTATTAAACATTCTGCAATAACTTAACTACTTCCCATCGTTAGTATCGTGTTCACTTACTGTATCTATTAAACATTCTGTAATAACTTAACTACTTCCCATCGTTAGTATCGTGTTCACTTACTGTATCTATTAAACATTCTGTAATAACTTAACTACTTCCCATCGTTAGTATCGTGTTCACTTACTGTATCTATTAAACATTCTGTAATAACTTAACTACTTCCCATCGTTAGTATCGTGTTCACTTACTGTATCTATTAAACATTCTGTAATAACTTAACTTTTTCCTATCGTTAGTATCGTGTTCACTTACTGTATCTATTAAACATTCTGTAATAACTTAACTACTTCCCATCGTTAGTATCGTGTTCACTTACTGTATCTATTAAACATTCTGTA
The DNA here is from genome assembly GCA_949126835.1 of Anisus vortex. Taxonomy (NCBI): domain Eukaryota; kingdom Metazoa; phylum Mollusca; class Gastropoda; family Planorbidae; genus Anisus; species Anisus vortex. Next base: position 26,913,511 of record OX421498.1, read on the forward strand.
ATAACTTAACTACTTCCCATCGTTAGTATCGTGTTCACTTACTGTATCTATTAAACATTCTGTATTAACTTAACTACTTCCCGACGTTAGTATCGTGTTCACTTACTGTATCTATTAAATATTCTGTAATAACTTAACTACTTCCCATCGTTAGTATCGTGTTCACTTACTGTATCTATTAAACATTCTGTAATAACTTAACTACTTCCCATCGTTAGTATCGTGTTCACTTACTGTATCTATTAAACATTCTGTAATAACTTAACTACTTCCCATCGTTAGTATCGTGTTCACTTACTGTATCTATTAAACATTCTGCAATAACTTAACTACTTCCCATCGTTAGTATCGTGTTCACTTACTGTATCTATTAAACATTCTGCAATAACTTAACTACTTCCCATCGTTAGTATCTATCGTGTTCACTTACTGTATCTATTAAACATTCTGTAATAACTTAACTACTTCCCATCGTTAGTATCGTGTTCACTTACTGTATCTATTAAACATTCTGTAATAACTTAACTACTTCCCATCGTTAGTATCGTGTTCACTTACTGTATCTATTAAACATTCTGTATTAACTTAACTACTTCCCATCGTTAGTATCGTGTTCACTTACTGTATCTATTAAACATTCTAAAATAACTTAACTACTTCCCATCGTTAGTATCTATCGTGTTCACTTACTGTATCTATTAAACATTCTGTAATAACTTAACTACTTCCCATCGTTAGTATCGTGTTCACTTACTGTATCTATTAAACATTCTGTAATAACTTAACTACTTCCCATCGTTAGTATCGTGTTCACTTACTGTATCTATTAAACATTCTGCAATAACTTAACTACTTCCCATCGTTAGTATCGTGTTCACTTACTGTATCTATTAAACATTCTCTAATAACTTAACTACTTCCCATCGTTAGTATCGTGTTCACTTACTGTATCTATTAAACATTCTGCAATAACTTAACTACTTCCCATCGTTAGTATCGTGTTCACTTACTGTATCTATTAAACATTCTGCAATAACTTAACTACTTCCCATCGTTAGTATCGTGTTCACTTACTGTATCTATTAAACATTCTGCAATAACTTAACTACTTCCCATCGTTAGTATCGTGTTCACTTACTGTATCTATTAAACATTCTGTAATAACTTAACTACTTCCCATCGTTAGTATCGTGTTCACTTACTGTATCTATTAAACATTCTGTAATAACTTAACTACTTCCCATCGTTAGTATCGTGTTCACTTACTGTATCTATTAAACATTCTGTAATAACTTAACTACTTCCCATCGTTAGTATCGTGTTCACTTACTGTATCTATTAAACATTCTGTAATAACTTAACTACTTCCTATCGTTAGTATCGTGTTCACTTACTGTATCTATTAAACATTCTGTAATAACTTAACTACTTCCCATCGTTAGTATCGTGTTCACTTACTGTATATATTAAACATTCTGTAATAACTTAACTACTTCCCATCGTTAGTATCGTGTTCACTTACTGTATCTATTAAACATTCTGTATTAACTTAACTACTTCCCATCGTTAGTATCGTGTTCACTTACTGTATCTATTAAACATTCTGTAATAACTTAACTACTTCCCATCGTTAGTATCGTGTTCACTTACTGTATCTATTAAACATTCTGTAATAACTTAACTACTTCCCATCGTTAGTATCGTGTTCACTTACTGTATCTATTAAACATTCTGCAATAACTTAACTACTTCCCATCGTTAGTATCGTGTTCACTTACTGTATCTATTAAACATTCTGCAATAACTTAACTACTTCCCATCGTTAGTATCTATCGTGTTCACTTACTGTATCTATTAAACATTCTGTAATAACTTAATTACTTCCCATCGTTAGTATCGTGTTCACTTACTGTATCTATTAAACATTCTGCAATAACTTAACTACTTCCCATCGTTAGTATCTATCGTGTTCACTTACTGTATCTATTAAACATTCTGTAATAACTTAACTACTTCCCATCGTTAGTATCGTGTTCACTTACTGCATCTATTAAACATTCTGTAATAACTTAACTACTTCCCATCGTTAGTATCGTGTTCACTTACTGTATCTATTAAACATTCTGTATTAACTTAACTACTTCCCATCGTTAGTATCGTGTTCACTTACTGTATCTATTAAACATTCTGTAATAACTTAACTACTTCCCATCGTTAGTATCGTGTTCACTTACTGTATCTATTAAACATTCTGCAATAACTTAACTACTTCCCATCGTTAGTATCGTGTTCACTTACTGTATCTATTAAACATTCTGTAATAACTTAACTACTTCCCATCGTTAGTATCGTGTTCACTTACTGTATCTATTAAACATTCTGTAATAACTTAACTACTTCCCATCGTTAGTATCGTGTTCACTTACTGTATCTATTAAACATTCTGTAATAACTTAACTACTTCCCATCGTTAGTATCGTGTTCACTTACTGTAGGCTATCTATTAAACATTCTGTAATAACTTAACTACTTCCCATCGTTAGTATCGTGTTCACTTACTGTATCTATTAAACATTCTGTATTAACTTAACTACTTCCCATCGTTAGTATCGTGTTCACTTACTGTATCTATTAAACATTCTGTAATAACTTAAATACTTCCCATCGTTAGTATCGTGTTCACTTAGATCTAACTCTACTCTAAGACTTACATTTTTGTCAATTGGTAGTTTTGCATGTCAATCTCTAACTAATTAAAAAATTTAATTTGAACATATCTATCTATAATTTAACATTTAAATATTTTGATTAATCACATTATACACAAAAAGGTACAAAGATGTGTTTACAGTAAACTAATGTATTACTCCGATTCATGTGTTTACAGTAAACTAATGTATTACTCCGATTCATGTGTTTACAGTAAACTAATGTATTACTCCGATTCATGTGTTTACAGTAAACTAATGTATTACTCCGATTCATGTGTTTACAGTAAACTAATGTATTACTCCGATTCATGTGTTTACAGTAAACTAATGTATTACTCCGATTCATGTGTTTACAGTAAACTAATGTATTACTCCGATTCATGTGTTTACAGTATACTAATGTATTACTCCGATTCATGTGTTTACAGTAAACTAATGTATTACTCCGATTCATGTGTTTACAGTAAACTAATGTATTACTCCGATTCAATTGTTTACAGTAAACTAATGTATTACTCCGATTCATGTGTTTACAGTAAACTAATGTATTACTCCTATTCATGTGTTTACAGTATACTAATGTATTACTCCGATTCATGTGTTTACAGTAAACTAATGTATTACTCCGATTCAATTGTTTACAGTAAACTAATGTATTACTCCGATTTATGTGTTTACAGTAAACTAATGTATTACTCCGATTCATGTGTTTACAGTAAACTAATGTATTACTCCGATTCATGTGTTTACAGTAAACTAATGTATTACTCCGATTCATGTGTTTACAGTAAACTAATGTATTACTCCGATTCATGTGTTTACAGTAAACTAATGTAATACTCCGATTCATGTGTTTACAGTAAACTAATGTATTACTCCGATTCATGTGTTTACAGTAAACTAATGTATTACTCCGATTCATGTGTTTACAGTAAACTAATGTAATACTCCGATTCATGTGTTTACAGTAAACTAATGTAATACTCCGATTCATGTGTTTACAGTAAACTAATGTATTACTCCGATTCATGTGTTTACAGTAAACTAATGTATTACTCCGATTCATGTGTTTACAGTAAACTAATGTATTACTCCGATTCATGTGTTTACAGTAAACTAATGTATTACTCCGATTCATGTGTTTACAGTAAACTAATGTATTACTCCGATTCATGTGTTTACAGTAAACTAATGTATTACTCCGATTCATGTGTTTACAGTAAACTAATGTATTACTCCGTTTCATGTGTTTACAGTAAACTAATGTATTACTCCGATTCATGTGTTTACAGTAAACTAATGTATTACTCCGATTCATGTGTTTACAGTAAACTAATGTATTACTCCGATTCATGTGTTTACAGTAAACTAATGTATTACTCCGATTCATGTGTTTACAGTAAACTAATGTATTACTCCGATTCTTCTTTTTCAGAAAAGCATAGAAAATGAACAGCATTCAGGTTTTCATGTATTTTCTCATCTATTCAATTTTGTTAGTTACTTTAACATTATCAACACCTGTCCCAGACCAAGTCAGGTAAAATAAATATTCATATGTTGTTTATTGTTCTTACCATTTTTGCCGTAGTTAACCGTTACATTTTGGATGCTTATGGAGTCGAAGCAAGAAAGAAATTCTCACGATTCCTTTGTATTCATTTGTAGATCTTGGGTATTATAATGTAAACAAATAATTCATTTGTATTCATCTGTACATCTTGGGTATTATAATGTAAACAAATAATTCATTTGTATTCATCTGTACATCTTGGGTATTATAATGTAAACAAATAATTCATTTGTATTCATCTGTAGATCTTGGGTATTATAATTTAAACAAATAATTCATTTGTATTCATCTGTAGATCTTGGGTATTATAATGTAAACAAATAATTCATTTGTATTCATCTGTAGATCTTGGGTATTATAATGTAAACAAATAATTCATTTGTATTCATCTGTAGATCTTGGGTATTATAATGTAAACAAATAATTCATTTGTATTCATCTGTAGATCTTGGGTATTATAATGTAAACAAATAATTCATTTGTATTCATTTGTAGATCTTGGGTATTATAATGTAAACAAATAATTCATTTGTATTCATCTGTAGATCTTGGGTATTATAATGTAAACAAATAATTCATTTGTAGATCTTGGGTATTATAATGTAAACAAATAATTCATTTGTATTCATCTGTAGATCTTGGGTATTATAATGTAAACAAATAATTCATTTGTATTCATCTGTAGATCTTGGGTATTATAATGTAAACAAATAATTCATTTGTATTCATCTGTAGATCTTAAGTATTATAATGTAAACAAAATATTTTTTATGCCATGAATACTATACAACAACTTTAGACCTTTTTTTTTCTTTAAAAGCTTTACATTATCTAGGCTTACCGCGTCTATTGTTACCATGTTAATGGCGATCGCTCACACAGTAACTCGACTTAGTAAACATACAAATATAATTCTATAAATGGTTGTAATGTCATCACTAAATGGAAATGAATTGAATGGCTTTTGTTTACTTTTAAACTTTTACGTTTCTAAGCACTAGGACTAAACGTCAGTCAGCAGATGTAAGGACAGCAGAGTACTTGGCATGGATAGCGTTAGGAGGGAGAGTTCCGTCACGTGGCTGTGAAATTGTGGCATGCGGTGTAGTGGACGTTTACCAAAGGTCTGTTGACGTCATGGTTTGTTGTTTTATCATTGTATGACGACATTATTGGCCAACTTGGCTGTCATTATTTAATGGTATTTCTTAGACAAACACAATAAATAATTCTGCAATAACTTATTTAGCGGTATAGGAACTATGATTAGCGTCGTAGCCAGGATTGCAAAAAAAAGCAAGGTAAGTGAGGGGATTGAAGCAGTCAAATCTAAAACACGTGCACAATTTATCTTAGACTATTCTGAAAATAATATTTTATCTAACAATTAATGGTTAAAATTTTAATTGGATTAATTAAATTTTATTACTTTTTAAACTCTCATTATCTAAATATGAGCAATTAAACAGTAAAGTTAGCAATAGGGCGTTTGCAATCACGTGACAAAAAGCACGTGATTTTTGTTTATTTTTATGTAGTGGTGTACACAATGGCCGCTATATTAATAAAGTGTCCTATAGGCCCGAGCTTGTTTTTACTTATGTTTTGTGAAAAGTGTAAATAGGTCTAACCGGCCCTAGCCTAATCACATTAATCAATTAATCTGCAGTATTTAACTTCTAAAATAGGGGAATACATATAATTAATGTTGTACCGAACGATTATTAAGCCTAATTATAATATCAATAAAATCAATTCCATTCGACAATTGCAACACTTACCGGTTGGATATGAAGATGATAAAATGGGCGTAAAATATTGAAAATCGTTGAAAAAATACCATGTCAGGCTTTCTCTTGGACTAGGAAGATTATATACGACTATTTACCTCCTAATTTGTGAGTAGGATAGCCAATATTCAGATGTGAATTTAACATGATGAAGAACAACTTCACCACGTTACGTTTGTACCTCAAGTGGGTTCTATATTTACACAAATACGTCACTAAATTTACACTAAAAAACTTAAGCTCCGCCCACTGAGAACGTTCTATTATTGTAAAAATAATATTTAAAATAAAACAGCGCTGTCACAGTAGTCAACAATTTATGACAATGACTAAGCAAGTTCAGGAATATTTCTATTGAAAGCCAAAGTTACCACAGTTAAAATCAGCAGTAAATTACAATAAATTAATATAAGAATTTACAATAAACGGATAAAAAATTTAATGGAAACACATTTTCTAAAGTGCAGCTTTCGACGTAATTGACCATGAGCTTTTTCTAGCCAGGCTTAAAAAGGAGATGGGCATCACGGGAAATGCGCTGCGGTGGTTCACGTCTTATTTGGAGGATAGGACCCAATATGTTGTGGTAAAACAAGCTTCTTCGCAGAGCACACCACTGAGGTGCGGAGTACCACAAGGCTCTGTATTGGGACCTATACTATTCTCTATCTATACTAGTAAATTCGGCAAAATCATTAGTACCCATGGCGTAAATCGTAAGCTATTTGCTGACGACACGGAATTATACATTAGTTTCAATCCTGATCCTGCTTCCTGTGTTGCGGCTGTAAAATCTCTTGAAGACTGCTGCCTGTCAGTGAAATCGTGGATGGTGGAAAATAGGCTAAAGCTAAATGATGATAAAACAGTGGCAATATTGTGTGGGTCTCATGCTAAACTTAAAACCTCTAAGCTAGAAGCAATAAAAGTTGGCACTGCTGAAATTACCTTATCTGACTATGTAAAAGATCTTGGCTTGTTTATTGACAGTAAACTTTCAATGACTACCCATGTCAGCTGTGTCGTCCGGGCATGCTCTATGCAATTACGAGCCTTAGGTCAATTGCGACCTCATCTAAACAAGAAAACAGCAAATGCTGTTGCCGTCTCTCTTATTCTCTCAAGACTTGATTACTGCAACAACTGCTTGTGTGGGATTCCAAAAAACAGATTGAGAGACTCCAGAAGGTGCAGAACAATGCTGCACGCATAGTATCTCTGGTCGAGAGGTCCGCTCACATCACCCCTATACTTAGGGATCTCCACTGGCTCCCCGTGCAAAAGCGAATTGAATTTAAGCTTCTTTCCCTGGCATTCAGCTGCTTGGATGGCACTGCACCTAGCTATCTTCAAAACATTCTTACAACATATGTTCCAGCAAGAGATCTCCGTTCAAGTGAAAAGTCATTACTCAGGACTCCCAGTCTTATTGGACATAGAAAGAAAACCTTTGGAGTGCGCGCCTTTGAGGCGGTGGCGCCGTATTATGGAACAATTTGCCTATTTCACTAAGGCAAACTGAAGCAAAGTCTTTTAAAAAGAACCTAAAGTCCTATATGTTTAAGTAATCATTGTCTAATTTGTGCTCTTGTATCTATGTCATGACAGCGCACTGAGCATGCTATTATAGCATGGATAGTTGCGCTATAAAAGTGATCATTATTATTAATAATAATGTCACTGCAAACATGTGTTACTTTTTATAACTGTCTCTATTATTATTTAGTAAATATGTCCTGTCTTTAAAATAAAATTACTGGCTATTGATGAAAGGTAGGTTACCTGAAAGAATTACTCCACTGAGTATGACAAAAAACAAATGTACAAAGCATACACGTTTTTGGATTAGTACTTTAATGGTTTACTAGGGCCCGAAATGTGTTTAATGAAATTATTGCTATTGTCTTTAACTGTTTACATTAACATGTACATCTGTGTTTGAATGGGGTTTGGTCAATGTTGCCAATTAACGAGTGTCCCAATTGAGAGGCAAGCTAGTATTCAGCTGTAGACAATAAGATACTAAGATTGGAAGTCGGTTCGATCAATAGATCGTAAGTTACCAATAATGTATCAAGGCATGATTATAGTCCACTAGATTAATGGGAATTTATTCAATACCTATGTCTCTTGTAACAAAATTGTGTTTGCTACATCCTTACAATGCAAAGTGTTCTATTGAAATTTAAGTTTTTAGGGGAAGTAATGTTATTACATACTCGAGAAGTTTATATATATTGTATCTCATATTTTGTTAATAGAGCCATTAAATGAGAACAATCACATTGACAAAATATAAACAGAATAAAATAGAAAAGTTAGTTTATGAATAATTGTGAACATTATTTAAATATATTTTTTTATTAATAAGCGCCACAACGTCCGGCTCAAAAACTTAATTTGCGCCAAAACAGTCGCTTACAAATGTTGAATCATTCTAGTTCGATGTTTACTTCCTTCACATACTTCAGTTGTGACATGTTTAATTACAGACAAAAGTTGCTCTGAACCTTGAAGCGATAACAGCAAATATTTCGTTCAGTTTCGAAAACTCGACATCAGGTAAGCAGCGGTAATCTTCAACAAGAATTCTTTCTCTGTGCTTCAACAAGCCATTTTCTTGAAAATCAATACACTTCAACTGTAGTCAAACATGGACAATCAAACGAATTCTGGAACAAAACAGTGACACTCTAAAATATGTCAAGAACTGAAATAAATTCTTTTTCAAGTTACGAAAGTCAGAAAGTCGAAGCTGAAATTTTCGGCGATTGGATTTCAAAAATGACAACTTTAAAACCAGATAGGATCTGATAACTGCTAATCAGCTCTGTCGTTTTAATGGAGAAAAACATGTATTTCGTTTCGGAGTTTGTAAAAACGATAAAGGATTTTACCTCAACAGAACAAGTGTGTATTATATGTCAAGTCAAAGAATTCAGAATAAATTTCTTGAAGAAAAGCCTGGAACGGGCGGTGATTGACTACAATTCCCCGAATGAAGTTCACGACTTGTTTCAGTGCATATTAAATATCTATGTCTTTTCCATGGAGTTTTCTAATGTATGAACAGAGCACCTGGAATTAGCAAATATCTAAACAGAGTACTGATCCAGCCCACCAGACCCTCACTCACTCAAGCCGATTTTTCATCCATCAACTGTAGCACCTCGAAGTTGATGCCTCTGAACGCTACAGTCAACTGTAGCACCTCGAAAATGATTCCTCTGAAAGCTACAGTCAACTGTAGCACCTCGAAGTTGTTTCCTCTGAAAGCTACAGTCAACTGTGGCACCTCGAAGTTGATTCCTCTGAACGCTACAGTCAACTGTAGCACCTCGAAGTTGATTCCACTGAAAGCTACAGTCAATAGTAGCACCTCGAAGTTAATTCCTCTGAAAGCTACAGTCAACTGTAGCACCTCGAAGTTGATTCATCTGAAAGCTACAGTCAACAGTAGCACCTCGAAGTTGATTCCACTGAAAGCTACAGTCAATAGTAGAACCTCGAAGTTGATTCTACTGAAAGATAGTCAACAGTAGCACCTCGAAGTTGATTCCACTGAAAGCTACAGTGAAGCAATTTTGTTGCACTTCCATATAATGTCTTTGCACGCTGAAACTCTTGCAAACTCTTCCGTTTTGTGAAAGTCAAAATTGTCATTGACCACAAATAAACACAAGAAGTTGTGGCGTACTCGAGAGATCAGTAGCCTCATCTAGCATTAGAGAATACCGCAAACTTTTTTTTACCAGTCTCGTCTACCTGTAGCACTTTGTTCTCTCCGGGTTCTGTACCTCTAGACTCTAGACTCTAGACTTGCACAACGGCTGATAGTTCCAAGCATATAGCTCATTTGCTGCTTCCATCATATGATGACTTGCCAACAGCAAACCGTTTTCCTCGTTTTGCCGTTGTATACTCATATTTTTATATTTTTAACTCGTACGAGTAACATATTGGTTTCCAGCAATCTTTCTTCAGTAAAATATTTCTTGATTTATATTTCCAGAGCGTAACTTTCTAGAAAGCTTTCAGTACATTGAAATATATTTTTTTCGCATTTTATCAAGCGATTTCAAGTTGGCCTAACGTGGGCGGACCTGATAAACTTAAAACGTGGTACTGATTTGGACATTGGGCCGTAGTTTAGTGACCTGTTTTAATATATTGTTTGGGTTATATTGTATTTTGTTATGTTTACATTTTGCTGTAGGGTTTGATTTAAGTTGATGTTTCTTAAACTATACTTTTGAATTCTTGTATTAAAACAGGGCTGCATTGATAGAGACACTGATTAGTTTTACACAGTAAAAGCTAGTTTTTTGTTTTTGTTTCAGCATTTGTTTATATTTCACTCTGTGCTTATGCTTCGTGTTGTGCTCTCATGTTGTGACGTAATGCTAGTGTTAGTTAGCAAGTTTCAGCTGCAATTAATTGTTGTAGCTAATCCAAAGGCTGCTGACAGTTACCTTGTGTTTTCAGTTGCCAAGATTGCCACAGATCTAGAACCCAATATATATTGGTTTTAACGTAGGTGAAATGAACAGTAATCATGTTTCTTTCTACAGAAGTAAATATTACAATTGTTTAACCTGTTTTCAGAATAAAACGTTCTTCAGCTGACCAAAGAATGGCAGAACTACAGGCACAAATAGCTATTGCAAGAATGAATAATATACGCAATAAAACACTTGTAGGACATGGTCTTATAAATGTTGAAAAAATGTAGGTATTTCATTCCTGTATATACCAGGGACGGACTTATTTGTTTGGCCGGAAGTTTGTGTAAAAAAATAATAATTATATAAACCTTTCACTTGTTGAAGTGTGTTTATTTGAATAAGTATTAATTGCAAATATAAGAATAAAGCTGTTTTATTCGTACATTGTCAATGTCTTAGATAATTACAAGCAATTTCGGCTAACTTTTGGTGAGTTATTATTTTCTAAACAATAACATGTTAGGCTATAAACGATAAACAATACTTGCACTATTTCAAGTGATGAGCAGAACAATAAGATATGATATATATATCTTCAATCATATTGCAACCTTTCCAATAGTTATTACTGATACGACGCAGCCGATCGTGTTTTCTTTGACCCATGTGCTGTTCGTCGACCGCAGCATATCTTTAATAAACAATCAGCGCTATTGACTCTGCACCTATTCTCGAAAGGTTAAGGCAATACGACGATCGACGATCCTTTATCCACTGGACAGGTTTTTCTAGTGACGCGTAGAAAATCAGGTCATTCTATGTTAAAATGTGTACATTTTTAAAATGCTAATAATTAGCCTCGCGGCCTATTTGATATCCTGCTCAATAGTAAGACATATCGTCACAGTGCGTGTCATAACATTATCTTGTTTCAAAAGTTGCAGTTTCACTATTGAGATACATGATGCTGGAAACTGCTGGAGAAGAAAGTCTAGAGGCATTGTGCTGGACAACAGATATTATAATTATCACTGTAGAGTTTCCTAGGATTTTATTTGCCATATTCATATTTGTCAACGTGTTTTCAAGAATTATATATTAAAGAAGTCCTAATGCAAATATTCATAATTTTTAACGTGTTTTCAAGAATTATATATTAAAAAAGACCCAATGCAAAGACAATTTATCTAATCTCATAAATTCTTATAAAGCTAAGAGACATTATTGAGAAAGTAAGAAATGTTTTAAAAAGTCCGTCCCTGATGTGTTGTCCACAGATGAGGACATGTTGTTCCTGCCAACGTGTCGGCCACTTTCAACCTGTCATTGCAGATTGTTAATACAATGTGTTTGTCCATTGTTATGTTTTTATGTCATGGTTAATAGAACTTTGATTCAGACTGAATAAACTATATATATATGTCATGGTTAATAGAACTTTGATTCAGGCTGAATAAACTATATATATATGTCATGGTTAATAGAACTTTGATTCAGGCTGAATAAACTATATATATATATGTCATGGTTATTGATCTACTCTATTAAATTCTTTCTTTTTTCTATGATAAAACTTTAATGAATGATTTCTAGTGGCAATGTTACAAAATATTAATGTAGTGGAAAACATAGTTTAAACAAAGAATATACATTGGTTAAGTACCTACAACAATGAATTGCATCGTTTCAAAAGAAAATCAGAGCTAACACAATACAATAGGATATCCCCTAAAAAGATATATAACAAACCTGAAAATAATTATCTTTATTCGCTCATTAAAAAAAAAATTCTACTTTTCTAACTCAGAAAGATATCTGTCTAATGTTTGAAAAAAAATATTGTTAATAAATGTATTCGATTATATAAAAAAACTGGCTAGGCTTGCTATGCAGGTTCAATGTTTTATGAGTCGATTGTAGACATCCCTAAGTAAATCCAAGTTAAACTATAACTTTACATTTAACATACGAACTCGAAAATAGTAGAAGAAACTCGCTTTATGCCGTAATCAAAATTATAGTAATAATGTAAATATGCGTAAATAAAATGAAATAATATATAGCACAGTCTGTTCTTACCATGTCATTAAATTATATTGATTTTCCATCAGCCAATCAGGTTTGAGGTCTACTTCAACAGCTGTTCACTCAGAAATATCTCACACTAAAGGATCCCTCTGAATTGTTTTGTTAAAGTTGTATATTTGTTTATTGTTGAATCGTATTTTATTTGTTGGTATGGGTATATCTTCAAACACTGTGTATTCGTAGAAATTGTTTGTATTTCATAAACTATCATGTTTGTTACAGCAATGACGATCCTCATCATTTGTGTTTATATTTTTAATTTGATTAGTTATGTTTTAATATATTAAAAAAATAATTCATTTTTGTATTAATATTTAGCCTTATAACTTATAACTATGAATATTAAAGCTTCTTTTAACCTTGCAGGCAATCCACTGATAAGGAAATGTATCTTTACCAAGGCGACAACTAAAAAATTGTCTTTTTTTTCAATTAAATATATATAGAATTTCTAAAACATATCTTAGCCCGGGTTGTAGAAATTAGACAATTTAATTCTAATGAAACGAATTGAAACATGATGCGCAAATATAGAGACTAATAAAATAACTTGAAGTGATTAGCTGAATTTCAAAGAAAGAAGCTGATATGATGATGTTTGGGTAGTTTTAGTGAAGCACGACAATACTATTTGACCTTGAAACTAACAAAGAAAAAAATAGAATGAGTAGAAGGCTGAGAAACTATAGGAATAATGAAATATGGTTAAAATAACATCTTTAAGGCCCCAACGGCCTATCAAATTGTTTTATGGGTAAAGGTGAAGATGTTACTCTAAAATGAATTTTTTTTTCAAGCTATTTAGTTTTTTTCGGGATAATAAGTAAAAAAATGAATCTAAGAAATTTATGCCAATATTATGATTGTATGTCAATTTTTTTTATAAAAAAAAGCGTTTTACCTTTTGCCACATATAAAGTCCCATTTTTGAAGTAATTATCTCTAAAACTATATTGGTTATGGCTAAGCTACTTTGTTTACAAATACAAAAGCTTGTAGAGAAGAGGCCCAATTTTTTCGTGAATGTGGTGAAATTACCTGTTTTCAAAAACAAGCTAAATTGCATGGCGATGCACTGTTGAAAATAAAACAGGCATGTTTAAGCTACAGATAAAAATTGTATTAACTACAATGTAAGCTACAAATCTAATAATATTTTGTTTTCTTTTTTTACTGAAGACTTTTAGGAAAGTGATTTCAAATAAATATTGTAATTGGGTAAATAATAGGCAATTCTTTGTATTCAACAAACATCTAAATTGCCAGGTGCTGCTTATAGATTTTTTTGAAGTAATATTAATTAAATTAAAAAGAAATTGTAAAAATTGAAGGCCTATAGACTAACTGGAGAATCGAACCCGGTTCGCCCGCATAGCAGTCCGATACGTTAACAACTTAGCTAGCGAAGACACATGACCGTGAAATCGCATAAATATATTATTAGACAATAAGGTCACGTGTCTTTAAATTAACTAATAGGATTGGTTTAACACACACACACACAGTCTACTTTATATATATAGATGACTTATTATTAGTAGAAGCCTATACTTTATGTCAAATTGAAAGGCAATTAAGGCTCTTCAGAAACATGATAAATTGGTGCTATTCTAAGTATAAAAAAATTTAAATATGGCATTCATTTAAAGCTTATGTGCACTACAAAACTCTTTGAGTAATAAATGACACAAAATATACAATATAAGAAGCTAAACGGACAAAGGGGGACAATCGTGTACTTGAATGTAAAACAAGCCAAATACAGTTTTAAAAAGTCTCAGAAAAGAGCATTAAAACAATAAATAACGCAAGTTAATACATTATTTTATAACAATAAATAACCCAAGTTGATGCATTATTTTATAACAATAAATAACGCAAGTTGATACATTATTTTATAACAATAAATAACGCAAGTTGATGCATTATTTTATAACAATAAATTACGCAAGTTGATGCATTATTTTATAACAATAAATTACGCAAGTTGATGCATTAATTTATAACAATAAATAACGCAAGTTGATACATTATTTTATAACAATAAATAACGCAAGTTGATACATTATTTTATAACAATAAATAACGCAAGTTGATACATTATTTTAAAACAATAAATAACGCAAGTTGTTACATTATTTTATAACAATAAATAACTCAAGTTGATACATTATTTTATATTAATAAATAACGCAAGTTGATAAATTTTTTTATAACAATAAATAACGCAAAATGATACATTATTTTACAACAATAAATAACTCAATTTGATACATTATTTTATAACAATAAATAACGCAAGTTGATACATTATTTTATAACAATAAATAACGCAAGTTGATACATTATTTTATAACAATAAATAACGCAAGTTGATACATTATTTTAAAACAATAAATAACGCAAGTTGATACATTATTTTATAACAATAAATAACGCAAGTTGATACATTAATTTATAACAATAAATAACGCAAGTTGATACATTATTTTAAAACAATAAATAACGCACGTTGATACATTATTTTATAACAATAAATAACGCAAGTTGATACATTATTTTAAAACAATAAATAACGCAAGTTGATACATTATTTTATAACAATAAATAACGCAAGTTGATACATTATTTTATAACAATAAATAACGCAAGTTGATACATTATTTTATAACAATAAATAACGCAAGTTGATACATTATTTTAAAAAAAAAATAACGCAAGTTGATACATTATTTTATAACAATAAATAACGCAAGTTGATACATTATTTTATAACAATAAATAACGCAAGTTGATACATTATTTTATAACAATAAATAACTCAAGTTGATACATTATTTTATAACAATAAATAACGCAAGTTGATACATTATTTTATAACAATAAATAACGCAAGTTGATACATTATTTTAAAACAATAAATAACGCAAGTTGATACATTATTTTATAACAATAAATAACGCAAGTTGATACATTATTTTATAACAATAAATAACACAAGTTGATACATTATTTTATAACAATAAATAACGCAAGTTGATACATTATTTTATAACAATATATAACGCAAGTTGATGCATTATTTTATAACAATAAATAACGCAAGTTGATGCATTATTTTATATAAATAAATAACGCAAGTTGATGCATTATTTTAACTCAAAAAATAACGCAAGTTGATACATGATTTGGATTACAAAATTTAAGGTAACATTTATGAGGTTTTCGAGAAATAAATTTTATAAAATTTTAATAAAATGATCAAAAACACAAATATTGATTTGAACCACGTATCCTAATTATAGTATTATTAACAAGCTAAACTGCCAGGCGTCGCCCCCCGGGGCGGGGGGGGGGGGAATACATAGGACTATATCTATATCTACAGTCTACTAATAGTGTGCCTTTAAGCAAAAACGAATCGAATCTTAGTCGCAAACCTTCACTGCCAAAAGAATGATAAAAAAAATGGTCTTATGGTATGTACAGCGATTTTTTAATGGTTCCTTACATATAGGAAATTGAAATAGGATCAAAATATACAATGGTTGGAAATGCTGACGTTAAGGTGTTAATATAATACCAGATGTCTCCAATGAATAGAAATGTTTACGTTAAGGTGTTTATTTAATACTAGATGTATCCAATGAGTAGAAATGCTGACGTTAAGGTGTTAATATAATACCAGATATATCCAATGAGTAGAAATGCTGACGTTAAGGTGTTGATATAATACCAGATGTCTCCAATGAGTAGAAATGTTTACGTTAAGGTGTCTATATAAGACCAGATGTATCCAATGAGTAGAAATGTTTACGTTAAGGTGTCTATATAATACCAGATGTCTACAATGAGTAGAAATGCTGACGTTAAGGTGTTTATATAATACCAGATGTCTACAATGAGTAGAAATGCTGACGTTAAGGTGTTTATATAATACCAGATGTCTACAATGAGTAGAAATGCTGACGTTAAGGTGTTTATATAATACCAGATGTCTCCAATGAGTAGAAATGTTTACGTTAAGGTGTTTATATAATAGCAGATGTATCCAATGAGTAGAAATGTTTACGTTAAGGTGTCTATATAATACCAGATGTCTACAATGAGTAGAAATGCTGACGTTAAGGTGTTTATATAATACCAGATGTCTACAATGAGTAGAAATGCTGACGTTAAGGATTTTATATAATACCAGATGTCTACAATGAGTAGAAATGCTGACGTTAAGGTGTCTATATAATACCAGATGTCTACAATGAGTAGAAATGCTGAAGTTAAGGTGTTTATATAATACCAGATGTCTACAATGAGTAGAAATGCTGATGTTAAGGTGTTTATATAATAGCAGATGTATCCAATGAGTAGAAATGTTTACGTTAAGGTGTTTATATAATATCAGATGTCTACAATGAGTGGAAATGGAGAATGAGCGTACATTTATTTATAATGGATTTCTTTGCCAGGTCATGGCTATGAAACCGTTACAACTTGAAAGGATTAATTAATTAATTAATGATATTAACTTATAACTTTTCTCTTTATGTCAGTGGCAAGAAGAAGAGGGATCCACAATTATCTGACGAAGAAAGGTACAGTCTTCTTAAAGCATTGATCTTAAGGGCTGCCCAAGAAAACACATCTTCATAGGTTTGTGTTTTACATGGAAACTATATATTTAATGTTTTAACAATATTTTATAGAAAGCTGAAAAATAGGTTTGTTAGATGATTGAATGATCCAATAATCTAAAATATATTATCGAGATGTTTAATTTTTTTTTAAAGTAAAGTATATCCCGTCGGACCAAATTGATCCCTAGGTCAGTGTCATCAGTTTCTTTGACCATAACGTACTAGGGGCCAGAGTGGCTAATTGAGATCATAAATAATGTTGGTGAATATAGTTCTTTTCAAACTAGAAACTAAACGATTAATCTAGTAAAATTACAAAACAATAAACATTAATCTTGAAATGTGTGTTTTGTTTAAAGCCTATATTAAAATTAGCAATTGTTCAAACTCAGTTTTCTCAAATGTTTAGTGATAAAATACCGAAGCTATTTTTATCGCCGCTTGAACTATCTGTTCAATTTAAATACACATTTTGTTCATTTTTATATAAGATTCAATTCTTCAAATTCTTATTAAGCTATTGCAAAGATTATATTACTATAGTGGATTTTAAAGCCTCGATTGCTAAAAAAAGACACACTTTTTGTAATGTATTAGTTTCATTTTAAGCGTATGATTTCTACGATTAGAACTAAGCTAAAAATGCGTATGATTTCTACGACTAGAACTAAGCTAAAAATGTGTGTATCCAATTTAGGTCTTACCAGTACAAGACGCAAAGACAAGTACAAGATTATAATTTTTTTTGCTGTAGCCTACACATTGAAAACATTCAGCTGAACATATCCTGTTATAAACATTGTACTGAAATGGAAATTTAAAAAAAAATATTTTTGAAAAAATTCGATTAAAACAGCAATAAAATTAACAAACAAATTAGTTTGAGTGTAGATTTTCATTTTTCTGACACATATTGTCAATATCATATTGTGCATGTTTGGATTTTAATTTTCACATTTCCAACAATGTTTTTGTTTTACTTGTTGTGTTTCATAAAGACATAAATTTACTTTTTCCTTTTTTTATTTCGTATTAGCCCACACATTCTTTCTTTGTAGATGAACATTCTTACTACAACAAAGACAAATATTAAATTCTTTTTATATTAAATTAATTTTCAACGTCTACTATTTATTTTAATATACAAACACTAAAAAAAGACAATTTAGTTGGGAACAAAAATTCATGAAAGTATAAACATAAATGAATATACATGTAGAAAACTCAGAAAAATGCTCGCAGAACTGGGAAACATGTTGAAGGCTGCTCGACAATCTTAGAATCCGGTAGGTCTCAAAACCCGATTATAGTTTTTTTTTTTTTTTTTATAGTTTCATGTTTTTAACATATTTGTCAAACAACAACAATCATATTTTATGAAAAAAAAAATAAACAATTTTTTTTAAACATTTGACATTTACTATAATATTTGAAATTTTAATTAATCAATTTCAAATTTTCTACAAAATGCAAAAAAAAAGGTCACAAAAAAAGACCAACATGTTTATGTCTTGACTACAAGACAGACCAATTTGTCCCAACACTACTGTCAGGTACAAATAAAACATTGTAACAGTTTTTCTTTCATGTTCAACATTCGACTTAGTCTATTACATGTCTAAAAACTATCTAGCCAATTGGCTATACAATAAACAACCGTTAGATAAAAAAAAAAATGAATTTATTTTATTGATCAGTTTCAACACATTATTTCTGCATGCACTAGCCTAAATATATTACACAAAAACTTATATAAAAAACGTTGACTTTATTTTTGTTTGTTATATCTGAGTTATTCATAGAAATGCAAACAAGAAATTTGTATTAGTTGATAAAATAATAAAAGTGGATGCTAAACTTAATATAGTTTGTTAAATTGTTTATTAAGTTCAACTCGCTTTTATGGTAATTTGTTATGTTCGATCAACACACGGTAGTTTCCCGGTTGTATGATTCTAAGAAATGAATTAAGAGAGTCATGAATGAATGCAAAAAGAAAGTCTTCTCTGTGAAATGAGTGACCTAGTTAAAGACTTTCTTCATAAAGGATGGCTGAACTTTTCACTATATTTTAGAAAGTCGCTTTGTTTATTTATTTTTTTTGGTCAAATAGAGAGTAAATTGTTTTAAAATTTACATGGTTTTCATTTCAAACGTAATAATTAAAATAAATATAACGAATATTACCCCTACGGTATACACCACAAAATGGTTTCAATGCATTCCATTTTTTTAAACTTGTAAAAAATGTTAATGTATGTCAAAAAATAATTCAAACAAAATCCGGTTATATTTTATGTTGCAAATAACTTGAATACATGCGCTAGTAAAAGTTCTTATAAATATACATATTTAGACATTATTAATGTTGTATTTAACAACATATACAGATATACAGTAGATCTAATGATTCTTGTTTTATTTACTATTAAATACCTTAACACTTTCTTGTTCAGATATTAATATCAAAGTAAGTATGTAAACCGTAATTTATGTGCCTAGTGAAACAGAGTTTAAAATAAAATTTTCTTAGCCAACTTCCTTCCGCATTGACACACACACCAAGGGGAATAACTGCTATTTTATAATATTGCCTTCGGTATTCATTGATTTCTAATTGGAACTATCATACAATGGCATATACTAATTTTAGATTATATTCATCTTTTAAGAAACCTTGACTAAGTTTGTATTGGTGTGTTCGCAGATAATAACCATGAAGGAAATTAACAAAATAAAAAGAAATATTCATGAGTGAAAACAAGCATTTCTATAAACATGGACAAAATTGTCGTATGCTTTCTTTTTGTACTTACATATTGTAATAACATAAAGATCTAGCCAATTATGTATATTCAAAGATTTAGTTTTTTAAATCTCTAGGCCTGCACTGATATCGTTTTATATAATGACATTCAAAGTATTTTTAAAAAACGACCTAACAATTAAATTAGGGAAATAGTCACAACCTTTTAGGAATATTTCTTTATTTTTTTCTTGGAAAATACAGTTTTACATTTGAGCGATGTCCACTCCTGTAGTACAAACTTTAACTATTTCATTAGGACTAGTGCCATTGTGGGTCTGTGTGCCTTCGTTTTTCGGAGCCAAATGAAATATTTTTCTTAGCTTGTTCAATGCGTCGAAAGCCTTGATATCACGAACATCCTCTAGTTCAGTTATATTATTGATAGAGACTGATCTGTGCATGCCTATACCCTTTGCTTCCGGTGACTCATAATGACCATCGTCTGCCATAAAACCTTTGTTCTTAAAACCTAGTATAAAATAAATACAATTGTCTTTTATTGCAATAAATTTAATAGAGTTTGTATTGCTTTTTCTTCTTCTGTTTGTATGTATTGTTTTGAGGTAATGACATAAATATGAAACATTAATTGTTATTAGATATCAATCAATCGTGTTCAAAACAACAAGCCATTTTTTTCAATTATAAAAATAACAGTGTTATTTAGCAGAAAAACAACTGTAAGGTGTTTTATTAGAATTCTACTAAATATCTAGTCATATCAGATTGGTATACACCATATCAGCTCTATATCGTAATGGTGATCTCCTAAAACATGATTTTAATTTCTATAATGTTATTTTGCATCAAATAAATATGGCTTGTCAGATTAAAGATAAAGGCCAATCATCTTGTTTGATGTATGGGAAATAGTAGACGTTCTGCTGCTAGAAAATGTTGAGATAGTTGGGCCATAGCCACTACATGTATTTAATACATGTACTACAGTTACTTACTACATTGTATTTCTTATAATAAAAAAAATAATAACAATGTATACATTAATACGTTACTTAAAGGCATTTTCAAATAACTAGTAGATAGATTAGTATAATACATTACCAAGTTCAATGGATGCAAGTTTCCCATCAGATCTAACTCTCTTGATATCTTCAACATGACCGTGACCATATGCTTCCAAAGGATATGCAGGTTGTTTGTGACGGGCTATATCTAGACCTACGGATTATTCACATACACATATAATATTCTTCATGAAAATAATTCTACATACAGTACACAGGAGAGAGACTAATGCATATATATAAACAATTATTGTGAGTAATATCGCAACTTCCGGGTATGGAGACCCTATATAACCCCTCCACACACACACACACACACTCAATAATATAGATGACAGCCATTTTCAAACTCTTTTGTGTGGTAAACGTATCTTTACGTATCAATACACACAAAAAACCAATTAACACTGTTAAAACATGGAACCAACAACAACAGGAGTAATATAATACAATTAAAATATTAAGAATGCAGCATTTAAGAATAAGATAATATTATAACGAAATGCGATAGCTTTGCTTGAACGAATATACTTACACTATATTAACAAGATGATCCAAGTCTTACTGTATGACATCTTTTGATTTAGTTTATCCGATATTTTTTATTTTAATATGAAAAGATTTTCAGTTGATCGAAACTAAAACTATCAGTAAAGATATGATTAAATAAAAAGTTGGTTTCCTTTAAACTTTATGCATGTTTTATATTTCAGCTTGAACGTTTTGGCGAAAAAGAGACTAGTGATTATTAAATCATTCACATCAAATAATAATGTATAGGAAAACTTAAACGATAATTGGTAGTTCACGTGTACATTTTTGCTGAAAATCGTATTATTATTTTAATTTTATAAAACATGGACTAGAACAATTATTGTTTACCTTTTCTTTCTATTTCCTCCGAAACTCTGAAAATGCCGATGAATTTTAGAGTTCCAAAAAGAATGAGACCAAGCCCAGCTGTCCATAAAATGATGGTTGAAACTGCTATTAACTGCCATGCCAGAGACTAGGAAATGTAAAGAAATAAACTATATAAACTAATGTATGATCCAAATACTATATAAACTAATGTATGACCCAAATACTTTTATAAATATTTTCGTCAGTAAATTTTACATTTATACATCCTTGATTTAAAGCTGCAAGAGTAATATATATATATATATATAAACATTTAATAAATGAGAGAAAAGTAAACTTACAGCTGCAGATCTTTTATCCCACGCCATGATTATTCCAGTATCATACTTAAATATAGCCACACTCAGGGTGCCCCAAACACCTCCTCCAAAGTGAACTGTGTTTATAAATGTGTTTTGTAGTGGTTATTTATTATTTAGATAAAACTATATTCTTTAAATAAAATGAAGGCTGGTATGTGTAAAGATTGATATAAAATGATATAAATCTTTGCTTCAAAATACTTACTGCCAACAGCATTTAGAGGATCGTCTATCCGAAGTCTTATCAATGCTCTTTCTAGACCTTTCATAATAAAACTTGCCACAAAGCCAACCATAGCTGCACCCCAGGGTCTCATTACATTACAACCCGCACAGATAGAGACCTGATCATTAAAATAGCAATAATTACATTTAGAACATTTCATAAAATATATCTTCTATCGACAGTAATTGCTTTTCGTTGTGACAAGTCAATTTTCTTGAAGTTACTCAAGCATTTTCGTAGTTAGCGGATAGAAAACCTATTCGCGACATTTTGACAGCGGTTTGTAACATTACAAGACAAGAAATAACACCTATTTTGTCACCCTAGTATTCGTAATATCCAATATAATAGACCAATAAAAAGCGTGGGAAAAGACATATTAACTATTATAATATTATTATCGTATATTTAATTTAAATTATAGAGCTAATATTTATATATTATTAAATGTTATTAAACTTTTTAAACGTCTAGCCTATTGTTTATTGAACGAAATCAAATGCATGTATTCTTTAATTTATTCCACAAATCACAAATGGATATTGAAATAGTCACAGTGGCGTAACTAGGATAAATGGGGCAAGGGGCGCGTGGGGCGTGTTAGTTTTGATACTATTAACTATGGTCAAAACATCGTCTCTACTACTCACCATGCCCTACTATTAACTATGGTCAAAAGATCGTCTCTACTACTCACCATGCCCTACTATTAGCTATGGTCAAAAGATCGTCTCTACTACTCACCATGCCCTACTATTAAATTTGGTCAAAAGATCGTCTCTACTCACCATGTCCTACTATTAGCTATGGTCAAAAGATCGTCTCTACTACTCACCATGCCCTACTATTAGCTATGGTCAAAAGATCGTCTCTACTACTCACCATGCTCTACTATTAGCTATGGTCAATAGATCGTCTCTACTACTCACCATGCTCTACTATTAGCTATGTTCAATAGATCGTCTCTACTACTCACCATGCCCTACTATTAACTATGGTCAAAAGATCGTCTCTACTACTCACCATGCCCTACTATTAACTATGGTCAAAAGATCGTCTCTACTACTCACCATGCCCTACTATTAACTATGGTCAAAAGATCGTCTCTACTACTCACCATGCCCTACTATTAACTATGTTCAAAAGATCGTCTCTACTACTCACCATGCCCTACTATTAAATTTGGTCAAAAGATCGTCTCTACTCACCATGCCCTACTATTAGCTATGGTCAATAGATCGTCTCTACTACTCACCATGCTCTACTATTAGCTATGTTCAATAGATCGTCTCTACTACTCAACATGCCCTACTATTAACTATGGTCAAAAGATCGTCTCTACTACTCACCATGCCCTACTATTAACTATGGTCAAAAGATCGTCTCTACTACTCACCATGCCCTACTATTAGCTATGGTCAAAAGATCGTCTCTACTACTCACCATGCCCTACTATTAAATTTGGTCAAAAGATCGTCTCTACTACTCACCATGCCCTACTATTAGCTATGGTCAAAAGATCGTCTCTACTACTCACCATGCAAAACTATTAGCTATGGTCAAAAGATCGTCTCTACTACTCACCATGCTCTACTATTAGCTATGGTCAATAGATCGTCTCTACTACTCACCATGCTCTACTATTAGCTATGTTCAATAGATCGTCTCTACTACTCACCATGCCCTACTATTAACTATGGTCAAAAGATCGTCTCTACTACTCACCATGCCCTACTATTAACTATGGTCAAAAGATCGTCTCTACTACTCACCATGCCCTACTATTAACTATGGTCAAAAGAGCGTCTTTACTACTCACCATGCCCACAAGAGCTCCATTAATAACAGCTAATATATTCCATGTGTCACCAAACACTCCAATTCTGTAGATAGTACAATTGGTAAGAGTAAAAACGATAATACTGTAATAATAATTCTATTTGTATAGCGCTGCTAACAAACATAATGTAAACTCAGCGAACATTTAACAAACAAGCAGGAATACGGATATAATGCTCTAGGCTAAAAAGGTTATAAAGCTAATAATTAACACATTTCATCGAAATGAAAAAGCGTAGCACGGCTTGACATTATGAATGATAGTGCTGTACCTGTCTGACGATGCGCTTACTGATTAGCGACGATATTAATTAGTCCTCCAAATGTGTGCACCCTGCTGGCCACACAATCCCCGGTCGCGACAACCTGCTAAGCCTTCTGACGACCAACAACGCTGGAGAGTGCTACTTTGTACTATCGCTGCAAACTTAACAGATTTAATACTTTAAACAAATTAAGATGTTTAAATTCCCATTTGAACACTCGTGACTACAATAAAATAGATACATATAATGTATTATTACTAAGGAAGTAGGAATGCTATAATGTTGAGGTTCTCTTGAAAAAAAAATTTCTTTTGTTTGTGCCCAAAGACACTGGGAATCCTAAGTAAAGAATATGACGAGGCTCGCAGATTATTTGACGGCAAATGCTTTGTAAAGGCCTCTCGAAGAATAGGTTGGTGCAATGCCATCCACACAATTGTAGATTATTTGACGGCAAATGCTTTGTAAAGGCCTCTCGAAGAATAGGTTGGTGCAATGCCATCCACACAATTGTAGATTATTTGACGGCAAATGCTTTGTAAAGGCCTCTCGAAGAATAGGATGGTGCAATGCCATCCACACAATTGTAGATTATTTGACGGCAAATGCTTTGTAAAGGCCTCTCGAAGAATAGGTTGGTGCAATGCCATCCACACAATTGTAGATTATTTGACGGCAAATGCTTTGTAAAGGCCTCTCGAAAAATAGGTTGGTGCAATGCCATCCACACAATTGTAAGGAGCTCTACAGAAAAGCTTCAAAACCGATTTTGGCGTACCTTTGGTGGGTCACCATATTATTTTCTGGTAGAAAGATTTAAGAAAAAAACACAGATTCACACAACGCATTTCATGTCTTAAATTAGTCGTAGATAGATCTATGCCTTTGTTGTTTTTTTCCCAATCCCAACAATGACTTACAATTAGTGTTAGTATTCGTAGCATCGTGTTCGTGTGCACATCCTTTTGATGTACGTATTTCAGACGTAAAAACTGGGTTTCAGCTAAAGCGTACGTATTGGTATGTGTGTGTGTGTGTGTCTATTTGTTTTGTTTCGTTTGTTATCTTTTTGTGATTCCAGTAGCCATGTCCAGGTAAACGGCTAAAGCGAAGTGTTCTGTTATCGGTTGGTCGGTCGCTTCACTAACGAACATTTGCATTATTTCCCATCATAAATACAAACTTAATAAATGAAACAAAAAGACATTTCAATTTTTATTTCTATAACTAATATATTTGTATTATCCACATTAATTATGTAGGCCTAACCTATGTGGCAAATGTCACATTTTAAATTTAGTATAAACAACGTACGGTTTGTGTCTATACTGTAAGAAGAAAAATAAATGAAGGGGGCGGGGGGGGGGGATCGGTTTCGAAAATTAAAACGATATTAACATCCCTAGACCTGAAAGTGAGCTAACATAGTCATATGGTGCAAGTGGAGGACATGAGTGAAATGGTCAGACTTCTTCAGTGATACAATCCGTGTTGCAGTGTTCTGTACCCTATGGCGTCTCTAAATCTGGTTTTAGCAGTCATAAACGGTATATCTAGGTATATCTAGGTATATCTAGGCTCACAGTCATCTATGACTCAGACTCACAGCAATACCAACTGTTAAATTACGACATTTGCTGCATATTTAGAAATCGTTTAGGTATGTTTGCTTTCGTAATGCCATTTCTTCCTTAATAATATTAAATATTTGTCGTTTTTTTATGTGTAGCGCTAACATAAAAAGTTTTAGTTGACAAATATCAGCTAAGTTTATTTTTTTTTCATTATCAACTATCACTGATGTAATATCATGATTTCATAAATATCATTGCAATATATCAGACAAGTTTCAGTAGTCGTGTTCTATTAACTAATAGATTTACCTATGTGTGATGAGAGAAGAAATTCCTCCAAAACTGGCTGATATTAAAGTGTTGAATACTGCAAGACTAATGACTGTGGCGTCACCTGGTTCAGTTATATGAAGTTGTGAAGCTGCATTGAAGGCCATAAAGCCAAATATGAGCACAAAGATGCCAAAAGTAGCCAACTGTTGATCGTTCAATGTTAGAAATGCATGAGGTGTGATTCAATAAAATGGATAATCTAAACATAACATTTTAAAAAAATAATTGATTTATTTGTATATTAAGTCACTTCATTTGAACATTAAATTGTACATTGTGATACAGAACATTATGCGACAAATATAATACATGCACATTCCAGAACAAACGTAAACATACACATATAGGAACATGAGCGATACAAGCACATTGAATAACATAAGCGATATAATCACATTTGAGCATACGTGTGGTACATGCACATTAAGTACATAAACGATACAAACACATTTAAGAATATGTGTGATACATGCACATAAAGCACATAACAGATACATGCACATTTAAGAACAAAAGTGATTCATGCACATTTAAGTCTGTGGCCATATATACTTGCTTATTACTAATGGTAAACCATTCTCAGTGCGTTTTATACAGGGCTTTAAAAAAATATGATCAGGTCCAGTTCTAGTTTCGGGAATCTTCTGTCACTATTATACTCCACTCTATACATCTAATAAACAAGAATACTTCAAGAACAGTTATTGAAAAAACTTCAAATATTTTGTAGTTTCAATTAGCTGTTTCTCTGCACTAGTTGTTAAATCTTTAATCAGTTTGTAATTGAATAGGCTAACAAGCTATTCTTTTCACGATTTTTTTCTGTTTATGAAGACATAACATTACTATTAACCTGATTAAGCAAAGCTTTGTTGTTACATTAATCGATTTTTGGTGTCACTGTATTAATAAACTGTCACTAAATATAAAATTAAATGTACTATTCAGCTTTACATAAACATTTCAAGCCTGTTTTTTTGTTTTTCGGACATTTTTGACACAGTACAAAAAGTTTAAAATAATGTATTTTTTTTAAATCCCTGAATACGTTGTGGGCCACACATATTTGAAACGTTTTGTCGAAGTAGGTAGAAATGTATTACATTAGTTGTGTCAAGATTAGATGTGCTTGAAAGAGGTAGTTGTCAATGATAATAATATGGTTAATTTAGAATAGTGTGTTTGGTTGTAGGATATTATTTTCATAGACTATAATATACATGGACCGCTTGCTTTAGTATTTCTGCCATATGATGACTTGAAACACTGATTTTCGGAATTCCCGATTCCAAATAAAGTAATTGCTATACAGGAAATAAAGTTATTGTTATACAAGTTCCGTTTTATTTAATGGCTATGATTTTCTCAATGAAAAATTAAAATCGATTGTTGTACAGAGCGGAAACATTTATAGATCAGTGTTGTGTGTGCACGGAAAAAGAACACAAGCTCTAAAAATAGAGCAGGCGGTCCATCTTATTATAGTCAATTGTCACATATTAATAGCACCCACAGCTCTCTCTCTCAACGCAAGTTTTGTGGGCGGTACTAAGAAGCCTAGACTTTTCTAAGAATCCACTCTCGCGCCGACCTCAAATTCTCGGAATGGCTAGGAATAGTCTATTATTTCTCGTACAGGGGAGTTTATGTTAAAACTATCATTTTTATTATGAGTTTTGTAATGATACCATTATTTTCACCCCTCCTAGTAATAAGTTTGTTCCCCGCTCTCCTCCGCTAGTATTTAAGGCTAGGCAGCCTCACACACGGTATCTTCCAGTAACCTTACTGAAGCCACAACCTCACTGAAGCCATAACCTCCCTGAAGCCATAACCTCCCTGTAGCCATAACCTCCATGTAGCCATAACCTCCCTGTAGCCATAACATCCCAGTAGCCATAACCTCCCTGTAGCCATAACATCCTTGTAGCCGTAACCTCCCTGTAGTCATAACCTCCTTGTAGCCATAATCTTCCTGTAGCCATAACCTCCCTGAAGCCATAACCTCCCTGAAGCCATAACCTCCGTGAAGCCATAACCTCCGTGAAGCCATAACCTCCCTGTAGCCATAACCTCCCTGTAGCCATAACCTCCCTGAAGCCATAACCTCCCTGTAGCCATAACCTCCTTGTAGCCATAACCTACCTGAAGCCATAACCTCCCTGTAGCCATACATTCCCTGTAGCCATAACCTCCCTGTAGCCATAACCTCCATGTAGCCATAACCTCCTTGTAGCCATAACCTACCTGAAGCCATAACCTCCCTGTAGCCATACATTCCTTGTAGCCATAACCTCCCTGTAGCCATAACCTCCCTGTAGCCATAACCTCCCTGTAGCCATAACCTCCCTGTAGCCATAACCTCCCTGAAGCCATAACCTCCCTGAAGCCATAACCTCCCTGAAGCCATAACCTCCCTGAACCCATAATCTCCCTGAAGCCATAACCTCCCTGAAGCCATAACCTCCCTGTAGCCATAACCTCCCTGTAGCCATAACCTCCCTGTAGCCATAACCTACCTGAAGCCATAACCTCCCTGTAGCCATACATTCCCTGTAGCCATAACCTCCCTGTAGCCATAACCTCCCTGTAGCCATAACCTACCTGAAGCCATAACCTCCCTGTAGCCATACATTCCCTGTAGCCATAACCTCCCTGTAGGCATAACCTCCCTGTAGCCATACATTCCCTGTATATCGCTTCCTTACTGCCAATACTCCCTGAACCCAAATTGATGCACATATTATCCAAACCTTTTGTTTCCCTGTTTCTTCTCTCCCAATGTAAACAAATAGATTAGAATATTACCCACCCAACTTGCCCTTTTTCCTAATACATAAACATAAAATAACAAATTGGATACACAGAAATACACATTGAACGTTGAAAGAAAACAATCCGCAAACAGCAACATAAAAGCGTGTTATTGGTATATCAAAGTGTTTGTGATTGAAGACATTTCTTTTTACTTACTGCCACTGAGTGACCTCTAATATTAATGACTGTGCCAGTTTCCTTGTGAAATCTCCCAAGACGAGGTCCAAGGAAACATGTAGCAACAAAAGCCGATGTTCCGCCAACCAGATGGACAAGTCCACTACCACCATAATCCTGTATGAAAAGCAAATTTCTCATTTCAGTATTGTTTATACCACGTCTGGGGATGAATGGCGTTTTGTTGTTTCTTTATAAACCACAAAGTTATTGGTTTCATTATTGTTTTATATTAAAACAATATTAGCGATTGAAGTATTTTCTGTTGCCTTGAATTATAGAACAATTATACTTCAAAAATCGCACAGTCTCCATCTGACCCTTAATTTTATAGTAATTTGTTTTAGCTTACTTCGTATCGTATTGTCTCCATCTGACCATTAATCTCAAAGTCATAACCTTGATATAACCAGCCTTGTGTTGTCCAGCCCCAATGGGTCACAACGGGGTAAATAAAAGCTACAGAAATAAAAATAATTTTTGTATACAACGCAATGAAGCTCATAAATAAGACGCGAGTTACTTCTATATTCTTCTTTTATGCCTAACACAAAACTTCTATAAGTAATACTACAAACACTAAAACACCATCTTAAAGCCTAATTTTATCGATCCTCAGAGTATGTTTAATAAATTACTACATTTACCTGTGAGAAAAAAACTGTATATAAGGTAAGCGATAAATTCACATCTTTCAGAAACAGCTCCAGCCACTATAGTAGTCGCAGTGGATGCAAACATTGCTTGGTAGAAAAAGAATGCAATCTTGGAGTCATCAAAATCATGCATGGCCCAATTATGCCAACCAATAAATTCATTTCCATGACCAAAAGCCAAAGCATATCCAACCAGCCAATATGCGATACATGCAGTAACTGTAACAAAATATGAGATACATACAGTAACTGTAACAAAATATGCGATACATGCAGTAACTGTAACAAAATATGCGATACATGCAGTAACTGTAACAAAATATGCGACACATGCAGTAACTGTAACAAAATATGCGATACATGCAGTAACTGTAACAAAATATGCGATACATGCAGTAACTGTAACAAAATATGCGATACATGCAGTAACTGTAACAAAATATGCGATACATGCAGTAACTGTAACAAAATGATAAAAATAAACATTTATTTTACAGACTGCTTTGATTCTTTTTTAACAGTATAAATTGTTAGAATGTTGTCACAGTTACGTTTCATTTGTGTCAGAAACCCAACAAGCATCCAATGGACTATGCTGTAGACTAGTGTAGACGAACATCTGAATCGTTGCCATGTTCAAATTATTCATTTCTGTGATTAATAATGGTAATTCATAGTTGAAGAATTTTCTTGTCTAAACTTTGTTAATTGGTTATACCATCAGATGTGATACGCTTATTTTTACATTTCGATCTAAAGTTTTAAGTTGTCGTTTCTTATACTTATATGTAAGAAACGCTCCTTCTATAAAGTACAGTACCAGGTGACCGATCATTCGATCGGTATTAAAGAGCAGGCGCTTGTACCTTAACATCATGTGTATGTAAAACAACAGTGCATAAATTTTAAAAATACTTCTTTACCAGACCAATAAATTGTATTTTTCTTTTTCTTTTTTTCTACTATGAATAACATGGGCTTTAAATTCTAAAAGTCGAAGTAGATTTTTATTTGTGCAGTCTAATATCTAGATTTTGCCCGATACCCCCCCCCCCCCTCCGAAAAAAAAAAAAAAAAAAAAAAAAAAAAACAACAACAACCGCTTAATCTCATTTTAAACCAAAAAAAAAAACATGCAGGCTAGAAGTGTCAGTTTTAAATCCAACAGAAATAGATGTCATTTATGTCATTAAATCGCCAGGCTACAACGAATATATAAAAGTACTGCGCGTTTGTTTATGTGCAAGTCTAAAAGAGACTCGGGAACTGCCCTTCTACTCTCGCTCCACTGGCTCCCCGTGAAAGCCAGAATTGAGTATAAAGTGGCGCTACTTTGCCATCAGTGCATTTTTAATAACGAGTTTCCGTCCTATCTCAAGGCACTAATCAGACCTTATGTCCCGCAGAGAACACTTCGTTCTGCAAACTCATCGCTTCTGGAAGAGCCCCGTTTCTATCTGACGACCGTTGGCCTTAGAGCCTTCTCAGTATCCGGTCCGAAGGTGTGGAATCAACTTCCCATTTAACTGAGGCGAACAAGCTCTACTGTTACTTTCAAAAAGAACTTAAAAACTCATTATTTCAATATTTACCTTCGATAACATTTAACATGCTTTAGAAACTTACTGTCTTATTTATGGGTTGGGTCGGTTAATGCTACATTTATTTGTTTTGTCTTTTTTTTAATCATCAATTTAGCTCTGTCACCTGGCCTAGTGTAATATCCGTATTCTTAGTTGTATGTTAAACGCGCTCTGAGCTTACATTATGTTTGTTGGCAGCGCTATACAAATATTATTATTATTATTATTATTTAAAAGACTGAAAATGAAAAGTTTAAATTTAAAATATCGTGAATTACGTTACAATTTTTAGTTCTTCTACCCCTTCCCCTATTGGTGTATGCTCGTTTGAATCTGTGGCGCCTTCACTGTGGAACGGCTTACCTGAGACACTGAAAAACTCTGTGTCAAAAAAGGCATTCAAGAATAATTTGAAGACTTTTCTTTTCAACTAAATTGATCAAATACACATCCATCAGCAAAAAACTTGTTTGAAACTATTTAAAAATGTTATTGTCGTTTCGTGCCTCCATCGGCCGAAACCTTGTTTAAAACTATTTTAGAGTGTTATTGTCGTTTCGATTTTGTGAGCGCGCTGAGCATGCTTTTATTAGCATGGAGTGAGGCGCTATATAAATGACCAATTAATTAATTAATTAATTAACTTTAACAACTGTCAGACTTTCCTATAACATTATGTCAATTTTTTTAACTCCCTCCCTCAACCCATTCAAGCTAACAATGAGTTACGGCCGGCAAATATGTTTGATAGGAATTAAAAAGGTCTACAAATAAATGTAAATCGGGTAAAAAAAATAGGCATAGTCTAACTGGAGAATCGAACCCGGGTCGCACGCACAGCAGTCCTCTACGTTAACAACTTAGCAGAGAAGGCACATGTCAGATGTGAAAAGCTATTAGACAGTATATAGGACTAGGCCTAAATAAGTCAGTGACACAATAGGGATCCGTGGGGACACAAACACGATCTTTTTATATATAGAGATTTTTATTATTATTTTTTAGAGATGTTTTCAATGTATTATTCCAAACATTGTTTGACAAAAAAGTAAAAAAATATAGTTTGGTGTTAACATTATCTAATATCCTCCATTTGTGTTACTATTTAAAATAAACTATCGCGGCAAAATATAATATTGATTAATTAAAACAATGGTATGATAAACATTTATTTTTTTTTAGCATTTAACTTAAATACTAAATAATTAACGGTGAAATTAGGTTATTCATTTAAAAGACTGCAAATGAAAAGATTATAATATATATAGGCTACGTTAGATGATGTGTTTAATTCCTTTCCCCCTCCCCCCGCCCCTCAATAAAACTAACAGTATATTACACTTCTGACTATTGTTATAAGGAAAATACGAATATACTGAATTTACATCTTTTCTAGTTTACCAGATTTCGAATTGACAATGTTAACATATTCTAATATATCTTACTTTGGTAGGCCTTTATAAGCAAATCATACAAATTTTTAATGAAACATTCATTGAATTTTTAAAAAAGTGGATACTAATACAGTGTTTATTATTTACAGTGTAGAGTATACTGCTACATTGTATGCTATATACAGCGTAGTGTATACTGCTACAGTGAACACTATATACAGTGTAGTGTAATCTGCTACAGTGTACACTATATACAGCTATTCATTGTTTAAACACAAACAAGTTTTAGAGGTGGTTTTTTTTCAAAAAATGTCAGATAAAAGAAAGTTAAAAATATACCTTTAGTTTGATGAAACTTAATCTAATTCTGTTATTTTTTAAACGGCAAACTATTATCTGACTATTAGATAATTCGTAAATATGTATTTGTTTTTCTTTTTTTTTAAATTTAATTTA
Source organism: Anisus vortex (assembly GCA_949126835.1). Taxonomy (NCBI): domain Eukaryota; kingdom Metazoa; phylum Mollusca; class Gastropoda; family Planorbidae; genus Anisus; species Anisus vortex. The sequence goes on from OX421498.1 coordinate 26,947,133, forward strand.
AAATATATTGAAGTTTAATCTAAAATATATTGAAGACGTTCTAATCTAAATAAGCCGCGAGGGCCGCATACTATCATTTGTCCGCCCGCACGTTACCCACTGGCTGTAGGTTGGACACCCCTGCATTACATAAATTACACTTGGTCTTGCTTTAAATTATTTCTATCATCGGTGCGCAACAGTAGTTTAAACAAGAAATTAAACTTCTTTCTGCTGTAGTAAGCCTACGGGTATTCCCGAAACGTCATAACTGCGACGCAACAAAACACCGCTCTTGAAAGCAGCACTACATGTGGGTCGAGCAATGGCATGTTTTCACGGCCAAATTCAATTATCTACGATAAATCTAAAGCGTATTTTTGTCTAACGTTCATTTTCGATTTTTATTTGTCTGGCCGAAAAGGTGTAGATTTTTTTTTAGGTGAAACAAGTCGTGTATTAAAACATGAAGATAATCGTTAGAGCGCTTTTGAAGAAAATTTCCAGATATATATATATATATATATATATAGTACCAGGTGACCGATCATTCGATCGGTAATAAAGAGCAGGCGCTTGTACCTTAACATATTGTGTATGTAAAACAACAGTGCATAAATTTTAAAAATACTTCTTTACCAGACCAATAAATTGTATTTGTCTTTTTTCTTTTTTCTACTATGAATAACATGGGCTTTAAATTCTAACAGTCGAAGCAGATTTTTATTTGTGCAGTCTAATATCTAGATTTTGACCGATAACCCCCCCCCCCCAAAAAAAAAAAAAAAAAAAAAAAACAACAACAGCTTAATCTCATTTTAAACCAAAAAAAAACATGAAGGCTAGAGTTGTCAGTTTTAAATCCAACAGAAATATATGTCATTTATGTCATTAAATCGCCAGGCTACAACGAATACATAAAAGTACTGCGCGTTTGTTTATGTGCAAGTCTAAAAGAGACTCGGGAACTGCCCTTCTAAGCTCGCTCCAGAATTGAGTATAAAGTGGCGCTACTTTGCCATCAGTGCATTTTTAAATACGAGTTTCCGTCCTATCTCAAGGCACTAATCAGACCTTATGTCCCGCAAAGAACACTTTGTTCTACAAACTCATCGCTTCTGGAAGAGCCCCGTTTCTCTCTGACGACCGTTGGCCTTAGAGCCTTCTCAGTATCCGGTCCGAAAGTGTGGAATCAACTTCCCATTCAACTGAGGCGAACAAGCTCTACTGTTACTTTCAAAAAGAACTTAAAAACTCATTATTTCAATATTTACCTTCGATAACATTTAACATGCTTTAGAAACTTACTGTCTTATTTATGGGTTAAGTCGGTTAATGCTACATTTATTTGTTTTGTCTTGTTTTTTATCATCAATTTAGCTCTGTCACCTGGCCTAGTGTAATATCCGTATTCTTAGTTGTATGTTAAACGCGCTCTGAGCTTACATTATGTTTGTTGGCAGCGCTTTACAAATATTATTATTATTATTATTTAAAAGACTGAAAATGAAAAGTTTAAATTTAAAATATCGTGAATTACGTTACAATTTTTAGTTCTTCTACCCCTTCCCCTATTGGTGTACGCTCGTTTGAATCTGTGGCGCCTTCACTGTGGAACGGCTTACCTGAGACACTGAAAAACTATGTGTCAAAAAAGGCATTCAAGAAGAATTTGAAGACTTTTCTTTTCAACTAAATTGATCAAATACACATCCATCAGCAAAAAACTTGTTTGAAACTATTTTAAAATGTTATTGTCGTTTCGTGCCTCCATCGGCCGAAACCTTGTTTAAAACTATTTTAGAGCGTTATTGTCGTTTCGATTTTGTGAGCGCGCCGAGCATGCTTTTATTAGTATGGAGTGAGGCGCTATATAAATAACCAATTAATTAATTAATTATTTAACTTAAACAACTGTCAAACTTTCCTATAAAATTATGTCAATTTTTTCAACTCCCTCCCTCAACCCATTCAAGCTAACAATGAGTTACGGCCGGCAAATATGTTTGATAGGAATTAAAAAGGTCTACGAATAAATGTAAATCGGGTAAAAAAAATAGGCATAGTCTAACTGGAGAATCGAACCCGCTCGCACGCACAGCAGTCCTCTACGTTAACAACTTAGCTAGAGAAGGCACATGTCAGATGTGAAAAGCTATTAGACAGTATATAGGACTAGGCCTAAAAAAGTCAGTGACACAATAGGGATCCGTGGGGACACAAACACGATCTTTTTATATATAGAGATTTTCAATGTTTTCAATGTATTATTCCAAACATTGTTTTACGAAAAAAGTAAAAAAATATAGTTTGGTGTTAACATTATTTAATATCCTCCATTTGTGTTACTATTTATAATAAACTATCGCGGTAAAATATAATATTGATTAATTAAAACAATGGTATGATAAACATTTTTTTTTTAATTTTGAGCATTAAACTTAAATACTAAATAATTAAAGGTAAAATTATGTTATTCATTGAAAAGACTGCAAATGAAAAGATCATAATATATGTAGGCTTCGTTAGATAATGTGTTTAATTTCTCTCCCCCCCCCCCCCCGCCCCTCAATAAAACTAACAGTATATTACACTTCTGACTATTGTTATAAGGAAAATACGAATATACTGAATTTACATCTTTTCTAGTTTACCAGATTTCAAATTGACAATGTTAACATATTCTAATATATCTTACTTTGGTAGGCCTTTTTAAGCAAATCATACACATTTTTAATGAAACATTAATTGAATTTTTAAAAAAGTGAATACTAAAACAGTGTTTATTATTTACAGTGTAGAGTATACTGCTACGTTGTATGCTATATACAGCGTAGTGTATACTGCTACAGTGAACACTATATACAGTGCAGTGTAATCTGCTACAGTGTACACTATATACAGCTATTCATTGTTTAAACACAAAAAAAGTTTTAGAGGTTGTTTTTTTTCAAAAAATGTCAGATAAAAGAAAGTTACAAATAGACCTTTAGTTTGGTGAAAGTTCTTCTAATTCTGTTATTATTTAAACGGCAAACTATTATCTCACTATTAGATAATTCGTAAATATGTATTTGTTTTCTTTTTTTTAAAATTTAATCTAAAATATATTGAAGTTTAATCTAAAATATATTGGTAGACGTTCAAATCTAAATAAGCCGCGAGGGCCGCATACTATCATTTGTCCGCCCGCGCGTTACCCACTGGCTGTAGTTTGGACACCCCTGCATTACATAAATTACACTTGGTCTTGCTTTAAATTATTTCTATCATCGGTGCGCAACAGTAGTTTAAACAAGAAATTAAACTTCTTTCTGCTGTAGTAAGCCTACGGGTATTCCCGAAACGTCATAACTGCGACGCAACAAAACACCGCTCTTGAAAGCCGCACTACATGTGGGTCGAGCAAGGGCATGTTTTCACGGCCAAAATCAATATCTACGATAAATCTAATGTGTATTTTTGTTTAACGTCCATTTCCGATTTTTATTTGTGGGGCCGAAAAGCTGTAGATTTTTTTTTAGGTGAAACAAGTAGTGCATTAAAACATGAAGATAATCGTTAGAGCGCTTTTGAAGAAAATTTCCAGACATATATACACATATATATATAGTACCAGGTGACCGATCATTCGATCGGTAATGAAGAGCAGGCGCTTGTACCTTAACATAATGTGTATGTAAAACAACAGTGCATACATTTTAAAAATACTTCTTTACCAGACCAATAAATTGTATTTGTCTTTTTTCTTTTTTCTACTATGAATAACATATAAAGCTTTAAATTCTAACAGTCGAAGCAGATTGTTTTTTGTGCAGTCTAATATCTAGTTTATTTCCGATATCCCCCCCCCCCCCCCCCAAAAAAAAAAATTAAAAAAAAAAAAAAAAAAAAAATAAAAAGGAAAAAAAAACTACAACACCTTAATCTCATATCAAACCTTAAACAAAAACATGTAGGCTAGAGTTGTTAGTTTTAAATCCAACAGAAATATATTACATTTATGTCATTATGTATTGTATTTAAAAGACTGAAAATGAAAAGTTTAAATTTAAAATATCGTGAATTACGTTACAATTTTTAGTTCTTCTACCCCTTCCCCTACTTTAACAACTGTCAAACTTTCTAGTGACCCCTCTTATAAAATTATGTCAATTTTGTTAACTCCCTTCCTCACCCCATTCAAGCTAACAATGAGTTACTGCCGGCAAGTATGTTTGATATAAATTAAAAAGGTCTACGAATAAATGTAACACATTTTTAATAGTTTACCAGATTTCATTTTGACCTCTTAACATAGTCTAATATTTCTTACTTGGGCACACATATTAATCATAAGTATAGTTTGTAAATCACTTGTAAAAAATATCTTATGCAACAAAGTATTTATTTATTATTTTCAATGTTTTCAATGTATTATTCCAAACATTATTTGACAAAAAAAAGTAAAAATATATAGTTTGGGGTAAACCTTATCTAATATCCTCCCCTTGTGTTACTATTTAAAATAAACTATCGCGGCAAAATATCATATCGATTAATTAAAACAATGGTATAATAAACATTTTACTTTTTATAAAAATTTTGAGCATTACGCCAGTAAAATACTGAATAATTAAAGGTGAAATTAGGTTATTCATTGAAAGACTGCAAATGAAAAGATTATAATATAGGCTACGTTAGATGATTTGTTTCATCCCCCCCCCCCTCAATAAAACTAACAGTATATTACACTTCTCACTATTGATACATCTTTTCTAGTTTATCACATTTCGAATTCACAATGTCAACATATTCTAATATATCTTACTTTGGTAGGCCTATGTTAGCAAATCATAAATACATTTAATAAAACATTCGTAAACATGTGTAGGCCTATTTTATAACCGGTGGCTTAGTGTTTTTTTATATTAGTTCACAAAAACTTTATATCAAGCTACCAGGGAGTTTTCTTTTTAATTACTCCACAGATGTAACGAAAAACATTTATTATATAAACATAGCGAATATCATTTTCAATCTTTATACAATTTAAACGTGTAGGCTAAATTTGACAATTTTACTTTCAACAAAAATATACCAATGGGCCAATGATGTAATGATCTTATTCATTTAAAAGACTGCAAATGAAAAAATTAGAATATACTTTAGATGAATTGTTTAATACCCCCCCCCCCTTTTTTTTTCCAATAAAACTAACAGTAGGCCTATGCTACACGTCTAACTATTGTTATGAATTGAATACATATTTTGTAGTTTACTATTCTTACTTGGGTAGGTCTATATTAGCAAATCATGAATATATTTAAGAACACATTCGTAAACACATGTCGTGTTTAAAAAAAAAGTAGATCATATTATTATTTTCGACGTGATTTTTTTCCAAACAATATTTGATTAAAAAAAAGTTAAATATATAGTTTGGTGAAATCTAAATCTAATTCTGTTATTACTTATACCATAGACTTTCGATTTTAATTTTTCATTGAGAAAATCATAGCGATTAAATAAAACGGAAATTGTCTATCAATAACTTTTTTTCCTGTTTAGCAATTACGTTATTTAGAATCGGGAATTCCGAAAATCAGTGTTTCAAGTCATTATAGAGCAGAAATACTAAAGCAAGCGGTCCATGTATTTTATAGTCTATGCTTAAACGTAAAACTATTATTTCACTAGTAATTAATACGTAATGGAAAACATTTCTAACATGGTTATAAAGATTCCATTTATCTTTTCCTCATATAATTGTTAAGCTGCTATTTTCTTTGATTTAATCTAAAATACATTGAAGATTTTATCATCTAAATAGGCCTAGTAAGCCTCGAGGGCCGCATACTAATATTTATCAACCCACTGGCTGTAGTTTGCACACCACTGCATTACATAAATTACACTTGGTCTTGCTTTAAATTATATCTTTCATCGGTGCGCAACAGTATTCTAAACACGAAATTAAACTTCTTTCTGCTGCTGAACGGGTATTTCCGAAACGTCACAACTGCGACGCAAAAAAACACCGCTCTTGAAAGCGCGCTACATGTGGGTCGATCAATGGCATGTTTTCCCGGCCAAAATGAATTATCTACGATAAATCTAAGGGTATTTTTGTCTAACGTTCATTTCCGATTTTTATTTGTGGGGCCGAAAAGCTGTAGATTTTTTTTTAGGTGAAACAAGTCGTGCATTAAAACATGAAGATAATCGTTAGAGCGCTTTTGAAGAAAATTTCCAGACATATATATATATATATACATACAATTTTAACTCGTATAATAGTATAGGATATACATACAATTTTAACTCGTATTATAGTATAGGATATAGTACCAGGTGACCGATCATTCGATCGGTAATAAAGAGCAGGCGCTTGTACCTTAACATCATGTGTATGTAAAACAACAGTGCATAAATTTTAAAAATACGTCTTTACCAGACCAATAAATTGTATTTGTCATTTGTCTTTTTTCTACTATGAATGACATATGCTTTAAATTCTAACAGTCGAAGCAGATTTTTTATTTGTGCAGTCTAATATCTAGTTTTTGACCGATAACCCCCCCCCCCCCCCCCCAAAAAAAAAAAAAAAAGATTAATCTCCTTTTAAACCCAAATAAAAAAGCATGTAGGCTAGAGTTGTCAGTTTTAAATCAAACAGAAATATATGTCATTTACGTCATTAAATCGCCAGGCTACAGCGAATACAGAACAGTAGTGCGCGTTTGTTTATGTGCAAGTCTAAAAGAGACTCGGGAACTGCCCTTCTACGCTCGCTCCACTGGCTCCCCGTGAAAGCCAGAATTGAGTATAAAGTGGCGCTACTTTGCCATCAGTGCATTTTTAATAACGAGTTTCCGTCCTATCTCAAGGCACTAATCACACCTTATGTCCCGCAAAGAAAACTTCGTTCTGCAAACTCATCGCTTCTGGAAGAGCCCCGTTTCTCTCTGACGACCGTTGGCCTTAGAGCCTTCTCAATGTCCGGTCCGAAGGTGTGGAATCAACTTCCCATTCAACTGAGGCTAATAAGCTCTACTGTTACTTTCAAAAAGAACTTAAAAACTTATTATTTCAATATTTACCTTAGATAACATTTAACATGCTTTAGAAACTTACTGTCTTATTTATGGGTTGGGTCGGTTAATGCTACATTTATTTGTTTTGTCTTTTTTTTAATCATCAATTTAGCTCTGTCACCTGGCCTAGTGTAATATCCGTATTCTTAGTTGTATGTTAAACGCGCTCTGAGCTTACATTATGTTTGTTGGCAGCGCTATACAAATATTATTATTATTATTTAAAAGACTGAAAATGAAAAGTTTAAATTTTAAATATCGTGAATTACGTTACAATTTTTAGTTCTTCTACCCCTTCCCCTATTGGTGTACGTTCGTTTGAATCTGTGGCGCCTTCACTGTGGAATGGGTTTTCTGAGACACTGAAAAACTCTGTGTCAAAAAAGACTTTCAAGAAGAATTTGAAGACTTTTCTTTTCAACTAAGTTGATTAAGTACACATCCATCAGTAAAAAACTTGTTTGAAACTATTTTAAAATGTTATTGTCGTTTCGTGCCTCCTTCGTCCGAAACTTTAGAGTGTTATTGTCGTTTTGATTTTGTGAGCGCGCTGAGCATGCTTTTATTAGCATGGAGTGAGGCGCTATATAAATGCCCAATTAATTAATTAATCAATTAACTTTAACAACTGTCAAACTTTCCTATAAAATTATGTCATTTTTTTTAACTCCCTCCCTCAACCCAATCAAGCTAACAATGAGTTACGGCCGGCAAATATGTTTGATAGGAATTAAAAAGGTCTACGAATAAATGTAAATCGGGTAAAAAAAATAGGCATAGTCTAACTGGAGAATCGAACACGGGTCGGCCGCACAGCAGTCCTCTACGTTAACAACTTAGCTAGAGAAGGCATATGTCAGATGTGAAAAGCTATTAGACAGTATATAGGACTAGGCCTAAATAAGTCAGTGACACAAACTCACAAATTGACCAATGGGGATCCCTGGGGACACAAACACGATCTTTTTATATATAGAGATTTTCAATGTTTTCAATGTATTATTCCAAACATTGTTTGACAAAAAAGTAAAAAAATATAGTTTGGTGTTAACATTTTCTAATATCCTCCATTTGTGTTATTATTTAAAATAAACTATCGCGGCAAAATATAATATTGATTAATTAAAACAATGGTATGATAAACATTTTTTTTGTGTTATTTTGAGCATTAAACTTAAATACTAAATAATTAAAAGTGAAATTATGTTATTTATTGAAAAGACTGCAAATGAAAAGATCATAATATATATAGGCTACGTTAGATGATGTGTTTAATTTCTTTCCCCCCCCCCCTCGCCCCTCAATAAAACTAACAGTATATTACACTTCTGACTATTGTTATAAGGAAAATACGAATATACTGAATTTACATCTTTTCTAGTTTACCAGATTTCGAATTGACAATGTTAACATATTCTAATATATCTTACTTTGGTAGGCCTTTATAAGCAAATCATACATATTTTTAATGAAACATTCATTGAATTTTTAAAAAAGTGGATTTATTTTTACAGTGTAGAGTATACTGCTACATTGTATGCTATATACAGCGTAGTGTATACTGCTACAGTGAACACTATATACAGTGTAGTGTAATCTGCTACAGTGTACACTATATACAGCTATTCATTGTTTAAACACAAACAAGTTTTAGAGGTGTTTTTTTTTCAAAAAATGTCAGATAAAAGAAAGTTAAAAATAGACCTTTAGTTTGTTGAAACTTCATCTAATTCTGTTATTATTTAAACGGCAAACTATTATCTGACTATTAATTAATTCGTAAATATGTATTTGTTTTTCTTTTTTTTTTAAATTTAATCTAAAATATATTGAAGACGTTCTAATCTAAATAAGCCGCGAGGGCCGCATACTATAATTTGTCCGCCCGCGCGTTACCCACTGGCTGTAGTTTGCACACCCCTGCATTACATAAATTAAACTTGGTCTTGCTTTAAATTATTTCTATCATCGGTGCGCAACAGTAGTCTAAACAAGAAATTAAACTTCTTTCTGCTGTAGTAAGCCTACGGGTATTCCCGAAACGTCATAACTGCGACGCAACAAAACACCACTCTTGAACACCGCACTACACGTGGGTCGAGCAATGGCATGTTTTCACGGCCAAAATCAATTATCTACGATAAATCTAAAGCGTATTTTTGTCTAACGTTCATTTCCGATTTTTATTTGTGTGGCCGAAAAGGTGTAGATTTTTTTTTAGGGGAAACAAGTCGTGCATTAAAACATGAAGATAATCGTTAGAGCGCTTTTGAAGAAAATTTCCAGATATATATATATATATATATATATATATATATATATATATACATACAATTTTAACTCGTATTATAGTATAGGATATACATACAATTTTAACTCGTATTATAGTATAGGATTATTAGGCATACAATGTCGGGAGCAGCGGATCAGCAGAAAGCCCTCTTCATTGCCTACGTTGACTTGACTAAGGCATTCGACTTAGTTAGTCGAAGACGGACTTTTCAACATACTGAAAAAGATCGGATGTCCCGCCCCGGCTACTAGGTATTATTGAGGCTCATCATAACAACATGCACAGCACAGTACTCTTCGATAACGCCACCTCATAACCCTTCCCAGTGTGTAGCGGGGTCAAACAGGGTTGTGTCCTGGTGCCTGTGATGGATAAGCCATGTTCACAGAATGGGCCCGGAACGTATCCCAAGAGCCCTGCTGTATGGAGAGCTGGCAGCTGGAACAAGAAAAAGAGGTCGCCCTGGCCTACGTTTTAAAGACCTCTGTAAAATCTAGGTGATTGATCTATAATAGCATGTATTAAATGTTATGATACTTTGCATTTAAGGCTTGTAAGGGAATTGGGTCTAGATCTATATTTTACCGGGTCAGATTTATTATTTGTTTGATAAGGGAGGGGGGGGGGGGGGTACATTTGCTTGCTAGTTACCAATCTTGATTTAGAGCTCCTACAAAATGAAGTATTGTAGGGATTGGAGATAGTTCTTTATTTCATTTGTTAAGTTGTCAAGCTGGTATTTCATTTAGACCAGAAGCTTTGTTTGTTTATAAGTATGTTAGGGGTTTGTTTATGCCTCTTTAGTCTACATTTATATTTCTAATTTATTTTATTACATGCATATTGATTGACTTACCCTGGTCACCAGAGCGTGAAAAAGATGTAAAATATGTCTTTCTTTAATTTGGGAAATAAACCAGCATTTTTAAATGGCACAAAAATCATCCATTACTGCTTTTAGATTTTAGGATTTCCAATTTTGTTCTCCTTGGCTATTTGTGTTTTTTTTTTAATAAAGTAAGAAAACTTATTTGGAAGGTCACTACTACCTTATATAAGTCTGGTATATACCTTTTATTCCAGAGATAAACTATCAGGTGTATTTAAACAAATGGAATTTCTAAGTAAATACAATTTAGCCATTAGAACTAATTAATTAATTGAATTGAATTTCTCATGAGAGATTACCAATCAGTAAAATGTAATAGATAGCAGATACTTACATGTATCAAGAATATTTTTGATCAAGATATGAGTTGTGTTTTTGCTTCGAACACTTCCAGCTTCTACCAATCCAAATCCTAAGTCCATAACTATTTGAAAAGAAATGCATAAAATGGAAATATTAGTTGTCTTCATGAGCCTCTGTTGTGGTTAATTTGGATTGAAAATTAAAAACTTAAATTGATTTTTTGAATTATGATGTTGAGCACAAATTAATGCACGATTTGTAAAAAAGATGTTAGAATTGTTCATGTAAATTTTCCAAATCAAAATACAAAATGCCTAATGGAGAAAGCTTACAATTAAAAATAATGTTTCCAATAAAAATGATTCTTTGAACATGCTCGTTTTATTTATTTTTCATTACAACACTTTATCAACAACTACCAGCCGGGGTAACTTTGGGTCATTAAGGAAAAAATATTTTAGAGTGCCATAAATCCAAAATTTTATTATTTCAGGTTTATCAATTGTATATAATACATTAATTTCATGTTTATTAATTGTATATAATACATAATAAAGATAAAGGTAAATATTGAGCAGTACTTCACGGTGCACAGCGTAGGCCTATTTGATGAGGTACAGACATCTTTTCAAGATGGCCGTCTGACATACAATTTTAATCATAGCTAAGACAACCTGTAAAATGCTTACCACCCAGGACTTTTAAAGGTGATTATATTTATTTCAATTATGCTTTCTATCTTTCGAAACCTTACTTAACGGGGAATATTATTGAAATATAAGCTTTCACCACTATTTTAATTAGAATAAGGGTGACCATAGTCACCCCTTATAATGGAAGCGGTGACTATGACAATAGTGAGAAGTTGTTTTGATCTTGGATCATGCATTCTTGCACCAATAATGCCAAAGTCAACAATGTAAAAAAGAGATTCTGGCCACCCAAAATATCCTATAGCTCATATGAAATTTATTCAGGTTTTTATCTTGATGACTGGCAAGTCCTCATGATTTACAGAGGTGAATATTTAAGAAATGAAAAAAAAGAAGAGTTAAGAGTTCAGAGTTAAGAGTTAAGAGTTCAGAGTTCAGAGTTCAGAGTGGACCAAAGTCATTCCGTATTACCGGTATAGCGTTTTTAATAACTTAATTATACTTTAATAAACCAAATAATTTTCATTATTAAAAATAAAATCTCCTTAACATCATTGGATGGATAAACGTGAAAGCTTTCCTCTATTTTAGATTTTACTATACATTTTACTTCTAAACGTTAATATTTGTTAGATTCTATAAAATATTTTATAGATGAGCATTTCAGAAAAAAAATAAATTTGTCTCAACATTTTATTTTTACAATTAAAGTTTAAATCGAAAATTGATTAAAAAAAATAAGAAGAAGAGAATCATATTTACTTACAGACTATCATTATACCGAAAGTGATCAGATAAACCTGGTCTAAGAAGTGCTCTGAAGACAACGTGTTTGTTTCATTCGTCTGAATGATTGGTGCTGTATTATTGTAGGAATCAATGGTTATCATTTTTTCAAGCAGGCTCAGGTTGAACGAGTCATTCAGTAAAGATGCCATTTTAAAGAGTTTACTGCAAAGTACATTTAAAACGTGTTGTTATAAAAATCATATGCATAAAAATATTTCTGTAATTAAGACGAATTGATAGGTTAGGGTTCTTCACCAACGTAAATATTTCTATAGGAAAATAGACTACATATAATATAGCGACTTGGTAGCCTAGCTGTGACAATGACTACCACATTGTCTATGTTGGTAGCCCAGCTGTGACAATGACTACCACATTGTCTATAGCCTAGCTGTGACAATGACTACCACATTGTCTATAGCCTAGCTGTGACAATGACTACCACATTGTCTATAGCCTAGCTGTGACAATGACTACCACATTGTCTATAGCCTAGCTGTGACAATGACTACCACATTGTCTATAGCCTAGCTGTGACAATGACTACCACATTGTCTATAGCCTAGCTGTGACAATGACTACCACATTGTCTATGTTACCGACAAAATTGGTATTGGTTTTTACCAAATATTTCTTCCAAAAGCATGTGTCCGCCATTGATAGTAACAACTGAATGCAATGTTTTGATCTTGATTAGGAATGTTTTGAAAGCTTTTTTCGTTTGTTTTTTGTGTTTTTTAAGGTGAACCAAACTCATTTAAATTTGGAGTCCCACGAATTTTTTTCTGGAATAAATATTTTAAAACCATGTTTGATTCGCATAAAACAAATATTTCATTAAATGCCTTGCAATGTCTAATTAGTCTCACAAAGACCTATTGATGTTTTTTCTTATCCTGACTAGCGTTTGCGATATAAGCACAGGCAACACCAAAGCAAATGTACCGCGAGTCTTCGACCCATCCTTTTGATGTACGGACTCGAGAAGCAAACACTGGCTTTTCCCCACTGGTGCTGAACGTTCTGGGCTTTTATTCATGTATAAGAAATATTTCTGCACCATGTAACATACACTAATCTATATTATTATATGTTTTAGTTTTAATTCATGATAATTCAGGTGTTCAAACCTTTCGATAAAAATAAACGATGGTTTTATTTATATTTCACCACGTTCTAATAATTTTTCAAACTCGTTCAAACCATTGTAAAGATTTTTCAAATTTCTCTAAGAAGGTGTCATTTATATTTATGGATCTATCAAATATGACTTTAGCGAGAATGTCTTTGTGTTTCCTGTCACGGCGGTTCGCTAAACGTCGATGGCGCAGAATTGTTATGCTCAATTTAGTATAGGATTCATAAGAAAAGTATTTTATGACCTTTCCAAGAACTAAATTGTAGGCGTATTAACTAACTCATTCTGAAAGGGATTATATTTGTGTTGAAGGGGCCAAACATAATTAAAAAAAATAGAAACTACTTAACCCCTCGCTGTTAAATTGTCGCTTGTATATAATATGGCATGTGTATATTTTACTAGTGTCTACTTTTTATTTGCTGGACTGTTCAAAAGATTAGCTTACTGAATACTTTAAGTTAAACTCATTTGATAATTTACCAGTTATGCTATATATATATATAACTAGAGGACGACCGAAATTCGGTTTGCTTTCGTTTTCGGCCGAAACTGAAATTGAATTTTGGTCATCAGCCGAATATCTATTTTAACTTTCGAAAATCAGACTGCAACGCTAGTGCTGCATCTATTACTCTGCTCTGCTTATTTAGTTAAACTTTTGCGAATTAATGTGTGTGAAGTAGAAAATTGAAGTTAATAATCAACGTTTTATTCAATCACCCCGAAAAATGTCGAAAAATGTAGTGTGGGATTACTTCATAAAAATAGATTCTGATACAAGCAAGGAGCAGTATTTTGAAATCTTTTGTTTGGCTACGTCGGTTTATCTTTCAGTTTCGATCAAAACATTCTGTTTCGGCCGAAAGTCAATTTATAACTTTCGGTATAGTTTCGTTTTCTTGCTGGTTCGACTATAAATATAAACTCAACTGAACAGACATCAACTATTTGAAAAGTGGAAAATACGTGAAACTAAAGAAAGTGAGCGTCTGAATGCAGGGTAAATTACGTCAACGCATAATATAAAGTGCTTGAGAAGTGGCCTAGTGGAGAAATGATGGGTGGTGGTTTTGAAGTGTTGCTGAGTGGAACACTTGACCGAGGCAGAGACGGAGAGTAGGCGGTGTTTTCCCGCTTCTAAGGACTCTAAAAATGACAAGAAAAAATTAACGGCGTTAACTGCAATTAGAACAGGTGATCCTTAGACGGAGAGGAGTTGTATCGTTTTCATTCGTACTTTTTCGTAAAAACGAACAAATCCGAAAAGTTTATTACTTCCGTCAAAGCTTTGTCTGTTATCTCCGGGCACTACTGTACCCATGGGCCTCAAAGCGGCGTAGTGTGTAAACCGCCAGTACTTTTCTTTGAAAACACCGGCGGGCTAACGCATGAGGAAAAGCCCCCGCAGCATGTCCGAGATCCATTGCACTGCCGAGAGGCCACGGGGTCTCGGTGGGGAGGAAGCAATGGATGCTGCAACCCAGTCTCACGACCCGCCCGGTGCCTGGATGCCTGTGCCTATAGTACAGGATTTGTGCTACCGGGTGACAATGCAGATATACGGGCGAGCCACCACGATAATGATCCTTAGGGGAACCGCAGTGAACAGTCGCTGGCCTGCGGAATCCTTCCCTTTTACATGGCACGCCACGCCTTCAGAGAAGTACCAACTGCTCAGAGTTTCAAAGAAAAAGAAACAAATAAATTCAAAAACGGCTTTATTAATGAAAGAAACAACTAACCCAAACAAAAAATGCAAAGTACTTAGGATTAATAGTAAATTTAATGGAATCCACTTGATAGAATAATTATTATAAATAAAACTGTTAAATTCACAACCCACAAGCGTAACACCAATAATTAAATCACTAAACCTAGAAATACTAGAGGAGAGTAGGGCAATTAATAAAGTAGTAATAATACATAAGGCATTGAATTATAATTTAGAAATACAACACATTAACAATTTAATACAATGCTAACAGAAGGACGAAAAACACTTTTGGTATCCCATATGTAATAACAAATGCATATTGCACTCTTTCATCTCGACGGGCAACGGCGAATAAAATAGGTATCCTGAATAAACCAGGAAAACCAGTAGCTTAACATCAGTTGAAACACTAATGAAAATGTAAGTCTTAACTAAAAATACGGATAAGTGTAGGACGCAATAATCATCTGTATAGAAGGATGGCATGTACCATGTAAGATTAGATAAGACCTCTGATTTTATTATCGAAATGCGATTCTTATCCTGAAACGTATAGTCTATATTTATACAAGTGTTGATACAAGAAACACAACAGATGAATAATATTAATAAAATTGTTTGATGAGCTTTAAACAAACACTTCAAACAACATTTATTTTCCCCTATTTTTATACTTTATGGAATCTAATAAAAGATCTTTGTTCTAATGTAAGAAAAACAAATATATTTCTTTCGAAACTGCAATAATTCCTATTTGTAAAAAAAATTATGTCTTAAAGTATAGATCTAAACTTTGTATAGGAATTAAATCTAGACCGACTTACTTGATATAAAATTACAGTTGTCTTGTGTATTCAAGAAGCAGTATGGAGGTCTCACGGATTTGCCTCACAGATTTGCCTTGTAACGAACAGTTGCGTGATGAACTTTTAAATCGTGTTTTAATCTAATTACCAAAACCTTGGTATGCATGCCAATTGACCCTAAAGGCCAATAGATTGAGGAGATTGATTTAAAAAAAATTAAATTTAAGATTTAAGATACAACGTTATTTTTTAAATTAAGTCTCAGGCAAGCGAAGAAAAGAAAGTGTAATTACATTAGGACTCTTATATATATATAGATATATAAATTACCCACACTAAATAAAACCAGGGTATGCATTCTTTTTGACGAGTTCGATTCTAAATAAATATCGATACAATCTGTATTCGCAACATTTTTATAATTAAAAAGCTTTTTTTTATATTGCTATTGAAAAAAATGCTTAGAAAAATAGCTAACTTAGATAACTTTTTAAATTATTCCATTTCATACGAGAGAGTTTGCTAAAATTGTGATAAAATGTATAGCAAACTAAAAGTTATTAGTTGAATTAATTTGTTACTAATGCTACTTTTTGTAGTATAATTGTATACTATAAAGCCCACCACTCAATGCAATTACCATACCTACATAAATTATAGTAGAGCAATGATAACTATCGTCTTTTATTTATTTTGTTATTAATAGATATCAACATTAGTAGATAGATGTTTAAAAGATTTATTAGTGTGCCTGACATGTAAGTAGAAAGTTCTCAGTATCGATACAACTACTTTAAAGTAAGGTGAATCCAAGCAAAACTAACTCTGTCATTAGAAACGAATCAATTGTTTCCGCTTAATCTAGTCTCTGAAATACTTTCTTAATTATTATTAAGCAACCATTCCCACAATAATTGTGTACCTATATTGATGTTATAAAACACTGATTCACATACAACTTATAAACTTTGTTATGTTTAACCCTTAATGAATAAATTGTTCTATTTTGTCAAAGACAGTAAGCCTATTGCTTACAATGAGGAAAAATGAATGGATTAATTACTAATATAAAACAATAAATACTGGGGACCACTGTTCTTGAGGATTACAGAATTCAGGTCACGCAAGTAAACAGCCTTTTGATTGTGTTTCTACATAATTGGATATGGTTAAGCGCCTTTGAACCTAGCTAAATGTAATGAAAACAAACAATTTTACCTCCTACTAAACATCAATGCTTCTATAAAAATTAATTTTCCTGATTTTAAAAATAACTATTCGACCATTACATTATTTATACTATTCAGATATATAATGTTCCGAATTATTATAAATAATTTGATATAATATTAAGTAAAGTCACTGTTTCATTTACTGTATATCAGTTAATTCTGTCACATGTTTATTTGTAGCTGTCTTCTTTTCTGTTTTTCTTCTTTAGTTCCTTAACCTTAACGGTCGTTGGGAGCAGATAATGCTTGTCCATTAGTCCTTTCAGTGGGCTTGGTAGACTTGGCGGCGCCCATCTCCTCTCCTAGTCGGCGATTATTTGTGTCTACACCGTGGGTCAAATCCCTGATGCCGGGCTTGTGAGGCGAGCTGACTGTCGACTTTGCTATCTGGAAGGAAGCACAAACAAACAAAATACATGTTTAAAGCTTTTATAACACTTTAGGTGTAGACCTCTACATGAAATAATTACTAATAAAAGTAATTTACTGTAAAGAAGTTTCTTTACTGCTCTCAAAAGGCATATGAAAAAAATGTTATTAAAAAAACAATTCTGCCTATCTAAATTATACTTCTAAATTTCTAATGTACATATTTAAAGGGCGAATAATTTATGCAAAGCTCATTAGCATATTTCAAAGTCAAACGGTGACAGAAATGACTCATTACTAAAAATAATTCTTTACAGTTCTGTATAGAGTTAAATAGAAAAATGACTTGCAACACTCCACGAATATGTAGGCCTGTGTCTTCGTAAGAGGAACAAACCGAGACCCTAGTGGAAGTAAGACATCAAAGAACAAAAAAAACAAAGTATAAATAAAACTTTAAATTCTAATTAGAAATACTAAACAATTTGTTTTTACACTACTGAGAAAGATAACACTAGTGAAACACTGTTCTTATTCCATTGACAAGAACAAACGCATTTAAATTCTCATTCTTCCCGAAAGGCACCCAGGCATAAAATGGGTTGCCTGAATAAACCAAAAAAAACTAACAATTTAACATCCTTACTAACATATTAACATACTAGCCAAGACAAAAGCCAAACTACGGATAGCATAGGACGCAATAATCGTCGGTAGAAACGGAGAGTTTGTAACATAAAAGATGAATTTATAGACATTATAGATCGATCTGGACTTGATTTCGTTTGCAACCGATGGACTATGAAACGGGGACTACCCTGTCGTGGCCTTGAGGTTTCTGTGTCTGTTATGAGCCTCAGTATTAGAAATGTCATCTTCTAAGCATTGGAGGAGGGGGTGATGTTATGGGGTTGGGGTTAGGGATAGGTAGGTGGGTGCTCAACATGACCAAGCTCCAGACTCTAGATCAGGCAGGGGTCGGCAACCTAAGGCACGAGTGCCAAACTTTACACGCGAGAGACCCAAATGAGGTGTTTTATATTGAAGGGTTCTGGATGAGGAAAACTGACTGTTGAAGCCGATGTTTTTGAATGACAAAGCGACACATTTCAGTGAGTTGAACTTGCATTTATAAGAACCACTGGAATGGATTTGCATTGAAACTGAACATATCTTGCCATGAAATAAATTTCAAAACATCAAATGTACATCGTAGATCTCTATATCAAGGCATATATTAAGATAAATAGTTGGGCTTTTTTCAAAAGTACATTAAAGCACTCAAAGCGAAGTAAGACTTTCAAATTTATGGACTAATTGTTTCATACCACATCAAGCCTAACTGGTTAGATCTTACTACAACCTTATTAGATGTAGATCTTTTTTAAGTGGTGATTTAAAAATGCTGCAAGTTGAATATTAAACATTTAAAATATAGGCATCCAAATGTGCCCATTTGCGGTAAAAATCTGGAAGGAAGCTGCTTAGGAAAGTCATCTGCTATTCTCAAGGCCTATAAAGTGAAATTGAAAATGTAAATAGTTCTAGCCGGCCCTAGCCTAATCACATTAATCAATTAATCTACACTACTACTATTTACCTCCTTATTTTTTAGTAGGATAGCCAATATTCAGATGTGAATTTGGCATGATAAAGAAGTACTTCACCATTTTTGTACACCAATAGTGGCTTCTATTTACACAAATACGTCACTAAAAAACCTAAGCCACGCCCATTGAGAACGCTCTATAAATTGCCTTCTCGTCTATGCTTAATGTCTCGATATTGCGACGGAACGCAAATGCCTGGTTTTCAAAAACAAAAACTGCATCTATGATATGTTTTAAGATAATCCGATTATTATCTATTTCTTTCCTTTCTGCTGTTTAAAGCTCGACATTTTGTTTAAAATCTTTCTTTATGTGACTTACACTACTTTCAAATCTTTCAAATTTGTGGGTGTGTTTAGTTAGCAAAATTATTGCAATAATTTATTTTGGATCAGACAGGCTAGAACAAAAAAAAAGCAAAAGAAATTATATTATTAGATTTTAGCTAGGGCAGCCTAGGTATGTCATTTTTTATTATGTTTTAATATCAATTAGGGTCAAAGGTCGTACAGCGAAGCAGAAGATTTTGGCGCCGCCGTTTTTACGCCGCCATTTTGGGGCTAAAAAAAGTTTTTTGACATGCTGTCAGGTTTAGTAAAACAACCATGGTTATGTTATTTACATGATGTCAGGTTTAGTAAAACATCGATTGTTATATTATTTACATGATGTCAGGTTTAGTAAAACATCCATGGTTATGTTATTTACATGATGTCAGGTTTAGTAAAACATCGATTGTTGTGTTATTTACATGATGTCAGATTTAGTAAAATATCCATGGTTATGTTATTTACATGATGTCAGGTTTAGTAAAATATTCATGGTTATGTTATTTACAAGATGTACGGTTTAATAAATCATCGATTGTTGTATTATTTACATGATGTCAGGTTTAGTAAAACATCCATGGTTATGTTATTTACATGATGTCAGTTTTTGTAAAACATCGACGATTTTTATGTCATTTACACGATGTCAGGTTTAGGTTTAACACTGCAACGACTATCCCACAGGAGATGCTGTCATTTAGACTGTTAGATTAGACACTCTGTACATTCACTGAACACTTTTTTCATATCTTTCTACTAATATTGTCTAGATTCGTGTTGGGAAGCTATTCGAACGGTGTACTCATTAATTAAAATTCTATGAAGATGTAGGCCTAAACGCTTCAGTATTAATCTTGATCTTACGCTGTGGCAATACAGTTGACACATTTTTTTAGTACAGACTCTTCCCAAAATACATTTTGTTAAATGACAAAAAAAAAATGTGTTTTTAATTTTCAATACATTTGTCTAATATTATGATACCTTAAATCTCCCCTCTTGGCTACCGCACAGGAAATCATTAAAATGTAAAAGGATCGACTAACTCTGTTTGAGTGCCATACTAGTATGCAGCGACACAGAGTATTAAGGCCTAGGCTACTAAGATAACAGGGAGAACTGTTAGCCCGTAAGGCTTATAGGTCTATATTTGTAAGTGTCTCTGGTGAAAAATAAAAAAAAAAGAGATCCTAAATGCTATCAAAAAATAATTAGGCCCTATATTACAACTAGATGCCTCTTTGCATATTTAACAAAATGTTCAAGTACACATACAAAGAATATCAAAATGAAGGTCTCCCAGAGCCAATAGAGATTGTAGGAGGTTTTGGGGCACCTTCTCTTAGCTTTATAGCAACAATTAAATAAATAGTTGCGTAATTGCCGATTTCATTTTAAATTTTAATATTTATGGGCCCCCTAAACTCTTACGGGCCCCGGTACGGTGTACCGGCTGTACCCCCCTCTCGTTGTGCCTGGTTGTGTCCGCTGGGCATAATACTAGATTGCTATTTCACATTAGTTAGAATTATACTAGGAACCTCAAGGATTCTTAGCTCGACCCATCCTGGAGTAGCATCCACTGTGTGGGATCCCCATCAACAACACCTGATATCTGATATATATGGAGATGACCCAACGTCGAGCGGCACGTCGTATCCTACCGGACTACGGCCTTAAAACAAGCGCATCTGCTTTGGTGGCCAAACTCCAACTCGAGCCCCTACAACACCGCAGAGCGATAAACAAGGTCTCAACTATGTACAAGATCATGAACCGCCACGTGTAAATGTCCACACAGCCAGGTCGCATCCAACAGGTGCCCCGCTCTACCTGAGGTCATCAGCTCAAACTGCATGTACCACAAGCAGGGCCGGATTTAGACTTGATGGGGCCCTAAGCTATTTGAGATATGGGGCCCTTTTTAAGTCTCAAGATATTATATGTCAGTGCCAAATATGATTTTTGGATACTTAGAGGGTTAAACTGAAAATCAATTAAGAAGTATATAGATAGAGAAATAATAAATCTTAAATTTAAAATCATTTTTATTTATAACAAACTTAAAAATGCAAACTCTGGTAAAAAGAAAGAAAACTTATTTTAAAACGCACAATTTACAAAGGCTTATTATTCAATCTCTTGACACATGTTATAAGGGTTCAGGAATTATATTAAACTAAAATATTTTCTTTCTTGTATTTGCCATTATCATCAAATGATAAACTGCGTAGTTTGTCAATTTCTATGCACATGAGACTGAGGGAACATAATCTATCTTGAGTCATTGGTGTTCTACTTTCATTTTGTATAATCATCGGCTGAAAAAAACTTTATTTTTCCAGAGCAAATTGTAACCATCATACTAAAACACACTCAACATTGCTTCTACATTATAAAATGCTGATTGGACAGGATCGTTAAATATTACCCAATACAGATCCTGATGTGTCAGACTATCATGTTCCGCTGAACCATAGGCTTGACTATGTCTAACATTGATGAAAATGTTTGATTTCTCCTACAAGATTCATGTCTTCGGGATATGTTTGGCATAAAGCTCTAAATTCTTTACGAATCTCTTCTTTTGTAGCTTCTAATTTTGTTAAATTTTTTTTTGCAGCTTCATTGAATACTGAGGCCCTCTGTGCCATACTTGACTATAATGCATCCTTCACAGGTATACATGTTTTGATTCTGAACTTGTCTCATGACTCAAGGTTCTCTAAAGCATCATCTTCATCATCGCTGATATGTCTTCTTTGTCTGCTTTTCCTTTAATCAACATCAGGCAATTTTTCCATCTCTTTTTCTCCAAAATGATCGAACATATCACTGGAACCTTTAACAAAATCCGAAAGTGAAGCATACAGTTTCCTACATAAGCTTACATCTAGACTAATTTGGGGGGCTTAGCAAAGATTGACTAGTCTTGTGAAATTCATTCTGCAAGTAACTCCACAAATATAACATTACCAAAAATTCACTCCTCCATTTTATTCAAAATTTGTATGGCTTGATTTCTTGTTTCGCCTTTCTCTGTAGTATCTATAAGCTGGTGCAATGCAGAAATTATTCCATCATAGCTATCAAGTATTGTACTTGTGGCCATTGAATGTGCTTCCCATCTAGTATTTGACAAAGACTTTGGAACTTTTGAATCATCTTTGAAGAATGACAACAGTATGCCTAACGCCCATCTATGTGTAGATCAGTGGTTCTTAACCTTTTGAAGTCGGGGAGCACTTTTGATCATGACAAAAATTTGGGGAGCACCAAAATCAAGGAGTAAAAAAAAAAAAAAATACACAAACGTACGACTTTTATTGAAAATAAAAGATTATAACATAAGAGTTTAAAATTATAACATGACAAACAAATTTGCAATAAACATAAATTTAATAAGTAAAAAAATAACATTGAGCAAAATTTAAATCGGAAAAATAAAAAGATTTAATGTGAAACCTGAGCTTGACGGTTTTTACACATTTCAGTGATATTAGGCCTAATTTTAGAAATAGCTACCCTCAATTCTTCATCCAAATTAGTAAGTGTTGCTCGTTTTTTAGTTTTTATGTTGGTGACTATCGAGAAACCGAGTTCACACAAATGATGTTGAAAATTGCAACAAGATTTTAAGTGCCTTCATGGAGAGAGCTGAGTATTCTTCTTGCACAAAGATCCAAAATTCTTCCAGACCTAATTTCGGAAAATTTTATTGTAAGTGTACGATCCGATGATAAGTTGATTAATTCTTCTTCTTCTTGGTATGACAACTTACTATTTGATGTATCAACCGTGGCAAAGGGATTACGTTTCCAGTCATATGTTTCTACGTTTATTGATGGAAAATAAAATTCAATCTTTTCGTCTAATAAAGTTAAATGCTCTGTTACTGCTGAAATAATTTCGTCGGTAGTGTTATCATTAAGAGAAGGAAAGATATCTACTTTCTTTTTCTCCAACAAACGATTTTTCCAAAAAATAACTTTTTTCCGAAAGGCTGTCAATTTGTTGGTCGATGTTAAAAAAAATTCTTTTCTTCCTTGAAGGCTGTTATTAACACAATTTAAATAATCAAATTTATCAGCTAAATCTGCCAATTTAGCACACCAAATGTCATTTTGAAGATATTCCACAAAATCATCCATATTTTCATTTTGGAAAAAGGTCATCAATTCATCCTTCAGTTCTAAGAAACGACGTAACACTTTTCCTCTGGATAACCATCTCACTTCAGAATGCAAAAGCAAAGATTCGTAATTGGCTTCCATAGAGATGCAAAGATTTTTAAAGACGCGTATTTTCAAAGGTCTCGATTTTATGAAGTTTACCATATTTACAACTTTGTCTAGCACAGGTTTTAATGCTACTGGTAATGTTTTGGACACCAGAGATTCTCTATGCAAAAACAGTGAGTAGATATAATATTGGCGTTTCTTTTCTTGGCGAGAGTCACAAACCCTTTTAATGAGCCTACCATTGATGGAGCACCGTCCGTACAAATTCCCACACACAACTCCCATGATATATTGAATTGTTCGAAATAGGAAGAAATAGAATCAAAGACATCTTGTCCTGTCGAACGTTCGGTAAGCTCAAGACAGCATAGAAATTGATTTACTATTTCGGAACGGAAACTTACTGACCCGTTTTGAAAGTCGCTGCCAAAACGACCCAACCCCCCACTATTCAAACACACAAAACACTTTTTTAAATACAATTAATGAGTTTAAAAGTTAAATATTTTGTTAGATAAAGGCTTCAACTTTAATCGCATATAATTTTTTTTTTGTAGCATTAGTACAAGTGAGTCAAAACTTTGTTACAAAAACAGTAAAAATAGGCAAAAAGGCCGATTTTTCCCCATTTGGACTACCTATTATAAGCATATGTTCAGCTCAATCAGATAGAGTAAGTGAGTGAACATTAAATTTTGAGTTTCATAATTTCGCGGAGCACTTGCAACTACCTCGCGGAGCACCGGTTAAGAACCACTGGTGTAGATGATGAATAGAAATTATATATTAAAATTAAAAACGTTTACTGCATCTTAACAACAGTAAACTGCTGCTTTACAAACAAGATTCAGGGAATAACCAGCAAATCGAATGTACATATCATACTTGTTAATCTTCAATATTATTTCTTGCATACCCTTGTATTTGCCAGACATATTGGCAGCTTTATCATATGACTGTTCTAGAAGCTGACTAAAATATATGTCACACATTATTTGTAAGGTAGTTGTGCACCATCGTAGCCATACTTTCCCCTGTGTGACTACTCATCTCTAGGAAAGTTAGAAAACGTCCAATTGGGAGCCCATCATCTGGTGAAACATACCTCACAATAACAGTGAGCTGATCAATATGGGACTGATCTGAGGTGGAATCTACAGATAAACTAAAGTACCCTCTTACTTTATGTGCCATAATTTGGATAGGGCCTACATTCATCACGTATTGTTTTAGAAAGATAAGATGTGACCCTGATCGTTTATTCCCATTTTTTTCAATATGGCTTGCAAGAAAAATATCAAATGCTGCTATAAGTTCAACTAATCCAATGAAATTGCCATTGTGAGGAAAACCAAATGTTCCCTTATCTCCTCTGAAAGGTAAACCAGGCTCTGCTATAGTATGCCTAATTATGACTGCCATAACTCGTTCAAGAACATTTTTTATATGAAGTTAAATTGTGCACTCTTTCCTCGGTCCTAACGGGGTCTCCACAATAAATAATATGAAGAAGAAGAATATTCATCATCTGTATGGGACACATTAACTAAGAAAACATTAAAAAATTAGAACAAATTTAGAAATCGCTGCAAGGTTCATAATAATAAATAATAATAAGACTTGTATAGCGCATATCCCGTTGGAAACAGTTCTATGCGCTGTCAACAGTTACAGACATAGTAGGCTACAGACAACAAATAAAAGACAAAAATGTATAAAAGAGAAATAATAAAATAGTAAAATAATAAACTGTTAATTGAATAGGTATGTCTTCAGCTGGCTTCTGAAGGTGTCAAGGCTAGGGCATTGTCGAAGTTGTAGTGGGAGGGCATTCCATGCGGACGGGCCCACGTATGAGAAGGCCCGCTCGCCAGCGGACACCAGTTTCACACGAGGGATCTGAAGAGTAGTGTTTCAGAAGCCGAGCGGAGTGGACGGGATTGAGTATAGAGCTCGAGACAGGAGCGAAGGTAGTTGGGGACAGAGTCATTTAGGCACTTGTAACATAGAGACGCCAGCTTGTAGAGATCCGGTGGTTAATGGGTAGTCAGTGTAGAGATCGGAGCAGAGGAGTAGTATGCGTTCTGCACAGTTCTGAACACGTTGGAGGCCCTAAAGGGGGGAGGTAGGTCATACCTAGCGAATATTCGCAATAGACAAGAGTATCACAAATAGTTCAATCACTAAGCCTGGAAACACTAGAGGACAGAAGTCCAAAGAGTAAGTACCGGTAGTAATATTTTAAATCATACGTAAGACATTAAACTATAATTTGGAAATAGAACACAATAACACCAAGCTGCTATGCTCAGATAAACGTAAGGACTAAAACATTTTCCTGATCCTTTGTGCGAGAAAAAAATGCAAATAAATACTTTTTTTTCCCCGAGTGGCATCCGGGCATGGAATGGGTTGCCTGAACAAACATGAAAGACCAGTAAGTTAACATAATTTAAGACACTAATAAAATGCAAGACTAGACCCAGACCGGGGATATTCGTAGGACTAAATAATCTTATTTATAGAAAGGCTTCTGTAATATATAAGATTATTTATGAAATTATCTTGAGATTTCCCCGTAGTCATCAGATCCCTTTGATCTTTAACAGTTCAATAGAAGTGTAGCTCGTTCATTAAATAGAGTGAATATTTAAATATATATTTTGTAATATAGACGTTGTTGCTCCACACATTCAATTCTGAACTGTAAAACGACGAAAGCTGAGATTGTTTGGTTATACTATAACGCAGGACTCCGTGGACAAAACTGGTCCAAAACCATCCTGCGGGTAGCAGTGGAAGGAGCACGCAGAAAAGTTTGCTAGAAAAAGAGAGGACTGAACTACTCTCGATAAGCTTCTGCAAGCGGCTTCTGACTGTGACGGCTTGGGGACTTGGCCCGATCTGCTTGTCCGACTATTAGCTGCTATTTCCGATCTGATCCTCAGGTACGAGGTAAAGGTCATATTGCAGTGGATTCCAGGTCATGCAGGAGTCCCTGGCAATGAGATAGTGGATGCCTTGGCCAAGAAGGGATCCCTGACACCCACTCCGGAGGGTCCGTCCACCTTCGCGAGTGCCCGCAGATCAATACGTGAGTGGGAGACAAGACAATGGAATAAGAGTTGGGACGAGTCTGACAAGGGTCGAGGTGTGTGGCAGCAACTAAAACGGCCAAATCGAGCTGATCCGTGGTGGAAGCTCCGCAGGAGAGAACAGGCTACGATAGCCCAGTTCCGTACAGGGCACTGCCCTATTGGTGCCTATTTCGGACGATTTAGGCCCAATTTCGATTCGCGGTGCCGACACTGCTTTGAAGCAGAAGAGACGGTCGAGCATTTGCTTTTAGACTGCCCTGCCTTGCAGGAGGAAAGAGTGGATGGGAATGGTCAACAGTTTGCACCATCCCTTTATGGGAACCTGGCTGTGCTACGTAGTACAAGTGTGTTTGTCCTCCGAATCCTAAGAGATTAGTCTCGATTCGATCACTCCGGTGAGTGAGGTTTAAAGTCTGACTGTGACGAATGTATAAATCTGGTTACGCGCACCGTCGTAGCACTCCCACGACGAAAGTCACGTGTCTGATGATGATTTTGAAAAGAAGAAAATTGACTAAGCTTAGTCTGACTTTTGAAAGTATGAGCGGTAGGTGTTTTATTTTGAATTTAATTTAATTGCTGGGGCTAATAAACATTATTTTGTAACAATATCTATCTATCTATAAGCCTATAGATCTATATAGACCTATATATATATATTCTCTATTGGACAAGGCCGCATTTGACTCAACTATTGACAAGCGCTCAAGACAGGCAAAAGTGGAGAAAGTTGACTGCTGAGGTGTTCATTCGCTCCCCCCCCCCTCCCCCATCGACCACAACAATCAAGGGATTGATGATGATGATATATATATCTGTACATTAGGGCCTACATATATTATATAAATATAATATGTTGTTAAGAGACGATTCTTTAATAAAAAAACAGTTTTTTTAATCAAAGAACAATTAAAAAGCCTCAAACACTGAAGCATTAGTCTGACATTTGTTTAGAGAATATTCTTGAACTTTTAAAGGAAAGGAAATAAAGATAACCTCGGCCGGTTTGATCTGGCACGCTATCGTCTGACACGCCACACGGCTAGACTTTTTGACATTTCTCTCCCCCTTCCTGGAACATACGGTTTAAATAGGATATTGATACTAAATTGATGTACCAATATGATTCTGCGTGATTTAACAACAATTTCTAAATAATAATAGTATTTTAATCGTACTAAAATACAGCCGATTATTAATGGTTCTGGAAACTTCCAAACTGTTCGATCTCAAGTTTTACATTGAGATTTCGGTCGACAAAACTGGGAAGTCTAGGTTTAACCCTTCCCGTACCGACCTACTTCTATCTATGCTGCCTTCAGTTCCGCTATATAGACGCGCCCGGGACTGTAAGGGTTAATCATTGAACTAAAAAAATGTCGAAAATACACCTCAAAGGGAATATGACTAGATTATTAGTTCTGTTGTATTTAGAGCAAGACTCAGGAGATAAGAAGAGCAGAAAAAAACTGAAAACAGAAGGGTCAAGAAAAGTAATTATATAAGTAAGCTCTGATGGCAGCAGCAAAGATTCAGATTTACTACAACTAATGGAACTAAAAATAGCCGTGGATGAGGATGGAAGATGACAAGATATATAGGCCTAATTGTTGTTAGGCGTCTGTCAAGGGAGAAAAAAAGGGTAGGGGTGGAGGTTTGGGTGCTGTGTGAAATATAGTGATGATGTGATGGCTGGTGGCAGGCACAATGCACACAGAGTTGTTCTTCCTTGAAACAAGACACTTTTGTGTGCACTTTGTTCTACCCTGACCAGTGACATATCCCATAATAATATTCAGACAGCCGGTATAATTTACAGATCTGTGTTGAGCTTTGTATTTTTGTTAGCCTTTATAGATCTCTTATTGCTTAGTGTATTTTGTTTAAATATGTAGGCCTATTTGGCAGATAGATCACTAATCAAGTTTGTCAATCATTCACATTTTTTAATGAACAAATGTTTGATTGCTTTGCTAATTTTTAAGTCTTCAATTTCAATGTTGTTTGTTTCATTCAAAGTAGAGTAGGCCAAGGCCTACATATATGGGGACGTCCATTAATTACGTCAACAAAATAGGGGGGAGGGGATCGGAAAAAGTTTGACAATTGTTGACAAGGGGGGAGGGTGGGAGGTCAAGAAAAGTTGACGTCAACAATGTTACTTTTTATGAAAAAAAATAATGATACACATTTATTCCAAAATTCTACATTTGCTCTGTTCAACTTACATAGATAGGCTAGGCCTAGCATGTAAAAACATGGTTTTACATTAATACAAATATATCAATTATGGAAACTACAGTTGACATGTCATTTTTGTGTTCATCTTGTTAGTTTGTAGATCTATGTATGGGTGGAAACTAATGCAAATGTTAGCAAGGCAGTGTGACCGACCAAAATTGTAGAATACCTCACCTTCGCTGTCTAGCGTAGTGTTGGACATTGTGTTTCAAATGGATAGTTTGGCATTAAACCCACAATCAGTATAATTTTATTACAAGAGCTGCCAATAAGTTTAAGTGTGTATTAGTCAACTGAGCAAGAAACAGTTTTGTTAAAAAAAAAAACATAGGCTATAAATTCACTGTAGGCTGATGGGCAGCTTGCATTTGGTTGGGAAACTTTTAATTTAAGCTCATGCAAAAAGGATAATTCTTTTCTTGTACAAATGATCACCTGTTTATTATTTATATTCTTATCTTATAAGTTTACAGACGTTCCTTATATATAGAAGATTATTACGTCCACTAGGCCCAAAACTCCTGCAGGGCGACAGGGATCCGCCGGTGGCAGGGCTAGAACCCGCGACTTGTCAGGTGGTTTTTGGTTGACAGTCCGGTGATCTAACCGCTGAACCACCCGGCTTCGTTCAACATGTTAATACTATTTTTTTTTAATGTTTTTGTCTGTATGCCTACAAATGTGTTTGTCTGTATGCCAACAAATGTATTTGTCTGTGTGCCTACAAATGTATTTGTCTGTGTGCCTACAAATGTAGTTGTATGTGTGCCTACAAATGTATTTGTCTGTGTGCCTACAAATGTATTTGTCTGTGTGCCTACAAATGTATTTGTCTGTGTGCCTACAAATGTATTTGTCTGTGTGCCTACAAATGTATTTGTCTGTGTGCCTACAAATGTATTTGTCTTTGTGCCTACAAATGTATTTGTCTGTGTGCCTACAAATGTATTTGTCTGTATGCCTACAAATGTATTTGTCTGTGTGCCTACAAATGTATTTGTATGTGTGCCTACAAATGTATTGGTCTGTGTGCCTACAAATGTATTTGTCTGTGTGCCTACAACTGTATTTGTCTGTGTGCCTACAACTGTATTTGTCTGTGTGCCTACAAGTGTATTTGTCTGTGTGCCTACAAATGTATTGGTCTGTGTGCCTACAAATGTATTTGTCTGTGTGCCTACAAATGTATTTGTCTGTGTGCCTACAAATGTATTTGTCTGTGTGCCTACAAATGTATTTGTCTGTGTGCCTACAAATGTATTTGTCTGTGTGCCTACAAATGTATTTGTCTGTGTGCCTACAAATGTATTTGTCTGTGTGCCTACAAATGTATTTGTCTGTGTGCCTACAAATGTATTTGTCTGTGTGCCTACAAATGTATTTGTCTGTGTGCCTACAAATGTATTTGTCTGTGTGCCTACAAATGTATTTGTCTGTGTGCCTACAAATGTATTTGTCTGTATGCCTACAAATGTACTTGTCTGTATGCCTACAAATGTAATTGTCTGTATGCCTACAAATGTACTTGTCTGTATGCCTACAAATGTATTTGTCTGTATGCCTACAAATGTACTTGTCTGTATGCCTACAAATGTATTTGTCTGTATGCCTACAAATGTACTTGTCTGTATGCCTACAAATGTATTTGTCTGTATGCCTACAAATGTACTTGTCTGTATGCCTACAAATGTATTTGTCTGTATGCCTACAAATGTATTTGTCTGTATGCCTACAAATGTATTTGTCTGTATGCCTACAAATGTATTTGTCTGTATGCCTACAAATGTATTTGTCTGTATGCCTACAAATGTATTTGTCTGTATGCCTACAAATGTATTTGTCTGTATGCCTACAAATGTATTTGTCTGTATGCCTACAAAACAAGATAGGCCTATAACAAATCCGGACATTTTTAATGTTTTGGGCTTTGCCTGCCGGACGGAGGACAAGAGTCTAAAAAGAAGGACATGTCCTCCTTTTGCCGGACGTCTGGCAACCCTAGTCTAGCGAGACACGGTGGCTTGAATAACAAAGGAACACAAACACACCAACAAACCTTCTGCAGAGTACGTTCAGAAACCCAGTTTTTTTGCCGCTCAGTAGGCCTATTACAATTAATTATAGTAGAGACCTTTCCGTTTCAAATCTAGTTTAAACATAAAAGCAAGCGTCTAAAATGTTGTTACTTGTTATGAGGGGGGAGGGGTAACAAATTGTTGACGTAATTATGTAGGGGGGGGGGGTCTCTGAAAGTTTGACAGTTGTTGACAAGGGGGGAGGAGGTAAAAATCGCCTAAAAATTGTTGACGTAATTAATGGACGTCCCCTATCATGTATTTATTGAAAGGCATGTAGACTATATGAACACTAGCTTGTCTTTCTCTTTGCACTCTTTAGACTACTGTTGGTGCAGAGGTTTTCTTGACTCATACATAGATCTAGATTTTACACCTTAAAACTTGTTGGTTTAGAAACAACGATCTGTCAAAGTCTAGACAAATGCAGGTGACAATACAATAGCATCGGCATCTCCAGAGTTCTTTTCATTAACAAAATAATAAATCTTTGATGCCTTTTGGCTTAGATCTAGTGTTTGCTCTGAAATCAAAGTGTTCGCTGTGAAGTTTAATAATGAAAAACGTGTTTGGTATGAAGTAGCAAACATGCGGTAGTCTTAGAATGTCTCTGCGCACTAAATAAACCCTGCGTAGTAAAACTAGATCTAGCAATACAATAATGTAGTCTATAATATGTTCATTCAAGAAGCCGCGTTGCCGTACTATGTTTTGGTCCTTTCTTTTTTATCCTATATATAGGCTATATAATATATAATATGTCTAACGCTTTAGAAACTAGGTCACAAAAACCAAATACGGTGCTATTTTTAGCTCAGTGGTATTCACCACATATTCGCACAGGATCATTTACTCAAGATTGCGTTAAAAAAACTTCCTACTCCGAATTGCCGAGTTACCGCTCATTAAAGACTTGGATTAGGCTAAATTAAAAATAGACTATGACTATAATAATAATATAGCCTACATGGACCGCTTGCTCATTATTTGGATTAATTTGATTTTAAAAAAAAGCACACACACTTAGACTTAAAATACTTGACAGTATGCAATCTACATTTGAGTAGTTTTAATTTTATTAATGAGCATCCATTTTCAATAATGAGAACAAAATTAAGTTTTAAAAAATATGATTTTAAAAGGTTTTAGTTTTTAGTTGAGAGGCTATCACCATGCGTTTGTTGATCTGTTGGCATAGACGCTTGGATTTCTATTTCCGGAATTGTAGGGCCTACCTATAATTTTTCTTTCAAACTTAGAGAGGAAATCAAAACAAATTAAATATTTACTATAAGCTTGCCTAATTGAATTCGAAAATGGATAAGCAATATAATCTCACACTTGGTGGTAACGCAGCTTCATCTGTTGATGCATACTTAGAGTATAGACGGTATGAGTATGACTGTGTACTGTTACTACTGTATAGTAATAGTTGTATAGTGTATGTATAGTATAGTATAGTAGTGTATAGTTATAGTATAACTTACTATAAGAACTGTATATCCAGTATATCTATAGACTATAGACTATAGCCTATATATAGGGGCCTACTGTATGACTTACTACGACTATGACGTTCTACTATAACTATAACTATAGGCCTTATATATGTATGACAGAATGAGTAGGCCTATCAGTAGGGCCTAGGCTATAGTGCCGCTATAGTATAGTGAAAAATAGTGAATAGTGTGTATAGTATGAGGGCATGAGTCTATGTCTAATTAGTTAAATTAGCCTATATATTAGGCCTATATAGCCAGAGTCTAAAGCTATGAAACTCTACTCTCATGAATCATAGGTCATAGGCATAGGCCTATTCATTATGATATAGGCCTAGATCTATAGGCCCTATATAAATTTATTCCATTGTAATATTTATTTTTAATTAATTAATTTAATTATTAATGTGATATAGGCCTAGTTATAGTAATATAGAATAGAATATAGCCTCGGCCTACAAATTAATAGGCTAACAGTTTAAGTTTAAAATTGGCCTACACTGCACAAATAGGCCCATTGTCATTGTCTAGGCCATACGTACAGTAGACAGTAGGTAGGCCTAATATCTAATTTTTATTTATTTTTCAATTGACATTACATTTAGATGCTTAACCTGAATGCTGAAAAATATGTATTTATACTAAACTTTACTTAAGTTAAGATTAAAGTGCCTTAAATCAAAACAAAAAACAATATTATTTATTTTAAAGTGCCTTAAAATTTATTTTTATTGACATCAGAAAGTCATTTAGGCCTATAGGCTATCCACATTAGGTGTATTAACTTTTATTTCAGAATTGTTGGGGATGATGATGAAGGCAAGCTATTTACACAAGAAGAATATGAAGCATACAAGAAAAAAGTCTTACCGCAGGTAGTCTTTATATATATAAGATATATATATATATATATATATAGGCCTATATATATATATATATATATAGGATATATAATATATATATATATATATAAATATTATATAGGATAGGCCTATAGGAAATATATATATATATATATATAAGCTTAGGCTTATAAATAGCAGACAATTCTACAAAATATGTTTTGGATAGAATATTTTTTTTAGAATCATAAAATGTTATAAGAATCAATAACTGACAGCACTGCAAAATAAAATAATCACCAACAAAAAACATACTGTATAAGTAAAAAAACAGCCAGAGTAACCACAAGGTGCGTTTGTTTAATTAATGCATAGGCCTATAGGCTAGGCTTTGGCGGCTTACAATAAAAACGCTTCAATAAATTTGCATGGGTCCTAGTAGAATTTTCATCCTCTTTAAATAAAACTAAATTAGTTAATTATTATTATCAAAAATTACTATTTTAAAAAAAAAGATTTCTATACACTACCATGTCATACACATTATTATGTATATATTATTATAATGTATGTTTATAGCTTACTAATAAATGAAAACTAAGATATATTGTATGTTTATAGCTTACTAATAAAGGAAAACTAAGATATAATGTATGTTTATAGCTTACTAATAAATGAAAACTAAGATATAATGTATGTTTATAGCTTACTAATAAATGAAAACTAAGATATAATGTATGTTTATAGCTTACTAATAAATGAAAACTAAGATATAATGTATGTTTATAGCTTACTAATAAATGAAAACTAAGATTCTAAATGGGTGCCAATTTTCACCCCTTCCCCATTTTGTCTGAGGTTCCATTTGCCATTTACACTAGTTACTCTGCTAATTATGGTATACCATAGGTCTTAGATTTGAATCCTGGTATCCTGTATTTGTTCCCTGATTCAAGTCAGACCAGCTCAGATTGGAACCTGACTTTAGTCTGGGTAGGGTAAAGGTGGCTGTGAGACACTGTCCAAGAGTCAACTGCCATGTCCCTTAGAGCTGGGCTTATGATAAGCGGTAGTAGGCCATGCCCAAAATGTAAGAAAAGGGTCTATGAAGTCATCTTTACTCCAACCTCTATCTGAGGCTAGCTCCATTATGCCAGCTGCCTAAGGGGCAGTGTCATGTTATATCCATTTACTCCCTATAGCCAATGTGAGGTAGTTACATTTGTTACACCAATAGAGTCTTTGGGGTCCTTGCATTGTATTCCTGTGATATTGTCTAGAGGTGCGCCAACCAAGTGGATTTTGTCTGATGTGGGGGTGCCACCATCCAAAGCGAGCATAACCTCTCAAGACCCCACAAACACCAGAGTTAGTCATGGGATACCATCACCACAGGAGAAGTTGTTTTAGCTCATGGCTTTGTGGTGTGGCTACCACTCCTCACTCCATTACCCACAGAGGGGGGTGGGAGCATAAATAGGCTGCATTCCCATGCATTGGCCCACCGGTCTGACTCTAGTTACCATATACCAGTGCTTTACACACATTGCCTTGAGGCTCTTGGCTACAGAAGTGGTTTACATTACCAGAGTGGATAGTCTTTAGTTGATGATGTTTACATTACCAGAGTGGATAGTCTTTAGTTGATGCTGTTTACAGTGCCAAGGTGCCTAGTCTATTAGTTGATAATATTTATTGTGTTTCCTAATTGTTGATTATATGTGAAAAGAACATTTTAATCTTTGTTAACTTATTTTATTTCTGATCTAATGTTAAATTACTTAACTGTTATTTAATTGATTATTGATCTATGTTTCTAATAAAAAAATATAAAAAAATACTTTAGTTGTTATTTTTCTATCACTTACTTCTAAATATTTTCACAGCGCATCAAAAATCGACTGTACACATGTTTTACAAACCCAAGCGGAATGGATTGCAAACTTATTGGGCCTGAAACACCCTGTTTTTGTACTCATAGGTAGGCTATATTAATTACTGTGAAAAAAAACATAACACCCCTATTGGTTCAAGATCTCAGACTAATTAGTCTTAAGTTTTAGTCTTACTTTTACAAAGGGAGTGCATATATATTTAATAATAATAATAAAATGAATAATTATTTAAGTATAAATTATAATTAACTGCATTTACACAATGACATAATGCAACTTCAATACATAATCACAAACTATGACAATGTTATTATCTGTGCTTGAGACTATATATAGATTCTACTTGACATAATTAATAGCCTATCTGATTTCTATGTAACAAATCTACAGAATTGTGCAAAAAGGATATTTGAACATTTGAACATTTGAACATTTGAACATTTGAACATTTGAACATTTGAACATTTGAACATTTGAACATTTGAACATTTGAACATTTTAACATTTGAACATTTGAACATTTTAACATTTTAACATTTTAACATTTTAACATTTTAACATTTTAACATTTGAACATTTTACTTATGCAGCCAGATAACAATAAAAACCTAAACCTGCAAAAAACCTGATAGAATAGTTTAGTCAATAACAATTGAAACAACTGTCATAATTCTACTAAAAGGTCAAAACAATAAAAATAAACTACAATGACAATGAAACTAAAGCTACTAGCATGTTCAAGACTTATTTTGCATCATCAATTTCAACCTCAGGTGATAAGAAAATAAAATAGAAGCTAAAGAAATATAAATCTTTAAGAAAGAGGAAAAAAACCAACTCTTAACAAAGTAAGAAAACAAAGATTCTGGTCTAGACTGCTTAAAGAAAAGTGTCACAAATCTTTAAAATATATTTTTATGTCTCTCTTAACGAGGGCAAAGGGCCCCAAGATTGGAAATTAGCAAATGTAACCTCTTTTTCAAACAAAGAATAAAACTGACAGTGGAAATTTTTGACTTGTCTCCCTTATGCACAATTCCATAACATGTAATATATAGCAGTATAGTCAATCACCTAGATAAACATAATGCACTGTACCAACATCAAACAACTTGAGGTAACAGATCCTGTCAAAAAAAATTAATAGGTTTAAGAGATGGTTTGCTCAAAAGTTTAGATAATAATAATAAAATTGATGCAATAGTACTAGATTTTCAAAAATATTTGGCAAAGATCACCAGAAGGATTAAAACACTTTTCTTATTCCATATGCAAGAACAAATGCTTTTAAGTTCCCTTTCTTCCCGAGCAAAATCTGACATATAATAGGTTACCTGAAAAAAAACGGAAAATCAATAACTTAACATTTAAAACACTAATCAAATCTAAGACTAGTCTCAAACCACAAATATGTGTAGAACTCAGTCATCTTCTTCTTCTTCTTCATATTATTGTGGAGACCCGTTAGGACAGATGAAAAAGCCCACAATTTAACTACATACTAAATTTTAAAACATCACAAAAAGAGTTAAATACAGAGTTTCACTTGAGGTATTTAGTCCAGCCCTTCAGTGAAGATTTGAAAGAAGGGGCAGTTGAGGAGGCCTGGTCCAGTGTGTTCCACAGTCTAATGGCTGAATATTTGTAGACTTCAGTGCGTGTAAGTGGTACATGCAGTTTGAGCTGATGACCTCGGGTAGAGCGTGACATCTGTTGGATGCGACCTGGCTGTGTGGACATTTCCTCATGGCGGTTCATAATCTTATACATAGTGGTGACTTTGTTTACCGCTCTGCAGTATTGTAGGGGCTCAAGTTAAAGTTTGGCACCAAAGCAGAGGGCCTGTTTTAAGGCCATAGTCCTGTAGGATACGACGTGCTGCTCAACGTTGGGTCATCTCCAACGTGGATATCAGGTGCTGTGATGGAGATCCTACACCGTTGATGCATACTCCAGGATGGCTAAACTTTTATAATAATGGGTCTAGATCCTGGTGGAGCATCCCTTGAGGTTCCTATGAATGAAGGCCCAGGCTCTGTTTGCTTTGGAAGCAATAGACTGGACATGTGTGTCCCAGTGGAGGTTTTCGGTGACATGCACACCAATGTATTTGGCATCTGAAAGAGTGTAGAATATATAAGAAAAGATTTTTTATGAAACTATCAAGAGATTTTCCTGTAGTCGTCAGATTCAATATAGAACAAACTTTTACAGCATATAAGATAAGACTTATGTTTTTTAATTATCGATGGGTCATGAAAGTTTTCTAACTTTTCTTATGAATGAGATTCTTTTGAAATTGTAAACCCAGCTTATAATTTTCATTTTTTTTATATTCTTTTATTCATTTATCTCCCTTTCATGAGTACCTGTATTGTAAAGTTCACTATGACTATTGTTTTTATACTAAATATGTATTCATATTCTAAAAGTTGTGGGGTACTGTAGAAAACACTATAACTATAGTTCTTATACCAATAATATTTACCCTTAAAGTGTGGGTTATTATTAAGTACAGGAAAAACATACTCATTATTCTTAGGTACCAGGAAGAAGAAAAATTCTCGTTAAACTTCATCCCTAAAGTCTAAAGCTAAATTTGAAGAAAGGGACATCTATAACAAAGAACACACATATTCTTCCATATTACAATTAATGTTCATTCATACCCAACGGTATAAAAATGTATCTGTATGTTAACATATTTTTATAAATATAATTTACTCATATTTTCAGATACAAGCAACATAAAACTGATTTTGCGGAAATTCCCAAAGAACGTCCACTTCTCCTGCCATGTCGCGTCTCGCGCTGTCCCTGTATTTCCTATCACTTTGTGCCTTCAAATGGAAGTCAGCCTATACGCTGTGCTTGCAAACATTTGTCAGATGAACATAGCCCACAACGGCCATATGTTTGTAAAAAAGGTATTTAATTTACTTTACAAAAAAATGTATTAAAACTAATTCCTTTAATAATCTTTTTTAACAATATATTTTTCATTCTTCTTTTTTCCCTATCTGTCGAATGGTGTGCAGAGCTGTATGCTATCTTACAGTTAATGCCAGACAAACATATTGATGTGTATTTTTTATCTGCTCTATTTGTCATGTGTTTTGGTTATGGTAAATGAACAGAGCAAGTTGTAGCCTACATGTCTGAGATAGGCTACAGTAGTTTAGAACATTCATTTAGGTAGTGGGGGAGGTCATTGTCTTTAGTTAGGTAGATATAGTATGTTTTTAGGTGACATATTACAGCCCATTTTCTTTGCATGTAAGGAGCTTTATGTTGCATTGCTTGTTGGTAATTTACATCTCTTTGTATCCAAGCACATACAAATGTACCTCTTTGTAGTGGATTTGACAGAGGTCCAGAGATTTTAAGTAATTTTATTTTTGGAAGAGGGGGTCTGGCATTTTTGCAAATTTGTCTTTGTAGATTTTTAGATTATCATTTTAATTTTTCATTTATTTAGCATTCAGTGGTCACTTTTTAAAATCTAAACATGTTTATAGTTGCAGACCCAGACCACAAGCTGTGATGTGAGAAAATTAATTTATCTTTTATCCTTTAAAGTCACAGAGAGACAAAAACTTTGAATTGTTTCATTTACAAACCTGGAGTCTGTTTTTAATAGTTTCCACTTATCCTATTGGCTTGAGTAAACTTGATTAGCAGCCACTTGAGTGATTTTACTATATCAAGTTTAGCTGTTCACCTTTTGATATTTTGGAATAAGCCTTTCTTAGCTGGGAATATTTGAGTCCTATTTTTGGCAATTATTGAGGTTTACTGTTGAGCATATAGGTGTGTAGAGTGTGTAGAGTGTTGGACCACTATATATATAGCCAAGCTTGGTGTAATGTGCAGTAACATTTGTTGTTAGATTTATTTTTTTTTATGTATGTCAGGTGTGTAATACAAAGGCTGATACTAATGACAAATAAGATTTGTATTGGAACAGTAGGGCCTAATGGAAAGGGAAAACTTAGATGAAAGTAAAAGTTGATGAATCAGGAAGTGATGATTGTGTTTTTATCAAATAGTGATATTGAACTTTCTATTGAAAGTACCTCTTGTAAAGGCTTACTGCACATCAAAAATTCAAAATGAAAAAAGAAGGACCTATTCCACTACATACAATTTCATATTTAGCATTTACGGTATCTTAACCATATCAACTTGATTTTGTTCTCTACCTGTTATTTCAAGCAAGACCAAAGTATTGTATAGTATAACTAAAAGTATTGTATAGTATAACTAAAAGTATTGTATAGTATAACTAAAAGTATTGTATAGTATAACTAAAAGTATTGTATAGTATAACTAAAAGTATTGTATAGTATAACTAAAAGTATTGTATAGTATAACTAAAAGTATTGTATAGTATAACTAAAAGTATTGTATAGTATAACTAAAAGTATTGTATAGTATAACTAAAAGTATTGTATAGTATAACTAAAAGTATTGTATAGTATAACTAAAAGTATTGTATAGTATAACTAAAAGTATTGTATAGTATAACTAAAAGTATTGTATAGTATAACTAAAAGTATTGTATAGTATAACTAAAAGTATTGTATAGTATAACTAAAAGTATTGTATAGTATAACTAAAAGTATTGTATAGTATAACTAAAAGTATTGTATAGTATAACTAAAAGTATTGTATAGTATAACTAAAAGTATTGTATAGTATAACTAAAAGTATTGTATAGTATAACTAAAAGTATTGTATAGTATAACTAAAAGTGTTCAAGCCATTGGAGTGGGTGGTGGGGGGATTAGATTTGAGCATATATCTGAGCTAAATTCACTCTAATTTTGCTTCTTTTTTAATTTTTAATTTTTATTATTTGTTAACATACCTTAGTTTATTTTAAGTTTTTTAAAATGTGCTTGTATATGTTTGGTATGTGTTTTTTGTAAATCAAGTTGACTAGTAAAAATAAAGATGGTATAATCTATGCATACAATTTTTTAGGTTCGACAAATAATTTGTCTGTATTGGATAATATTGTACAGATATCAGTTTCTTTATTTATTTAGGGATATAGTTTGTAATGGAAAATATTGTACAGATAAAAGTTTTTCTATTCTTTTAGGGATATAGTTTGTAATGGAAAATATTGTACATATAAAAGTTTCTCTATTCTTTTAGGGATATAGTTTGTAATGGAAAATATTGTACAGATAAAAGTTTCTCTATTCTTTTAGGGTTAAAGTCTTTAGTGGAAAATATTAAACAGATATTCATTTTCTAAAATTAAAAACCAATATTATTGTTCATTCATTAGTATGGATCATAAATCATCATTTATAATTTATTTGTTGTGTTAAATACTTTTCATTGTGATGGTAAATATGCTGCAGCATTCTATAAACAAAAAATGTTTAAAAAAAAAAGTTTTCTGTAATTTTTTCCCATACATTTTTATTTCTAATGCATATTTTTAAAATACTTCTTTATGAATATTTGATTGGCATAAAGAAATCACAAATTCATAATGTTGTACTCAAACAATCTTATATTATACTTTTCTAATTGACATCTAGGAGGTTGCATCAAATGTGCTGGCTTTAAAAGCTCATTCACTTGTGCATGTGGAAGTACTTATAACGAACATCAAATGATAATTGAAACAGCTGAAGAGCGAGAGGCTAGAGGTCATCCATTAGGTGATGCTGTTCCTTATCAAGCAATGGGAGGAATCACAGGATTTTCTTCCTTGGCAGAAGGCTACCTAAGACTAGATCCTAGTGGAAGAGGTATTTTATAACAAACTAGCTAAATTCCCTTGTATTGCCAAATGATCTTTAGCTTGTTTTTTGCTGGGATTGTCTGCGTTTTTCTAGTGAGAATGTATGGCTTTGAGCATTTGTCTGATAATTTTATCCAGCTGACATTTTATCCAGTACTAAATTTGTAGATAAACAGATCCTAAATCATTTAATCTCTAATTAGGAAACAGAAACTGGTCTGAGAAAACATAGTCTTGATGGGCAGTTGCATCATGTAAACTTCTAATGTGGCTAAAAAAAAGAAACTATGTGCCAAAAGTGTGACGTCCTATGTCTTCTCCCATGTTTAGCACACTTTTATAGTTTAATTGTTTATAGTTGTCTTTTTAACAAAGCCTAATAATCTTTAATTATTTAAGTTACAACTTAAGTTATTGTATACAATCAGTATTTATTGTTGCATTTAATTTCTTAAGAAAAGCATGAGAAAGAATTTTCATATATAAAAGTATCGTTTACGTTTTTTTTTCATGATTGTAAACCAAGAACAATGTAATTCATATATGTTTCTCATAAAATTTCTTTATTATGTTTTATTTTATAAAAATATGATAAATCTATGAGCAGGCTTATTATTAGCTGGATGGTTGGTTAAAGGGTAAGGGAAGGACCTAATTTTTGTTTTCATAGAAATTTATAAAATATAATATATACTATTTTTCAAACTCTCGGCCTCGGCTAGTATCATAATAGTGTCAATTTATAGATTTTTTAGCTCAAATGATTGTTGGATACACTTAACTTACACTATAAAACTTATAAATGTGATTTCGTTCAAAGCCCTTAATGGGAAAACATGAAAAACAAATTGACCCAATATAAATTTACACTGGGCTACTTGTTGCTACTGCCCCACTTATGGGAATTTTTATATAAGGTCAATAGCTCAAAAAGTTTTCATTTTAAGGAAAAATCAAAAGTTGTTCCTTCCATTAATGTACAAAAAATGACATAATTTCACAACCTCAGCTGTGTATAGGTTAATACAAAAATTATTACGTTTGTAAGAATTAAAACTTTTTTATTTATTATAAAATTTACAAATCTTTTGTGTGCCACCTATATATTACATTATAATTTGTCAATAAAAGAACAATGAAATCAAACTGTTAAATATATACATGTTAGGTACTGGTTTTGATTTAAAAATAGTGTGTATGTGTATGTATGGATGAGACTGGAGGTTCTCCTGTGAACTTTGCCTTATTATTTGCCATTAAAAATAAATGATTTTTTTTTTCAATTCAATTTCAGGTGCTCCATCTGAAGAATTTCTTCAGCAACCTATAACTGCTCTGGACAACCCTTTTCTTAGGTCTAATGTTAACTCTATCAAAGCTCATCAGCTGGCCAAAAAGGGAGCCAATGGTAAAGTTGAAAGTAAAGCTAAAGTATATAAAGTATATAAAGTATATAAAGTAAATAAAGTATATAAAGTATATAAAGTATATATAAAGTATATAAGAAGAATAAGAATAGTAATTTCTTATAATGCTTCTATCCAGGCTATTAAATTTAGCATGATCAGTCATTATTCACAGTTTAACAGGATATTATCATTGTATGTGATAATAAAATTGTACAAATAAAATGAGGTTGACACTTATGGAATTTAAAATTCTTCATCTATAAGTTTACTTTGTATTGCAAGCTGTTCATTCATCCCTCCAGGCAACAATTTTCATGATAGTTATTTGTAATCAGATCAAAAATAGTCATTAAATTTTTTTTTAACTCATTGCTTTTTTTAAAAGAAAAGAACTCATTACATGATAAAAACAATTTCATACACATGATTCACTATATCAACATCATCACCTGCTACCCCTCTCGGGGCATAAGATATCAGAAAGGGTTCTCCTTCCATGCCGGTCCTGAGTAAGTCTTTCCAACTGTCCCCAAGAGTGACCTGTTCTCTTGACTTCAGCGTCTACCTGTTACGTGGTCGACCTCTCTTCCTCTTCCCTTGGAGGGTTTCATGATAAGGACTATCTGGTGGTGCTATTTTGTGATATTTACATATTTTTAAAATGGATATCTGACAATAATAATTAAGAATTTGTTTTAAAAATAGCTTTTTTTTAAAGCTAGTTGAAACCACCACTTTTTGAGATTTAAATTAAAACAGAGTAGAGACACAGAATAGAGACATAGAGTAGAGACATAGAGTAGAGACATAGAGTAGAAACAGAGTAGAGACATAGAGTAGAGACATAGAGTAGAGACATAGAGTAGAGACATAGAATAGAGACATAGAGTAGAGACATAGAGTAGAGACATAGAGTAAAGACATAGAGTAGAAACAGAGTAGAGACATAGAGTAGAGACATAGAGTAGAGACATAGAGTAGAGACATAGAATAGAGACATAGAGTAGAGACATAGAGTAGAGACATAGAGTAAAGACATAGAGTAGAAACAGAGTAGAGACATAGAATAGAGACATAGAGTAGAGACAAATAGTAGAGACATAGAGTAGAGACATAGAGTAGAGACAAATAGTAGAGACATAGAGTAGAGACATAGAATAGAGACATAGAGTAGAGACATAGAGTAGAGACATAGAATAGAGACATAGAGTAGAGACATAGAGTAGAGACATAGAGTAGAGACATAGAGTAGAGACATAGAGTAGAGACATAGAGTAGAGACATAGAGTAGAGACATAGAGTAGAGACATAGAGTAGAGACATAGAGTAGAGACATAGAGTAGAGACATAGAGTAGAGACATAGAGTAGAGACATAGAGTAGAGACATAGAATAGAGACATAGAGTAGAGACATAGAGTAGAGACATAGAGTAGAGACATAGAGTAGAGACATAGAGTAGAGACATAGAGTAGAAACAGAGTAGAGACATAGAGTAGAGACATAGAGTAGAGACATAGAGTAGAGACATAGAATAGAGACATAGAGTAGAGACATAGAGTAGAGACATAGAGTAAAGACATAGAGTAGAAACAGAGTAGAG
Source organism: Anisus vortex (assembly GCA_949126835.1). Lineage (NCBI taxonomy): Eukaryota > Metazoa > Mollusca > Gastropoda > Planorbidae > Anisus > Anisus vortex. Next base: position 26,990,981 of record OX421498.1, read on the forward strand.
ACATAGAGTAGAGACATAGAGTAGAGACATAGAGTAGAGACATAGAATAGAGACATAGAGTAGAGACATAGAGTAGAGACATAGAGTAAAGACATAGAGTAGAAACAGAGTAGAGACATAGAATAGAGACATAGAGTAGAGACAAATAGTAGAGACATAGAGTAGAGACATAGAGTAGAGACAAATAGTAGAGACATAGAGTAGAGACATAGAATAGAGACATAGAGTAGAGACATAGAGTAGAGAAATAGAATAGAGACATAGAGTAGAGACATAGAGTAGAGACATAGAGTAGAGACATAGAGTAGAGACATAGAGTAGAGACATAGAGTAGAGACATAGAGTAGAGACATAGAGTAGAGACATAGAGTAGAGACATAGAGTAGAGACATAGAGTAGAGACATAGAGTAGAGACATAGAGTAGAGACATAGAGTAGAGACATAGAATAGAGACATAGAGTAGAGACATAGAGTAGAGACATAGAGTAGAGACAAATAGTAGAGACATAGAGTAGAGACCAAGACATAAAAGCTTGACAAAATTTACAAAATTCTTCTTGCAACATTGGACTAAAATAATAAAATATTGAATAAAGAAAATGTAAGTAATATATATATATGTATGTTGATATATTTTAAGCCATTACTGGTCCTGAAGATCCTGTGTTTGGTGACATTGAAGAGAGAATTTCATCCGTTAAAAAACCAGGGGAATCGGACATGGATTATTTTGAGCGCAGATATCAAGAAAGGGTTAGAAATATTTTTAAAACACTTCACACATTTTTTTTAAAATTTATTATGGCAGCCATTCAAAATGAAATTCATATGTTTTGATCTTAATTTGTTCTAATTGCAATGACTAAAATAGATTTATTAATCTATTTGTACAAAATTCAAAGACAAATGAGCAGAATAAAAATGATATAGCAGTTTTATGATAAACTGAGCACTCTAAGATAACAATTATAAAACATTATCTGGTTAAGTTTCTACAAAGATTATAAATTTACACTGGGCCACTTGTTGCTTCTGTCCCATTGATGGGACTTTTTATATAATGTCAATAGCTCAAAAAAGACAAACAGAAATAAATTCTTTTTTTTTTCATGTCATAAGCATTCATAAGCAGTTTTAGTCTCTTATTCTTAGGATTGTTTAGTGAGCGATTCTTTCAGACTGGTCAAAAAATATTTGCCCATAAACTATTTCATACAGTGATTATTAAACCATGATGTTGAGGGAATCATTAGAGCTTGGATGATAAAAAGTTCTTTTCATAAGTGGAACATTAAAAAAAATAGACACATTTTCATATCATTTAGTTTTAGCCCACCATCAGAAAGAATTTGTTTAGGAAAGTCTTTTTTAGAAAAAATGTTGGACAATGCCCGTGTTGGACAATGCCCCGTGTTGGACAATGCCCCATGTTGGACTATGCCCCATGTTGGACAATGCCCCATGTTGGACAATGCCTCATGTTGAACAATGCCCCATGTTGAACAATGCCCCATGTTGGGCAATGCCCCAGTTAGTGCTTACTGACTGTATATTTACATAATACTGCTAAAAGAAAAACTTGAATAAAGAAACCTCAACTCAGATTTTATAAAATTTGCTGCATTGTATAAATCTTTCCAGTACCTTGCCGTTTACAAATACGTATCTCGAAGATTAAAAAACCTAATCAAAATTTCTTATATCAATAGTAAAGTCTACAACTACTGCTAAGTACTTTACTTTTAGAATCCCAGATGAAAAGGATTGTTACAGATCATTTTGCATGTCAAGGCTAAGACATATTGTATTTTTATTACCTAGTAAAAAGTATTTTTCTAATAGAATACCATTTTAGCCAACAGTTTAATACATTCCGGAAAAATTCCCTTATTGGTTTTTGGTGAAACTAAACTTGTCTTACCACGACAACCATATAAAGTCAATTATTTTCCTAAAACAAAACTGCACATATGATACGTTTTAAGCTCAGCCAACTTCAGACAAGACAGCTCTTATAAAAAATGACTGAAAATTCTTTAAAAAAAGGTCCTCCTCTCCTCTCACAATATATTTTTTTTAATGAGGATGAAATGACGAAATCTTTCTTAGTGACTTCAATACTATGGTCTCTACTGAAACTGTTTATTCGCCACTCCCACTGTAGATAACGCCAACCAAATAATTATCTCTGATATGGACACTTGTTGTTGACTGGGTACAATGACCACTTCTCATTGACCATTCCAAATGGAAAAAAAAAAGTTGTATGTAGAATATACACAAATATAAACGAATAAATAAAGCTTTACATTCTTGTTGATAAAAGCTGGCACAAATAAACACATTCACAAACAATCCTATCCACACACTCACAATACTCAGTAAGTGATACTATGGCGACATTTTATCATGGTTTCAATAATAATGCTTTAAAAGATTGACTGAAAGATATTAGACTAAATTTTTCAAATTTCACCAACATGTTTTAAGGAAAATATGCTCAACCTCTGTATAAAACACATTTTGTAAAATTCCTTTGAAAAAAATATATCTCCTGATAGATTATCTTATAATGTATCTTTTGTTTTAGAAAAAACTTGAAGAGTTATCCAAAAGAAAACCCATTTCCAACCCATACAATCAAGAAAGCACTAAGGTTGGTGTTAGAAAAACTGCTGGAGTATCAAGCAAGCCACAACCAGGAACATCCAAACAGTGAATTGACAGGGAAAACAAGAGAATTGAGAGACAGCTTGAAACATAATAGAAATTAGTATTATTACTAGACCTGTTTGTTTTCATCTGTTTACATATATAAATGTAATTTTCATAAGTGTAAATTTAAATGAATTGTATGCAAGATTATTTATTTTTTAATTCTTATAATATAGAGTCTAAAGAACATTATAAGATCTATAGCTGTTCAGTTTCATCAGATCATTAAGCAGGGCTTGCACAATAGATCTATAGCTGTTTAGTTTCATCAGATCATTAAGCAGGGCTTGCACAATAGATCTATAGCTGTTTAGTTTCATCAGATCATTAAGCAGGGCTTGCACAATAGATCTATAGCTGTTTAGTTTCATCAGATCATTAAGCAGGGCTTGCACAATAGATCTATAGCTGTTTAGTTTCATCAGATCATTAAGCAGGGCTTGCACAATAGATATATAGCTGCTTAGTTTCATCAGACCATTATGCAGGGCTTGCACAATAGATCTATAGCTGTTTAGTTTCATCAGATCATTAAGCAGGACTTGCACAATAGATCTATAGCTGTTTAGTTTCATCAGACCATTAAGCAGGGCTTGCACAATAGATCTATAGCTGTTTAGTTTCATCAGATCTTTAAGCAGGGCTTGCACAATAGATCTATAGCTGTTTAGTTTCATCGGACCATTAAGCAGGGATTGCACAATAGATCTATAGCTGTTCAGTTTCATCAGATCATTAAGCAGGGCTTGCACAATAGATCTATAGCTGTTTAGTTTCATCAGACCATTTAGCAGGGCTTGCACATTAGATCTATAGCTGTTTAGTTTCATCAGATCATTAAGCAGGACTTGCACAATAGATCTATAGCTGTTTAGTTTCATCAGACTATTAAGCAGGGCTTGCACAATAGATCTATAGCTGTTTAGTTTCATCAGATCATTAAGCATGGCTTGCACAATAGATCTATAGATGTTTAGATTCATCGGACCATTAAGCAGGGATTGCACAATAGATCTATAGCTGTTCAGTTTCATCAGATCATTAAGCAGGGCTTGCACAATAGATCTATTGCTGTTTAGTTTCATCAGACAATTAAGAAGGGCTTGCACAATAGATCTATAGCTGTTTAGTTTCATCAGACCATTAATCAGGGCTTGCACAATAGATCTATAGCTGTTTAGTTTCATCAGACCATTAAGCAGGGCTTGCACAATAGATTTAAAGCTGTTTAGTTTCATCAGACCATTAAACAGGGCTTGCACAATAGATCTATAGCTGTTTAGTTTCATCAGACCATTAAGCAGGGCTTGCACAATAGATTTATAGCTGTTTAGTTTCATCACATTATTAAGCAGGGCTTGCACAATAGATCTATAGCTGTTTAGTTTCATCAGACCATTAAGCAGGGCTTGCACAATAGATCTATAGCTGTTTAGTTTCATCAGATCATTAAGCAGGGCTTGCACAATAGATCTATAGCTGTTTAGTTTCATCAGACCATTAAACAGGGCTTGCACAATAGATCTATTGCTGTTTAGTTTCATCAGACAATTAAGAATGGCTTGCACAATAGATCTATAGCTGTTTAGTTTCATCAGACCATTAAGCAGGGCTTGCACAATAGATCTATTGCTGTTTAGTTTCATGAGACCATTAAGCAGGGCTTGCACAATAGATCTATTGCTGTTTAGTTTCATCAGACAATTAAGAAGGGCTTGCACAATAGATCTATAGCTGTTTAGTTTCATCAGACCATTAAGAAGGGCTTGCACAATAGATCTATTGCTGTTTAGTTTCATGAGACCATTAAACAGGGCTTGCACAATAGATCTATAGCTGTTTAGTTTCATCAGACCATTAAGCAGGGCTTGCACAATAGATTTATAGCTGTTTAGTTTCATCAGACCATTAAGCAGGGCTTGCACAATAGATCTATTGCTGTTTATTTTCATCAGACCATTAAGCAGGGCTTGCACAATCTTGGATCTCTTGACTAAAAGCTTCTGTTTAAGGTAATAAATTTCATTACACAAAAAAATTAGACCTAGCAGCTAGTTTTTTCCCATATTTAACTCTATTGTTTTTTGCTGAAAAATTGATAGTTACATCTATTTACTATAAGTTGTCAACAGGATTATATTCACAATAAGAAAATATACAATGACTTTTTCTAAAAATCAAAAAAACAAGTTTGAGAGCTGAAAAGGTTTTAAACACTGTAAGATAAGCATAATAAATAGCCTTATAACTCTATCTAATATTTAGAGTATCATGTCAAAGAAACTCAGAATATTTTCTCTAATACTAATATGTCTAAAAATACTTTTTGTGTTATTTAATCTTATTATTAATAAAATGTATTACGTGGACACTTTATATTTATATGTTTATTTATGTAGCAGATGGTCATCAAACACTTTCAGTCTGTAGTTGATCTCAAACTTATTTGATGCCCCTGACACCATTGGTGCACTAACAAAGTCTCTCCACTTTTGTTATAGGATCTTGCTCTAAGAATAGCTGTTTATCTATCAGATGCTTTTTTCTATCCTTTGCCAGATTGTGTTTGGCTGACCTCTCTTTCTTTCTGGCGTCCAATTGTGGGCTTTCTTACTGATGGTTTTGTATTCCTTTCTCAACACATAGGCCTAACCAATTCAACACTAATACTTTGATGTTGACTGTACACTGTACTTGTGCCTTTATGATTGTATTGGGAGAGTAAGATGATGATGACTGTACACTGTACTTGTGCCTTTATGATTGTATTGGGAGAGTAAGACTTTATTTTGATCTTAATTGTTTGGTCAAAATAAAATTAAAATTCTGCTTAGACTTTATTAGCGTGGAAAGTAATAATAATAATGGTTATTTATATAGCGCTTCTATCCATGCTATTTTAGCATGCTCAGTGCGCTCTAGAAGATTATTACGTCCTCTAGTCCCAAAACTCCTACAGGGCGGCAGGGATCGGTTGGTGGCAGGGATGGAACCTGCAACATGTCAGTTGGATTTCGGTGACTAGATTTGTTTGTTACTGTTGTGTCTATACAATGCAAGCATTCTACTCTATAGAGTTGTACCGTGGGCTTAAAAAGTATTGCTGATATGCAGCTTTTAGTTTATTGTTGGTGCTCTAATGTTATGATTACCAGATATATTGTTTATGAATCTACTTTTTGCAAACATAATTATAGACTTCATAGTGCTTTACATTCTCTTTACAATAGAAAACTTAAGAACAGTTTCCACTTTATGGAATATATTCTGCAGACAAATGTCAAAGACAGTAATAAACTATTATGGATGGATTCATTTGACAATATATTGAGTTCTTTATATGTTGCTCAAACAATTGCCACTGATTTGAAAAATTCATTTAGTATTTATAAGAAATCGTGAAATTCTTAAATCAAGTAGGACCACACAGGTTAATACAATACTGATCCTTGATTATACATTTTACTTTTTTTTTAGCTTCAGAATATATAAATAGCCTATATTTCATTATTAAAATTATATGATAACTATTCTAATTTACCTTTGATTTTCTTACTTTTCAAATGTTACAATTGTGACTTAAGTTACTTTTAATGTTTTAAATTATACATTTACATATTACATCTCTTTAAAACAGTTTTCTTTTTACAATTGATTTTCAATTTATATATTTGTTAGTTTTTACAAACATTATAATTATTTATTAGATTCATAATATGTATATGATAATGTATATAAGATTTTAAAAAAATAATTTTGAAAACAAAAGTTGCATTTTTTTTTTTTATTTTTAGGTCAGTATTTAAATATAAAATGTCAATAATACTCTATGAACCTTAACATTTTAAAAAGTTATTCGAGAGGCTGGGTAAAAGTTTTAGGACAAGCATTAATTAAACTAATTTCATGATAAAGTAAAGCAAGCTATTTGAAATAGATCTAACATCAAGGGGGTGTACTGCATGTAGGCTATAATGGTAGGCTATGATGACGACAATAAAGCACTGGGCATCATGGAGAAAAGTCACAGCAACCTTGAAATCAGCCACCCCTGTGTTTGTTCCTGACATGAGCAAGCAGATTGAAGATATGATGGAGTTATACGCTGATGTATAGGGCCTACTGCACACAAAACCATGTCACTGATCCACGTGATGGATGCTGTCGACAGACTTGGTGAGACACCCACCCAACCAGAAATCACAAATGCAATAGAACGCTTATGCTCTGGAAAGGCCGTCATCCCACCAGGAATAATAAAATATGGAAGCAGCCTCTTGTCACATCAGCTAGGCATAATCTATAAAGTAGGCCTAATGTTGGGGGAGGGAGCCGTACCTCGGGATATGAGAGAATCTAATATTATAACCTTAGACACAAAAAAAGGCGACAGAATCGACTACAACAACTACAGACTATATCAATCCAAGCCTTGTATAAGGTATGATCTTTTCATGGGTGGTCCTGTGCCAGCTACAGAAGAAGTTAGAAAAAACAGACCTATATAAAAAATTAATACCCAGGTCAATGAATATATTGATTCGATATATACCCAGGTCAATGAATGACATGAATATATTGATTCGATATAATATACCCACGTCAATGAATGACATGAATATATTGATTCGATATATTCAAGAACATGAGCCTGTTTTGTCACTTCTCCTTTTTTTATACCTGAATATGAGATAGAGAGAGAGATAGAATCTAAGTAAGACGAGTTGCCAACCCAAAATACTAAACCGCGGATCCAGTCATTTTATGATAACTTAAAAGACACTAAAATATGATGGTGAAACTTTCTGCTCCTTTGATAATACAACATTGTAATGTAAACTCTAGATGCTAATACCTCTATTGTAATGTAAACTCTAGATGCTAATACCTCTATTGTAATGTAAACTCTAGATGCAAATACCTCTATTGTAATGTAAACTCTAGATGCCAATACCCCTACTGTAATCTAAACTCTAGATGCCAATACCCCTATTGTAATGTAAACTCTAGATGCTAATACCTCTATTGTAATCTAAACTCTAGATGCTAATACCTCTATTGTAATGTAAACTCTAGATGCCAATACCTCTATTGTAATGTAAACTCTAGGTACCAATACCTCTATTGTAATGTAAACTCTAGATGCCAATACCCCTATTGTAATCTAAACTCTATATGCCAATACCTCTATTGTAATGTAAACTCTAGGTACCAATACCTCTATTGTAATGTAAACTCTAGATGCCAATACCCCTATTGTAATGTAAACTCTAGATGCCAATACCCCTACTGTAATGTAAACTCTAGATGCCAATACCCCTATTGTAATCTAAACTCTAGATGCTAATACCTCTATTGCAATGTAAACTCTAATACACAGGCTTGCGCCCCAGCTTTGCTATTTAGCGTCGACAAAACACGGAAAGCTGCAGTTACCGGCTATAAGCCATCTGCTGCAGAGGGCAGACTTCGTCCATTCGAAGAGGCTGGAAGAGTAGCGAAGAAAATTAAAGAACATATTCTGCCCCTGACCATAGCTCCAACGGCTCGCTTTCAAGTGCCAGAGATGCGACAGAACCCAATGAGAGGTCCTCACAGACACAATTAATGCTGCGGGGCTGGCGATGTTACAGGAGTGCAAATCTAATTGTCTTCCGAGACTTAGGAGCCAAAGAAATAATGTAAACTCTAGATGCCAATACCTCTATTGTAATGTAAACTCAAGATGCCAATACCCCTATTGTAATGTAAACTCAAGATACCAATACCTCTATTATAATCTAAACTCAAGATGCCAATACCTCTATTGTAATGTAAACTCTAGGTGCCAATACCTCTATTGTAATGTAAACACTAGAAGCCAATACCTCTATTGTAATGTAAACTATATTGTAATGTAAATTCAAGATGCCAATACCTCTATTGTAATGTAAACTCAAGATGCCAATACCTCTATTGTAATGTAAACTCTATTGTAATGTAAACCCTAGAAGCCAATACCTCTACTGTAAGGTAAACTCAAGATGCCAATACCTCTATTATAATCTAAACTCAAGATGCCAATACCTCTATTGTAATGTAAACTCTATATGCCAATACCTCTATTGTAATGTAAACTCTATTGTAATCTAAACTCTAGGTGCCAATACCTCTATTGTAATGTAAACCCTAGAAGCCAATACCTCTATTGTAATGTAAACTCTATTGTAATGTAAACCCTAGAAGCCAATACCTCTATTGTAATGTAAACTCAAGCTGCCAATACCTCTATTATAATGTAAACTCTATTGTAATGTAAACTCTAGAAGCCAATACCTCTATTGTAATGTAAACTCTATTGTAATGTAAACCCTAGAAGCCAATACCTCTATTGTAATGTAAACTCTATTGTAATGTAAACCCTAGAAGCCAATACCTCTATTGTAAAGTAAACTCAAGATGCCAATACCTCTATTGTAATGTAAACTCTATTGTAATGTAAACTCTAGGTGCCAATACCTCTACTGTAATGTAAACTCAAGATGCCAATACCTCTATTGTAATCTAAACTCTATTGTAATGTAAACTCAAGATGCCAATACCTCTATTGTAATGTAAACTCTATTGTAATGTAAACCCTAGAAGCCAATACCTCTACTGTAATGTAAACTCAAGATGCCAATACCTCTATTATAATCTAAACTCAAGATGCCAATACCTCTATTGTAATGTAAACTCTATATGCCAATACCTCTATTGTAATGTAAACTCTATTGTAATCTAAACTCTAGGTGCCAATACCTCTATTGTAATGTAAACCCTAGAAGCCAATACCTCTATTGTAATGTAAACTCTATTGTAATGTAAACCCTAGAAGCCAATACCTCTATTGTAATGTAAACTCAAGCTGCCAATACCTCTATTATAATGTAAACTCTATTGTAATGTAAACTCTAGAAGCCAATACCTCTATTGTAATGTAAACTCTATTGTAATGTAAACCCTAGAAGCCAATACCTCTATTGTAATGTAAACTCTATTGTAATGTAAACCCTAGAAGCCAATACCTCTATTGTAAAGTAAACTCAAGATGCCAATACCTCTATTGTAATGTAAACTCTATTGTAATGTAAACCCTAGAAGCCAATACCTCTACTGTAATGTAAACTCAAGATGCCAATACCTCTATTGTAATCTAAACTCTATTGTAATGTAAACTCTATTATAATGTAAACTCTAGATGCCAATACCTCTATTGTAATGTAAACCTTAGAAGCCAATACCTCTGATGTAATGTAAACTCAAGATGCCAATACCTCTATTGTAATCTAAACTCTATTGTAATGTAAACTCAAGAAGCCAATACCTCTGTTGTAATGTAAGCTCAAGATGCCAATACTTCTATTGTAATGTAAACTCTATTGTAATGTAAACTCAAGATGCCAATACCTCTATTGTAATGTAAACTCAAGATTCTAATACCCATATTGAAATCTCTAGAGGCCAATTCTTACAACAATGAACTTCCCACTCTTGCAAAATTCGATTAGAGATCTTAAAAGAGATTTGTGCTTTGACGTCACAGGATAACGACGGATGGCTATTGACATAACGTATAACTAATTTAAATTGATTTTGAAATAAACTATAACATATCACTTAGATTAGACTTTTAACAATGTGTTTAGTCAATATTCAGTACTACTTTATTTCTTTGTAATGTTTTTATATAATTATATGTTTTCCCATAGGTATAATGAACACTATGAGTAACTATATGTAGGCGACAGTAATACTACCATAACAACATACTAGTTTAATAGTGCTTTTAATTAGGCCTACTAGATAATAAGAGCGAAGCAAGTTATCGTTCAATTAAACACAGAAATAAGTTATAATACACATATCTAATTCACCGTTGCTGCATTAAAAAATAAATATTTTGTGTTAAGAATAACAATTCATTTTTCTTTTTATTTGAAGTCAGATGTATACAAATATTTTATATAGGTAATGTAGTAGGCTATTATATAAAAATACATTTAGGCCAACTGTGAAATTTATTATTGTATTTATAATTACCCTAACTGTGAAATGTTGCCTATTAGTGTATTAATATGTGCACGTACTGTGTTTCGTTACTTTATATATCATGCCTGATTGTTTTAATGAACAACAGCAAAATAAAAATAAAATAAAAAAAGATTGCCAAGTAAACACTAGAGGAAGTGTGTTTAGGCTGTTCACCCCAAAACTGTTGCTAAGTTGAGCCCATACTTCTTAAGTGCTTCTATTCTTGTTTTGAGCACACCTCAACTACCATCAGAAGCACAAACATTGCCTTGTAATGATGGATCGACAAAAATAGTCTTCTCACTAGATAGCTTCTTCTATGTGTACTCGTTAGGATGAGCTACATTCTCTTAAACGGGACATATGGAGTAATGACGGCGGGTTCTACTTTCGACGTGCAAGACAAACCCAGCAGGCACACCACGTCGTATCGACGGGGAAAAACCGTGGAAACCACGAAAAAAAACACGTCGATACGACGTATTGTGCCCGCTGGGAAGTCTATTTTTTTAAGTCTATGACTATTTTCTAAAACGTCTAAAATGATAACAGACAACTTGCTAAGATAGTATCATTTACCTTTTGACTTATACATCTTTAATGATAGGAATAATTGGGCATAGGCCTGATTAACGCTCTTCATTATATCTTTTATATCGATATCACTTACATATATAAATTTTTTCAATGTCATATAAAATCATTTTTCTGTCATTTCCATGTTAGCTAGCAAAGTCTTATCATTTTTCTGTTATAGCTTTGCCGCATTTATTTCCAATAACTTTACATTACCGGTAATCTAAGCCTCATGTATTTGTATCTACCTTATATTTACCCCCATCAATGTTACCAACATAGACAACAGAAATATAACTATATTTTACCATGGTAACTGCTCAGTATATTTCACTCACAAAACGTGTTTATTAAAGACAACATTGTACTAAAAAGAAAACATTATTTTAAAAGTGTATGTAAAGAAAATGAAACAACTAAGTATAAAGAATTTCAATGTGGCATCGGTGAAAGTAGAAAGGATTCGAATTATTGATCAAAGTTTAAAGGATAAAATAACAGTTGATGACTAGATTGTCGTGCTCAATAGATGAGTTTACTTCAAAACGATAAATACATCACAATAAATGAACATTTACAATATCATTATTTGGTGGCAGCTGTTATATACTCTATACATATGCGCACTAAATGTAGAGATTGAATAATTGTCGAAGTAAACATACGCGCGATAGTCTATACCAGGGGTCGGCAACCTTATGATAATATTGTGCCAAAGTATGTTTTCTAATTCATTCAGCGTGTCAACAGCCTAGAAGTCATCCTGCCTTAGCACAATTTTTTGCGTGCAAGAGGCTTGAATTGCCTTTTTGGAAGTTTTCCGCGTGAAAATGAAAAAGGCTCTGCGTGCCAAGTCTGGCGCGCGTATCGTAGGTTGCCGACTCCTGCTCTATATTATTATACACAATTTTTTAAATCTTCAGATAACATGCAGACAAGTAGTTGTTGATGTTTTTATTTTGTCAACACACATTTGGTGCATATATGAATTTCATCTTGTCTTTTATGTTCATCTGACAAACATTGGATAAATGATTGATCTATAAACTGCTCATTGTTCACATGTACAGCTATTAGTTGTATTTAATGTAGATGCCATACCAACACATAAAAAACAAACAAACAAACAAGCATTATGCATACATGATACATCTAATACTTTTAGCATTTTCAAATGTACAATGGGCATTTAATATATAAATAGTCTAAGAAAGTGTTATATTGAATGTATGTATTTTAAATACTATAAATCTACAACAGTAAAGGACAATTGTAAATAGTGCAATAGAATGACAACACCAAATTACATCAAATATTGAACTATACAATTAATATCAATACCTCCAACATTTTTGTTTGCAAACAATGAATCATGCAATAATTAAATAAATTTTCTTTTTTATGAGACCTAACGTTTTTATCACGCGTTGAAATATGACAATAGATTTAATTCTATGTCACTGTAGGATTTGACATACAAGTCATGTCAGAACTCCCTCCCCCCCCCCCCCCCCATTGGACTTTCTTTTAGCTAAATGAATTGTTATTAGTTTCGTACTAAGACCTACATCTTTTAATTCACCTGTTGCAATGGAAACCACATTTGTCACAATGTTCAGAAAACAACTACCAATTAGTAGAAATCAGATGGGCCTATGCCAGCCATATTGTTCAAGTCTATAAGATTACTTGCACGCTATGGTTGGGGAAGGGGGAGAGCGTCCTTGTAAGTATTAATCTGTTAATTTGCGAATATGTCCATGGAACACAACGTATACACACATTCATCAACTAAGCAATCACAAATAAAGAAAACAAAGTAATTGAATATATGAGTTGCACTCATTCTGGTCATGTCAAAGACAAAATATTATTTATTTTAAGTGGGCAACCGTTTCGGAATTATGTGTGCTCATCGGCAAGAGAAAACGTCTTCATGGGTTATAAATATATTTATAATGCTTTAAAACTAAATAAATTAAAAAGGAAGGTTATGTGTTCTGAAAGTGTAAGCCTACCATTTCTCAATAAAGATTCTGTACATTAATGCAAAACAAATGCATCGGTGAAAAATATTTTATTTAATATAAAACATATGCATCTTCGCATTCCCCCTGTTCTGACGCATCTGCCCATCATATTATGACGATCGTTGTCGATCCCATCATGCTTAACGAATTCATCATCTGTAACTTCTAGAACTAGTCGTCATTTTATTAGGCAACAAATGTCCATAAAATAGTATATTTTGTTATTGTTTGAGAGAAAAAATTTTTTTTAATAATTTAAATAAGTTGTGGCTATAGGCCTATATATTTTTTGTTTGTATAGTATTTGTTAGTCTATAATTGTGTGAATTTGTGTGTGACCGCTTCATTGACTAGTAAAAAAAGTTATTCTCATTCGATCACACATTGTACAAGGAGTTCAATTCCTCCTTTATCGAGACTCTAATTGTTTGTTTTTTCATTAGCTGACCACGTGACCACAAATGTAAGTCTTGCAACATGCAAATATTACTGTACTGTCATAAAGCCATAACCAACCCTTTTTAAACCCTTTTACAAAAATAATACAATAAACCCTTTTACTTGAATAATAGGATTTCAATCTATGACTTGAAAAGTGTAATCTTAATTTAGAGGATTATAAGTTGAATGACTATAGCTTATTCTATTTCAATATTTAATCTCACAAAAGTATTCCGTAGGTTAATAGAGATAGTGAGTGTATTACTAACCCCTGTAATAGGGATATCAAATGTACCCGCCTCCCATTTTACTAAATTGATAGGTCTAATAGAGATAACAAATGTACCCCCCCCCATTTTACTAACTTGATAATAGAGATAACAAATGTACGCCCCTTTTAGTAACTTGATAATAGAGATAACAAATGTACCCCCCTCCATTTTACTAACTTGATAATAGAGATAACAAATGTACCCCCCTCCATTTTACTAACTTGATAATAGAGATAACAGATGTACGCCCATTTTACTAACTCGATAATAGAGATAACAAATGTACGCTCCTTTTACTAACTCGATAATAGAGATAACAAATGTATTATTGATTCCGGTAATAGTGATAACGAATGTATTATTCACAGTAATAGAGATAGAGAATATATTATAAACTCAGTAATTGAGATAGCAAATGAAGGCGCCTTTTGCTGACTCGGTCATAGAGATTAACTTTTTGACCGGGAATAACTTGATAAAGTCCGCATACATTTTGCATTTTATGTCTAAAGAAAAAAAAAAAAAAAATCAAATGTGAACTTAAAAGTGGAATGTTGCTTTCATTAAGGAATGATGTGTGATGCCCATTTAATGGACTGTAGCCTAAGGACTACATTGTTAATTCAATTCCATATTTAGTTAGATCTACCACATAAAGGTGGATGCAAATATTACTTGTATTCAATCGAAAATTCTTTTTGTTAAATTTTAACGTTTTATTACATATGAATGAAGTATATTTGTTTGTATATTTTTCAAATATTACATTGTTTAGCTAAGCCTATCTCGTTCATGGCGCAATAAATTGTTATTACGTGGAAGTTGTTGAGTCGATCATTTATATTAATTACAAAAAAGATTATCTCTTGAAAATAAACATAGGCCTGCATTTACAAAAACTAGGCTAAATGTGTATGTCTATTATTAATTTGAAGCTTTCTTACAAACTTGCAGCTTCATCAACAGTGTCATACTTTTATCTAGTTCTTCATAGGCCTACCCATTAAGTATATGTAAGATTATAACAAAAATCATTCCTGTAAGTATATTTCATTTAAACTGGAACCAAATTTATTTAGACTTAAGTAAATAAAGTTTGCCTTAGCTTTGGCTTATTGATAAAACTAAAAGTGTATATATAGACCCTTTTAATTCCTGCAGCAAGGTTTGGGTGGGTGGAGATAGGGGCTATTGAAGTTCATATTTTTACTTTCTATAAAGTATCAAAATATTTAAAACAATAATACTATTATAAAAGTCATTTAAAATCTCATCTACTATAGACTCAATTTCAGTTCTACATTTTGTTACGACTTGTTGGAGTTATAGAATTGTTTATCTCAGGGGGAAACTCATTATCTAAACGATAACCTTTTAACGGTAAGATATATATTTAGAACTACTGGAATAGTGAATTGAACGGTTGTGTTTGAACAGATGTAAGCTAAGGAATTGTATAGTATAAGCTAAAGGGTTAAAAAGTTGTTGGCCAAAGGTAATTTTTATAGTGATGAATATCAGGATTAAAAAGTGGTGGGTTAAGAGATTTAACAACTAGAAGTTGAAGGATTCAACAGTTATGTGTTCGTGATTTAACAGTGATGTTTTACAGGATTGCACTGTGATGATGAATGATTGAACAATGGTACACTAAAGGATTTAACTGTCGTGGGATGAATGATTGAACAATGGTACACTAAAGGATTCAATAGTGGCGGGTTAAAATATTTAATAGTGGTGAGGTAATAAATTAAACAGTATGAGCAACTGTATTGAACTGTAGTGAGGTATTCAATTAAACAGAGTAAGCTAAAGGGTTGAACAGTGGTTAGCTAGGATAGAACAGTGGTGAGCTATGATAGAACAGTGGTTAGCTAGGATAGAACAGTGGTGAGCTAGGATAGAAAAGTGGTTAGCTAGGATAGAACAGTGGTTAGCTAGGATAGAACAGTGGTGAGCTAGGATAGAACAGTGGTGAGCTAGGATAGAAAAGTGGTTAGCTAGGATAGAACAGTGGTTAGCTAGGATAGAACAGTGGTGAGCTAGGATAGAACAGTGGTTAGCTAGGATAGAACAGTGGTGAGCTAGGATAGAAAAGTGGTTAGCTAGGATAGAACAGTGGTTAGCTAGGATAGAACAGTGGTCAGCTAGGATAGAACAGTGGTGAGCTAGGATAGAACAGTGGTGAGCTAGGATAGAACAGTGGTGAGCTAGGATAGAACAGTGGTTAGCTAGGATAGAACAGTGGTGAGCTAGGATAGAACAGTGGTTAGCTAGGATAGAACAGTGGTGAGCTAGGATAGAACAGTGGTTAGCTAGGATAGAACAGTGGTTAGCTAGGATAGAACAGTGGTTAGCTAGGATAGAACAGTGGTTAGCTAGGATAGAACAGTGGTGAGCTAGGATAGAACAGTGGTTAGCTAGGATAGAACAGTGGTGAGCTAGGATAGAACAGTGGTTAGCTAGGATAGAACAGTGGTGAGCTAGGATAGAACAGTGGTGAGCTAGGAAAGAACAGTGGTGAGCTAAGGGATTGACCTACCAGTGAGCTAAAACATTGACCAGTAGTGAGCTTAGAGTTTACAATATAACGAGCTATAGGATTGACAGAGTAATGAGCTCAAGAATATAACAGTTGTGACTAAGGATTTACCAACGGTAGCTACAATTTTAAACTGTGTTAGTATTACAAATTTAACTGTAGTGGGATGAATGATTGAACTTTGGTGAACTAATGGATTTAACTGTCGTGGGATGAATGATTGAACTGTGATGAACTAATGGATTTAACTGTCGTGGGATGAATGATTGAACTGTGGTGAACTAATGGATTTAACTGTGTCAGTATAAATTATTGAATACTGTTGACCTAAAGACAGTGGTTGTGTTTTTAACCAGTTTGTATATTGTCAATATCCCATTCACTTAATTTTTGACGGTTGAACTTCAGTGTAATTAAATGATCATAGATTTCCATACACATGTTTTGAACATATTTACTTTCTCTACAAAATACATGTAAACATTTCTGGGTCAAGTGTCCAATTGGCAGAAAAAAGTCATGTGATTTTACATATTTTAAACGTATTAATCTTATTAAGATGTCTTGTTTCTCTCATCATATTGACGATCTTATTCACGCAAGTAACCAAACAATCATGTTCGACCACTGGCAAAGGCTGGTTCGTTCAATATGACCAACACATCCATCATGCGAACAGTCAGCATATTCTGTAGGCTTACTGAGGATGACTAATTATACCTAACAGTTTGAATATTGCCCTGAATTCATCTCTTTCTATCACCTGATCGGCTGCGAATGAAAATACAAAAAAATTCATTGGTTAATTTATTGTTAGACAATGTGTCAGTATACTTATTATTACTTATTATTATCCTAAGGTTTTTGAATGAATATACTTACAATTAATATCAAACAGTCTAAACATCTTTTCAACAAATGCTTGTTCGTCTTTATAATTTTTATGTCTCATCATTCGGTGATAAAAAGAATGTGTGTAGGCTCTATCATTTCTTTTGTCCATGGTGTGAGACTGACGATTTTTTTCTGTAGGAATAAAAAATAAAACATAAAACATCAGTGTCTCTACAAATTTGTGTTAAAAGCGTTCAGAAACATTGAACAGTTATAACAGAAATTGTGCTGATTAATGGCCAATGTTGGGATGTAGTGTCTGTTGATTAACGGCCACTGATGGGATGTACTGTATGCTGATTAACGGCCACTGTTGGGATGTACTGTATGCTGATTAACGGCCACTGTTGGGATGTACTGTATGCTGATTAACGGCCACTGTTGGGATGTACTGTATGCTGATTAACGGCCACTGTTGGGATGTACTGTATGCTGATTAACGGCCACTGTTGGGATGTACTGTATGCTGATTAACGGCCACTGTTGGGATGTACTGTATGCTGATTAACGGCCACTATTGGGATGTACTGTCTGTTTATTAACGGTCACTGTTGGGATGTACTGTATGCTGATTAACGGCCACTGTTGGGATGTACTGTCTGCTGATTAACGGCCACTGTTGGGATGTACTGTATGCTGATTAACGGTCACTGTTGGGATGTACTGTATGCTGATTAACGGCCACTGTTGGGATGTACTGTCAGTTGATTAACAGTCAATGTTGGGGTGTTTTGTCTATGAAAAGCAATTAATTATGTTGCTGAAGAAAGAACCTTTCGATGCGCATAAGCTTTTAACAGAATTTACTCGGTCTAATCAACGAAAAAATGATGTGAAAAACAATGTTAATTAAAAAAATACACCAGTATACATCAGAGGAAGGTAATCCATATTGTAAAATATACAGAATGATGTTTAGATACATTTTTCTAATAGAGTAGATTTTAGATATAGGTCATGATTTTTGCAAGCACAGAATATCAAAAATGTTCTGAAAAATGTCTAAAATGTGGACTATTTATATATTATTTCTGATATTAGCTCTAGTAAAGACTGGCTTTGTAACGTTCATTAGAGGACAGGATGGTGCATGCAATCAATGTAGCCGTACATAAACAAAAGGAATGAAGTTTTTATGTGCTCAGACTTCTGCTCCAGAGATACAGGATACAGTCCGATATACAATGCTGCTCTCTTCTGTATCCTCTTGAGTCTGTAAATTTTGTTTTGAGGCAAACCCTAGAAACAACTTTTACGGTAATCATACATTGACTGAATGAGAGGTGAGAACTGAGCTGACTCAGAGCACTTAGATGTAATGAATTAGTCCTAACTGTAGTGTATCAGTTTGTGTTTGCTACGTCATCAGTTTGTGTTTTTTACGTCATGGTTTGTGTGTTGTCTTGGGTCGCGCGGACCCCGTGACCAGCTGATCACGTGGGACGAGAAAAAGCAATAAAGCGTCAGTTAGACGATCATATACAATGAAGCGTGTCGTGTTTCTTTCCTGTTCAACATTAACATGACACTAACGATATAATTGACTATTTTGAGTCTACTATCAGTATTAGGTTACGTTTTTCACACTGTTTTGTTATCACTGTAAAAATGGCATCTTAAAAAATATCGGGAAAATTACAAAATTAAATGACAAAACTCGTAAGGTGGTAAAATGGCAACGGTAAAAAAGGCAAACATACATTTTTTAAAATATATTTTTGGATGGTCAATGTGCAAGGGATCCCTGTGTGAATATTTTTTTACATGATTTTAATGAACGGTTTTGTATCCTCCTTCTGAAGATGTCCATCATGTATTAGAATGACCAAACTAAACAAACTTTGGATTTCAGTCTTTGTCTCGGTTTTCATGACTCAATATAACATAAACATACCGACTCCTGTGCCGTCATTTTTTTTAATAAGAAAAACAGAGTGGTTAAAGTGTACTTTTTATATTGGGTAGGGGTTATATAGTGGTTATATAGTGGTACTTTCACGCAAGCAATTTAAGACAGGAGTGAAGAATAAATGTGTTAAGCATATTTAAGTAGTTATAATAAAATTAACAGAAATTCAGCAGTTTCCTTAACCCTTACTATTGTCCATTTTGAAAAACGTGAAACAATAACCGCGAAATTTTGCCCCCTTCTCTACCCCCTTCACCACGGTTTCCCTTCACATTGCGCCCACCCAACCCCGCTGTCACTCGCTAAAACCAATCTTTCCTTTATTCTCTACCATCTCTTAGAAGACAGAAGGATAGGAAAGAAAGATTGTGTACAACTCTGTGTCATCTGCAAATCGTTACCGAGATATACCAGAATAGACAAGTCTTAATGAGGCGTGAACTTTTGAACCCGAATGTTCGTGAACTTCCTGTTCTATTTAAAACTAATAACAAAAAAAGCATGCTTTTGCTGGTGTTTGACAATTGATTTCAACCTCGACGGCCAGTTCTAGTCTTTTAGAATTATACAAAGGATACAATATTAGTTATGAGGAATCCGTTTTTAACATCAAAAATGAACAGGCGATCATTAATACTCAAGTGTTTGTCGCATGACGTTAAATTTTTATTTATTTACAAAATAAATGAGTCAAGAGTTGCGTTTTTTTGGTTATTAAAAAACAAAATGCGTAAATTCCTAAAAACGAATAACAAAAATTCTTTTGCATTAAGCAATAAGTTTGATATTTTAAAAAAGGTGATTATTCCCTTCTGACTTTCACAATACATTGTTTTCTATTGTAAACGTCTTTTGGAAATGAACTAAATTTTAATCCCCATCAAATTTGAGTACAACCAGTAAAGTAGCACACAGACATTATTTCGAATAAAATGATCTAATAAGAACGGAAATGTTTTTGCACGTGACCTTTTATGCATGCATACACGTTAAGACTTGTCCATAAAAAACAAATTGGTTTCCAAAGCTACCTTTTAATTTTAGGAACGACGTAAAGATGAAAGTTTAAACAGATAAAAATTTATCTATCGTTAATGATGGGACAAGCGCCACTTTTGTCTTTGGCATTACTTTTAATTTGAAATGGACTTGATGCGGAAAAAAAGCCATCTGAGCAGGTCTATGTGATTTTGCTCATATAAAGAACATTAAAATAAACATTCTGTAGATGGACTTCCCAATCCTGTTGGTGCTTTATTCTTTCGATAAAAAGAGGCAAGGCGCGATACAGTTAATAAATAAAGCTCAGTGAGATAGACAGACAAACAAAAAGAAATGAGTAAAAGGATAGTCTAGCTGTCTAGCTACTTGTACATCATGACAGGCATTAGTCTAGCTGTCTAGCTACTTGTACATCATGACAGGCAATAGTCTAACTGTCTAGCTACTTGTACATCATGACAGGCATTAGTCTAGCTGTCTAGCTACTTGTACATCATGACAGGCAATAGTCTAGCTGTCTAGCTACTTGTACATCATGACAGGCAACAGTCTAACTGTCTAGCTACTTGTACATCATGACAGGCAATAGTCTATCTGTCTAGCTACTTGTACATCATGACAGGCAATAGTCTAGCTGTCTAGCTACTTGTACATCATGACAGGCAATAGTCTAGCTGTCTAGCTACTTGTACATCATGACAGGCAATAGTCTAACTGTCTAGCTACTTGTACATCATGACAGGCAATAGTCTAGCTGGCTAGCTACTTGTACATCATGACAGGCAATAGTCTAACTGTCTAGCTACTTGTACATCATGACAGGCAATAGTCTAACTGTCTAGCTACTTGTACATCATGACAGGCAATAGTCTAGCTGGCTAGCTACTTGTACATCATGACAGGCAATAGTCTAACTGTCTAGCTACTTGTACATCATGACAGGCAATAGTCTAGCTGGCTAGCTACTTGTACATCATGACAGGCAATAGTCTAACTGTCTAGCTACTTGTACATCATGACAGGCAATAGTCTAGCTTTCTAGCTACTTGTATACCACTACAGGTACAATATTACTTAAATCGCTGATGGAAGTAAAAAAATCGGATTTATTTCAAACTACACGTTCTCAATAATGAAAGGAACGATGTTGAAATTAAGTTGTCTACTGTAACAACAGTCTAAGTGTCAGATTCTCATATAATAATTGTTTTAGTAATTGTGTATTTTTAAAGCTTTACATTTTTAGCTAACTATTAGTTTATACCTATAAAATCGCATTCGCTTTATACAAATTAGGTTGACCAACTTGAAAATCGGGCATACATTTGATTAATTTTGTTAGTTTCTGCATGTGTCAATGTTCATAGAAAATGTCGTCTAAACGCATTAGTAGGCTATTCATGATGGCGAAACACTTCAAATTTATTATGAGAGAAACCCTCGTAAATTGGACAATTTTGAAGGTACTCAAAGAAATCGTTAATAATCCCCCAGCCAGGAGCGAAATAATCATTTCAGATCTCTCTAAGGCTTCAGTCTTCATGAAATAGACTTTTATTTGACGTTTTATGTAGCTCACGTTTAAAGGCAACTCTGTGACATACATTGCACGAGTATGACATTGTTTCAACCTGGCTTTTTACTGATACAATAATGACATTATGTCAAATCTTCTCATTCTATTGATTTTAAGATCCTTGTATATATATATTACTACTACTATATATATATATATTGTTGTTGTTTTTTAAAACGATATGCTATAAAAAAAAAAAAAAAAAAATAATCACAAAACTTAACATACAGACGTCAAAGCAAATGTGGCCTTAACATTACTTAATATAAAAGTAAAAAAAGTAGAAGTTTATAAATGTTTAACGAGTGTAATGAAAAGTGACGATAGAACAGCAACCTATGGCACGCTGAGCCATTTCTGTGGGCACCCGAGCATTTACCAAAAATGGAACAGCCAAGTTATGCTATTTGGTTTTAATTGCTGTGTTGGCACGTTAAAAGAAATAAGTTTGTCTTGTATTGTACTTTGGGCACGCGGCCTCAAAAAGGTTCGCCATCACTGCGATAGAACTTTGTGTGTGCTTCCGATTTCTTTTCAAGCCTAGTCTATATTCCTACTTTGTTTCATTGTAAAGTTTCTGATCAGAGTCTCACAACTATTCATGTGTAACACATCTGCTAGCTTTTATAGTTTATAGAGATAAGACATCTATCCTTCTTTGTTACATCGTTGTTCTAATGGGATTTTTAAATATATTTAACAGAGAAAATGAACTCTCCAACTGAGCAATTTGTGATTTCTAAGGTTGACAATATACGAAATCCACTATCTACATCAGGCACACTCATGTACAATATTTTTATTAAGCGCAGCATGACAAAATGTTTTTTAAACATATTCTATTCCACTGAACTTATTGTACAATTATGAATCTAATTGCTGAAGCTCATTTGAGAAATGACTGTTAAAATCCCCGGGTAAGCATCCATAAGCTTTTGACAGCACAGAGAATATATTTCAATGTTGGCATATGTGACGAGGGGATAGGGTGGCTAGTAGGATGCACAAGTCACTGTGCGACCACTCGGTATTTGTATTATATTCACCTAAGCCACTCCTCCAAGCATCAACTACTTTGAAGTTTAAAATTATCTTACGTCAGGCTTGTAGATAGAAACTCTACGTTTAGGAATAGAATGTACATCAAGTTGAGTTATGGAAGTTATAATGTCCATCTTAAACGTAATAAACAACCGTTGACTAAAAATATATAAGAAATGGGAAATGACCATCAACTTCTTGATAAGAGCAACGTGTCTTTTCATCCGATTACAATTCCGTAAAGTCAATAGTCAAATTGGTCTGAAGAAGTTATGAAATTTCTAAAAGTGCTCAACTTCTTCTTCTTTTTCATATAACTGTGGAGACCATGTTGGGACCTAGGAAAGAGTCCACAATTTAACGAGACATAAAATAAAAAAACATCACAATTATCACATCACAACAATTAAGATAACATAAGAAGAAGATAAGAAGATAAGAATGGGGATTTTTTATAGCGCTTCTATCCATGCTATTAAATTATAAACAGATGACAGAGTGTCACTTTAGGTATTTAGTCTAGCCCTTCAGATAAACAGATGACAGTGTCACTTTAGGTTTTTAGTCTAGTCCTTCAGATAAACAGATGACAGAGTGTCACTTTAGGTTTTTAGTCTAGTCCTTCAGATAAACAGATGACTGAGTGTCACTTTAGGTTTTTAGTCTAGTCCTTCAGATAAACAGATGACAGAGTGTCACTTTAGGTTTTTAGTCTAGTCCTTCAGATAAACAGATGACTGAGTGTCACTTTAGGTTTTTAGTCTAGTCCTTCAGATAAACAGATGATAGAGTGTCACTTTAGGTTTTTAGTCTAGCCCTTAAGATAAACAGATGACAGAGTGTCACTTTAGGTTTTTAGTCAAGTCCTTCAGATAAACAGATGACAGAGTGTCTTTTTAGGTTTTTAGTCTAGTCCTTCAGATAAACAGATGACATAGTGTCACTTTAGGTTTTTAGTCTAGCCCTTCAGTGCCGATTTGAAAGCGGCGTCCATTTTCCTTCAACAAGATGTCGAAAAGTCATTATTGCATATGGCCCGGGTGAATAACTTGGCCAAAAGACCATCGGACCCGTCGCCCCTTCATGTTCGGGGCGGTGTCCAGTGTTATTGAACGTACCTGTCTGGGGGGGGGAGGGGGGGGCGCTAAGTGGCTAACTGCTTTGTGAATCTAATATACAATGGGTGGAGTTTGGGAAGTCTCGTACGTCATCATGGAGACTTTGTTCATTACCGTATGGGAGGGTCGCGTTGGTAAACTTCTGTACCCATGGGCCTCAAGGATATCGAAGTGTGGAAATCACCAATACGCTTCCATTAAGAGAGGACACCTGTGGGCTAACGCCTGAGGGACATCCTTTTATTTGGGCGTCCGAGAATCATTGCACTGTCCAGATTCGGAGAGGATGAAGCAATGTGCACAACGGCCCGTCTCAACCCCGCCCTGGTGCCTGGATGTCTAGGGCTATGGTCTGTATTTTACATTCAAAGATAAATTAATTCCTAATTGACATCAAACCTTTTCTGAAATAAATCATGATTTTTTAATCACATTTAAATCAAGATTTAAATCAATTTTAATTAATTTTTAAAATCATGTGATTTAAATCAATTTAACCACGCATTCTAGTCACTTGTTCTCATTTCATTGTAAAATAACTACCATACTATTATTCTAGTTTATTAGCGCTAACCAACATTTCTTACGGTTAGTTAAACAATCCTTGAAACTGTAGGATGAATATGTTGAAGTAATCACGCTATTTTTTTTTTTAAAGCATTGAGATGTACAATTACTAAGAACCATATTTAGAAAGGATCATTTAGCAGTTGTTTAAAAGTGAACACGGCTATTTGTGTCGCTGTTAAGGATGTTGACATTGATTTATTTGAAATAGTATATTAATATAATAAGTAAATCAAATTTAAGGTGTGTACAATATTCTTATAATAATATAAACGTAGCGACTGATTCATATTATTATGTAACTCTGGGATATACTATTTTTTTGTTTATAAGCGGCGTCTAAAGTCTTTCTTTTCCCTTCCTTGATCGGTCATGAGATTGCTCGGTATTTTAGGTTTGACACGGTTGGCAACATCACTGATAACATAATATTTGGGGCGACCCCAGAATGTATACTATAACTATTTGTGAAACAGCATGTTACAATATATGTTACACTGTACACTTACTCTTATGATCAACCGTAGTTCTGTGGATGGGCTTGTTATAGTAAGGCTAGGGTGAGAGAGGCTTGTTATAGTAGGGCTAGGGTGAGAGGGGCTTGTTATAGTAAGGCTAGGGTGAGAAGGGCTTATTATAGTAAGGCTAGGGTGAGAAGGGCTTGTTATAGTAAGGCTAGGGTGAGAGAGGCTTGTTATAGTAATGCTAAGGTGAGAGAGGCTTGTTATAGTAAGGCTAAGGTAAGATGGGCTTCTTATAGTAAGGCTAGGGTGAGATGGGCTTCTTATAGTAATGCTAGGGTGAGATGGGCTTCTTATAGTAAGGCTATGGTGAGAGAGGCTTTTTATAGTAAGGCTAGGGTGAGAGAGGCTTGTTATAGTAAGGCTAGGGTGAGGGAGGCTTGTCATAGTAAGGCTAGGGTGAGATGGGCTTCTTATAGTAAGGCTAGGGTGAGAGAGGCTTGTCATAGTAAGGCTAGGGTGAGATGGCCTTCTTATAGTAAGGCTAGGGCGAGACGGGCTTCTTATAGTAAGGCTAGGGTGAGATGGGCTTCTTATAGTAAGGCTAGGTTGAGTTGGGCTTATTATAGTAAGGCTAGGGTGAGATGGGCTTCTTATAATAAGGCTAGGGTGAGATGGGCTTCTTATAGTAAGGCTAGGTTGAGATGGGCTTCTTATAGTAAGGCTAGGGTGAGATGGGCTTCTTATTGTAAGGCTAGGGTGAGAGGGGCTTTTTATAGTAAGGCTAGGGTGAGATGGGCTTTTTATAGTAAGGCTAGGTTGAGTTGGGCTTCTTATAGTAAGGCTAGGGTGAGAGAGGCTTGTCATATTAAGGCTATGGTGAGAGAGGCTTTTTATAGTAAGGCTATGGTGAGAGAGGCTTGTCATAGTAAAGCTAAGGTGAGATGGGCTTCTTATAGTAAGGCTAGGGTGAGATGGGCTTCTTATAGTAAGGCTAGGGTGAGATGGGCTTCTTGTAGTAAGGCTAGGTGAGATGGTCTTCTTATAGTAAAGCTAGGGTGAGATGGGCTTCTTATAGTAAGGCTAGGGTGAGATGGGCTTCTTATAGTAAGGCTAGGGTGAGAGAGGCTTGTTATAGTAAGGCTATGGTGAGAGAGGCTTGTTATAGTAAGGCTATGGTGAGCGAGGCTTGTTATTGTAAGGCTAGGGTGAGAGAGGCTTGTCATAGTAAGGCTAGGGTGAGAGAGGCTTGTCATAGTAAAGCTAGGGTGAGAGAGGCTTGTCATAGTAAGGCTAGGATGAGAGAGGCTTGTTATAGTAAGGCTAGGGTGAGATGGGCTTCTTATAGTAAGGCTAGGGTGAGATGGGTGTCTTATAGTAAGGCTATGTTTAGTTGGGCTTCTTATAGTAAGGCTAGGGTGAGAGAGGCTTGTCATAGTAAGGCTTGGGTGAGAGAGGCTTGTCATAGTAAGGCTAAGGTGAGATGGGCTTATTATAGTAAGGCTAGGGTGAGATGGGCTTCTTATATTAAGGCTAGGGTGAGAGAGGCTTGTCATAGTAAGGCTTGGGTGAGAGAGGCTTGTCATAGTAAGGCTAAGGTGAGATGGGCTTATTATAGTAAGGCTAGGGTGAGATGGCCTTGTTTACATACTTTTTATTACTTTTCTTAAATTTAAAATGAAATGGCTAATGTTTATTCCAACTATTTAATTTAAAAGTTTTATTTTTATGATTGTTAAAAAATTAGATTAAAAAAGCTAGAAAAGAGATTCATTAGAAAATATTTCCACTTATTAATAAGGGTCCACGGTATGACAACTTGCCCTAGGGATGAGACAAGTTGGGCTCATTTGATGGGCAAGTTGCCATAATTATTGTTGTTATCTAGGGTGTAGGCCTAAAAAGCAAAAAAAAATATCGATTAAAGAAAAAAGCGAATATTTAATTTAACTTTCTTTTAAAACATTATACTCATTTACACAATGAAAATCTGTATACACAATGTCCAAATATTGTGCATTGAACAATTTATCTTTATCGATTTAAGTTTTTTAATACCAAACTATTATGTAAAGTTTGAAACTTTTTTTACAAGTTTTTATTGTTATTTTCTTAATTTTTGAAAATAAAAGTAAACAGTTCTGAAATAATTATCTGGTTTTGTTTATCAACTAAACAACATAATCTTAAAACTATCAATCCCTTTTTAATCATCCGCTTTTTAAATCGTAACCTCATTATGACTAAAATATAAAAGTCTCAAATTTCAGTGCTAGAAGTTCTAAGTTTTCTTTCGGACCAATCATAATGTTGATACAAATCCAAAAACAATGGCGGAATATAGTTCTGAAATGTCCAAATAATGCCTGAAAAACTAATTTTTCTGCTTCATCTACAAATGTTAGTTTATTTGTTTAAAATTATTACTTGTCTCAAAAAAAAGTATAGTAGATCTACATATTAAAATCATATATCCATTATTGTAATAACAATGCTAGAGACGATCAAACTTCTTGAGCCAGTTGTAAACATGTACTCACCCATTGACTTCATAATGTGTTGTAGTTGTGGCGCCCGTTGTGATGAGGCAGTGGTGAGGTAGTAGCTGTGGCCCAGCATTACAAAACACAACAGTAGTAGACACCAGTAGTGTAGGGAGCAATGTAGCATAGCTGTTGAAATAACAATGGAATCTACATCCATAGCAATATTTAAATACAATATATGGAAATATAAAACACGTTGATACAATGGAATCTACATCCATAGCAATAATTCAAATATAATATATGGAAATATAAAACACATTGATATATTTGACACAACAGACAGATATAGTTCAAACAAACATCACGGTAATATTTAAATATGTATCAAACATACAACACAATCGTAAAACGAAGTAAATTAAACACAAAACATGCAACCATTATTCGCCAATCAATTCCATCGATACAGTCACGCGATCTTTTTTTAACCCTAACACTAACAGTAAGTCTCAATGGCTTATTATATTTCTCATATAAATTTAAAACTTCAAATTTCCAGACAGTTTCCTCCCTTTTTTTATGTTTATTTAAAGCAGTGACACGTCAGCAAGAACACTGTTACGAAATAACTTTATAACAATTAATGTAATTTATTAAAAAGCATACATAAAGGTAATTTCAAAAAAAAAATTATTTTGTGTAGCAATTTGTTGGCATCCTTGCCATTGCGAGTATTACCTTATTGTTCCAATTATTATCATTGATGATAATTTACATGTTCCTGATCTGATCCGTTTCCGCTCTCATTAAACAATGTTACAGTGTGGAACAATTGTATGAGATAAGCAATGTAATGTGAACGCGACATGAAATCGTGACACTCTCATTTCTGTACATATTACAACAGGAATGACAAATTGGAATTGATAAAAAATCACATTATATTGTTATTGCGTTAAAAGACCAGCATATTAAAAGATAAAAACATGCAGGATATTATACAGAGAAAGGATTTATTAAATTTGCGTTGTGTTCAAGCTTATATAAAGCTTGTAAAGTTGTAGTAATTTTTCTACTAACAAATTTATTAATATAATATCTATGTCTACATTCTAAGCTTGTAGTATTTATTATATGTACAACCTATAGGCCGACCGAATTTTGGTTTCGGCTTTGGTTTCAGCGCAAAAAAATAGGCAAAAGCCTTCTTTCTGTGTGGTTTCGGTTTCGACCGATGCCAAATGTTAGCTTTCGGTTTGCTTTCTGATACTGACTATCGGTCATCAGCTGAATATCTATTTTAACTTTTGAAATTCAGACTGCTAAGCTAGTGCTGCTATTAGTATTAGTCTCTATTACTCTTATTGATAATTTCATTTACTTAAACTGATGCGAATTAATCTGTGTGAAGTAGGTATGTTAAACGAAAATCGGAATTCGGGAGGAAATCATTCATAATGGTGCCCCACGATTTATTTATTTTTTTATCTCGAAGAAATATTTTTTAACCCTGTTTGATTCGCACAAAACAATTAATTCCTTAACATTAGATCTATATTCCTTGCAAATATTCATTAGTCAGAGGCGACTTATAGGCTAAGCTCATTGTATTTTTTTTCAAATCCCGAATATTGCTTGTTAATTTGCGATACAAGCATAGACAACAGCAAACGCTAGTCGGCAGCACGTATTCGAGAAGGAAAAAAAACTTGTATTTCCCCACTGATGCTAAACGCTCCTAACAGAGAAACAGACCGATAGACGTAGGGTAGCCAGATACTTGGACTTCAAAAGCAGGACATAGAGAGACAAAAAAGAAGACATATTGAGTGTTTAATTTGTGCAAGTCATCGGGAGAACTTGGAAGGAGCAAGAGAAGATAGCCAGAGACAGAAGGACATGGAAAGAGATTGTTGATGGCCTATGCTCCACTAGGAGTTGATAATGGCGAAGAAGAAGAATTTGAATCTTGAATTAACGTGACGCAATAAGATGGCGGTGTTGATGTAATATTTGGAAGTATTTTTATTGTTTATATTGTTTATTGTAAATATAATTAACTTCTGGAGAAGGAAAACTCTTTATCACAAACCTCCACTGCCTGGTGGCTAAACCCATGCACGGAAAGGGGAGTAAACCCCAAAAACAAATCAGGAGCCGGAGTCCCTAAGGCAGTACGCTTTCTGCTCGTCACGTAGCGTACTGGCAACTCCTGCGACTCAACTGATGCCAAGCTGTATTGGCTACGCCTTTCCCTTGTCTACATCGGATGCGTGGAGAGAGGGGAACTGATGCATGGGCAACATCAGCCTCTCCTTAACACATCTCCAGGCTTGCGCCCTGGAGATGACACTCCAGCTTTGCTATTTAGCGTCGACAGAGCACGGAAAGCGGCAGTTACCGGCTATAAGCCA